>SRSE01001302.1:0-449002 GCA_005024645.1 Planiliza haematocheilus
TGGCGCTCTGCTCTGCATTGTCGTATGTTGGAACCCGTGAACATCTGTCATTAAGAGGAAAAAATAAATAAATAAATAAACTAACTCTTTCTTTCTGATTTGTTTCTATCTACTCTTTCTGCAGCTGATGCTGACTCAGATCCCTGTGAACAGCTCAACTGCACAGAGTACGAGTGGTGTGGTGAGAAGAATGGGGTCTACGGCTGCTTCTGCGATGAGAACCATCATCGACGCAACAATGAGAGCTACGGTGAGGGTGGCTCTTCTTAAAATCCTGTATTTACTTTGCAGCATAGCCAGCATTGTTTGAGAGCAAACCGTTTATCTCTCTTTCAGACTCATCGATCTCTTGTGTGAGCAGTTCAGGCACCATGTCTGTGTCCCGCTGCCAGCTGTTTGAAGCTGGTTTCCACACCGACGTCCTCCATTTGCGGGACGACTCCTGCAAGGGGACGCTCCAGGATGGACGCCTGGAGTTCCAGTTTGACAACGATGACCAGCTCTGTGGGACGACTCTCAGGGTATGCACTAAATGCTGTCACAGTATTGATGCAGTCTGAATAGGATTAAAGGTTGTGGTATAAGGTTATCATTTTCTATTTTCAGAGCAATGGAACCCATTTCATGTATGAGAATGCCATTCTGGGTCAAGTGGATCCTCACGGGAGCCTCATCAGCCGTGGGAGGAAGATTAATCTGCGTTTCTGCTGTGAATACCCTCTGACTCAGGCCATTTCCATGTCTGTGGGCATCAGCCCCATAGAAAGGTGAATAATCCTGTCTTGTCTGCATGTTTCATTGATTTTTGAGTTGCTTTCTGAATCACGATGACCACTTTATTTACCCCTTAAAACCAAATGTATCCTAAACGGCACATTTAGACAGTTTTTGATTAACTGTGATTATGTTCCAAATTAGTTTTGAGTATGACACCGCCCCCTGAGCCCTGTGTGCCACCAGAACATGTAACAGAGATTCTATCAAGTCTAACAGATGCCATGTAGACTGTATTCGCTCTACAATCCTGATTCCTGTACGTGTTGTTTTCTTGCAGCGTTGTGAGGAAGAAACTTCCCTCTGGCCAGGGACGCTATAACATCAGAATGATCCCCTATGAGGACGCTGGCTTCCGCTTCTCTCTGGCAAGCAACAGGAACATCGACATGGACGTGGACCAGACGTTGTATGTGGAGCTACGGACGGACGGTGTTGATCCGCACCAGATCTCCACCGTCCTGGACTCCTGCTGGGCCACGCCAGTCAACATCGCAGGCTACCCTGTCCGCTGGGATCTCATCACTGCAGAGTAAAAGAGCTTCTTCCACCTCATCTAAACGACCCAGGCTGCTCTCTCTGGGCATTAGTTGTAACCCGGACATTTTCTGTCTTCCAGGTGTCCTAACCCAGCAGACGGGACAGTGGAGATAATCCAGAATGGCGTCTCCACCGCGGCTCGCTTCTCCTTCAGGATGTTTACCTTCACCAACTTCACAGCCATCTACCTGCACTGTCAAGTCCACCTGTGTCTCCTGAGCAACAACGACTGCACGACTGTACGTTCAGATATGATTGGGTCAGTGGATGCAGCGAGAGACATCCTCTAATGCTGATTTGTTTTTCCTGCAGCACTGTTACCCTGGTTACCATGGGCGAGTCAAGAGGGATGTGAAGCCCGAAAATGCTGCAGCCATCTCACTGGGGCCGCTGGTCATGAGTCCAAACAGCAGGACTGGGAGAGGTAAAGCTGTCTCTGGTTTTTACAACAAATTCTAATTTAGGACACAGAGGAGGGATGTCCAGCTCAGTGCTGTCATCTAGCGTTTAGTTCTGGTTTCTTCCTTCTCCTCCTCCTCTTCATCCTCCACTTCTTCTGCAATGTTTCTCATCTAAGTCAGCCTCCTCCTATTTCCTCTTCTCCTACTTCTCCATCTACTTATTCTCATCCTCTTTTCTCCCTTCCTCCTTCCTCCTTCCTCCTTCTTCTTCTCCTTGTCTTCCTTTGCAAATTCATCCTGTGGGGCCTGCTTGGACCCTCATCTGCCTGGTTTTGACATGTTTGACCCCTGAACCTTAAACTTTGATTCTTGTTTTTTCAGAAATCCGAATGCCAAGCTCTGCTTCCTGCCATCTCACATCAATGGTGACTCTGCTCATCAGTTTGCTGACAGCTAAGACTCTGATCTAGAGACCAGACATGGTCCAGTTATACAAAAATAAGGTTAAAATAAATCAATAATCAAAGGTGTCGGTGATCTAAACGTTAGATAAATCTGTGAACTTGTCTGTTACTATCTTTGAATATTCCTTCACTAACTACAAATTAAATTACAACTGCAATCAAAACTAGATCAAATCACATAAATGTCATGATAATAATATGTATGTTAAAAAGTATGTTAATTGAAATGCAACTGCCAGATATTCTCACAGACAGTTTTGATTTAAGTTTTACTTCATATTTTTGTTCCTGCCTCACTTGTCTTGCCTTGTGCCTTTTATCTGCATGCTCCGCCCCTCATTAGTCTAACTTGTCTCTCATTATTTCATCAGCCTATATATATATATATATATATATAACCCTGCCTTTGTTTTTGTCTTCTGTCAAGTCATATGTCATGTTATCCCTGTTCCTTTTGAGTTCAGTTTTTGTGTTTCTGGGTTTTGAGTTTGTAATAAACTAATTTTGCTTTCATGGTTCTGGAGTCTATCTGTGTTTTCACCACAAACTTGACTAAGTCACTTAAAATGACAATTGATTTGAATCTAGTTATTTAGTTGAAAGAAGGAATGATCTTTGGTCATAACTGAGCTTCATGAGTTGAAACAGATCCTCGTGTTTTTACGGCGGCAAACTTTTGTTTTGACGACTTGAATATATAATGTCTAGCTTCTGCCGTCGTGGAGATAGATAGATAGATAGATAGATAGATAGATAGATAGATAGATAGATAGATAGATAGATAGATAGATAGATAGAAGTCAACACCTGGATTTAACTAATCAAACAGGCAGGAGCCTCCAGTTGGCTAATTACTGCATGGGTGATTATTTCAGCTGGCAAGTTGTTGAACCCCAACTGATGCAATGAGTAGCATCTAATTTCTTAACAACCATGTTGAAAGACACATTCCATACAGATCTGTTTGAGCAGGGTCAAATCATTGCCATGCATCAAGCAGAGAAAACATCGGTTAGAAAAATGGCGAGCCAGCCAGGAGCCATATGACTTGAACACCAATATTGAAGTATTAATGACCAGTATGGATTTCAAAGTCTTTTTTTTCTCAAAGTTTTGTGTGAAAATTCCAAATGAAGTCGAGTCTCCTGGGTTGTCCGTAATGTGGAGACCGACAGATCTGACAGATAAACCACCACCCCTCCAGCCCCTGGCGCCAGCACACAAGATGTTTGAGCGAGTTTTATATCACGAAAGTTGGTTACAAAAGTGGCGAGCCAGCCAGGAGCCATTAAATTTCATCTATTGATTTTCATTGCCAAAGCTCTAATGGGTAAATTACCCGTCTACTTTTCAGATTTACTTTCATACCATATCAGTGTTTATAGGACAAGGTCGTCAGAAAAGATATTACTGGTTACTCCATCAACAAGAACAGAACTTGGAAAAACAGCTTTCTCATCTTATGCACCAAAAGTCTGGAATGAACTTCAAAACACCCTAAATCTAGAATCACTTCCACCTTTCAATATTTTTAAAAACCTGTTAAAGTCAACTCTGACATAACAGTGTAACTGTTTTAACTAAGTGCCCTTAAATGAGGTCTTTATTAGCTTAAGTTAAGTGTTAATGTCTTGTTTGTGTTTTAATATGTTTAATGTATGTACAGAGATTTGTGGTGTAATATGTAACCTTTGTCCTGTCTATATACGTAGTCTTTTTTTGTAACTTTTTGCCGCCACTCTTGGTCAGGACTCCCTGGGAGAAGAGTTACTGTAACTCAATGGGACTTTTCCTGGTTAAATAAAAAAATAAATAAATTAATAAAATTGATGTGAACACCAATATTAAAGTAATGACCAGTATGGATTTCATACAAAAGTTTTGTGTCAAAATTCCAAATGCAGTCGAGTCTCCTGGGTTGTCCCTAATGTGGAGACAGATAGATCTGACAGATAAACCACCACCCCTCCAGCCCCTGGTGCCTCTCTTTGTGGGGTGAAATCCAACTTCGTCCGTCAGTGTTCCCTTCAGGGTTATGGGACAACACCTGTAGAAGACACAACAACAATTAGCATGCCAGCACACACAACTTGTAATAGTATGAGAATAAAATTCATATACTAAAGACTGATTTGTTCTCAGGCAAAGATGTCATTTACTCTATCAGGAACTCCGTCTCACATTAATTTGTCCATTTATCTTTAGATTAGAATAAATTGTGATTTTGTTATATCACATGGAAATGAATAAACAAACCATCATTTCAGAGATGCACTGTGAGTGTAGCATATTGCTGTAAGGCATAGATTATCCCTAAGCATGTGGCCTTTATGCCCAATTTGATCTGTCATTTGTCTTGATTAGTTGTTTGGAAATTTTTTAAGCCTATTTTGTTCAAGATGTTTGAGCGAGTTTTATATCACTAAAATTGGTTACAAAAGTGGCGAGCCAGCCAGGAGCCATTTGAACACCAATATTGAATTAATGACCAGTATGTATTTCACACAAAAGTCTTGTGTCAAAATTCCAAATTCAGTCGAGTCTCCTGGGTTGTCCCTAAGGTGGAGGCCGATAGGTCGGACAGATAAACCACGACCACCCCCTCCAGCCCCTGGTGCCTTCTCTTTTTGGGGTGATATGCACCTTTGTCTGTCAGTGTTCCCCTCAGGGTTATGTTCTTTACACTATCTGCAACTCCGTCTGACATTCATTTGTCCACTTATCTTTAGATTAGATAGACTGTGATTTTATTATATCACATGGACTGGAGTACGTTTGCTTCTCAAGCCACCTATGGCTCACACTTGGACATTGACAATTATGCCTCCTCTGTTATGGACTACATCACCACCATCATTGATGACATCACGACAGAGAAACAGATTACCACGTACCCCAACCAGAAGCCATGGATTAACAAGGAGGTGCGGCTCCTGCTGAAGGCCCGAAACGCTGCCTTCAGATCAGGGGATGCACAGGCTTACAGCACATCCAGGGCAAACCTGAGGAGGGGCATCAAGAAGGCCAAGCACTGCTACAAGCTGAGGATAGAGGGTCACTTTTCCAACTATGAACCCCGACGCATGTGGCAAGGCATCCAGGCCATCACAGACTACAGGCCCAGCAACCCCACCCCCACAGCCACGGATGTCTCCTTCCTGAACGAGCTAAACCACTTCTATGCTCGCTTTGAGAGGGACAACGGAGACACCGCCACCAAGACAACGCTCCCTGCAGACCACCAGCCCCTCTCACTCTCCCGCACTGATGTCCACACAGCACTGAGCAAAATCAACGCACGCAAGGCTGCTGGACCAGACGGCATCCCAGGACGTGTGCTCAGAGCATGTGCGGAGCAGCGCACCGGGATCATTTTCAACCTGTCCCTCGCCCAAGCAGCTGTGCCAACATGCTTTAAAGCGACATCCATCGTGCCAGTGCCAAAACACTCCAAGCCGACGTGCCTCAACGACTACCGCCCTGTAGCACTCACACCCATCATCATGAAGTGCTTCGAGCGACTGGTTCTGGCACACCTGAAGTCTCCCTCCCACCCACACTGGATCCACACCAGTTCGCTTACCGTAGCAACAGGAGCATAGATGATGCAGTCTCCACAGCACTGCACTCTGTGCTCTCACACCTGGACAATAACCACACCTATGCACGTTTGCTGTTTATTGACTTCAGCTCAGCATTCAACACTGTCATCCCCTCCAAGTTAATCACCAAACTTTCTGACCAACAGACCACAACACGTGAGGTCAGGCCACATCTGCTCCACCACTGTCACACTCAACACCAGTGTGCCACAAGGCTGTGTGCTGAGCCCCTTCCTGTACTCCCTCTTCACCCACGACTGCAGACCTGTGCATGGATCCAACTCCATCATCAAGTTTGCAGACGTCACCACCGTGACTGGTCTCATCACTAACAATGATGAGACAGCCTACAGAGAGGAGGTACAGCACCTGACCACATGGTGCGCTGACAATAACCTGCTCCTTAACACCAGCAAGACCAAGAAGCTCATTGTGGACTTCAGGAAGGAGAGAAGAAGCACGCATGACTCCATTCACATGAACGGAATGGCCGTCGAACGTGTCTCCAGCTTCAAGTTCCTGGGGACCCACATCTCAGAGGACCTGTCCTGGACCACCAACACCTCCAGCCTGGTCAAGAAAGCTCACCAGCGCCTCTTCTTCCTGAGGACTCTGAAGAAGAACCACCTGTCTTCAGCCATCCTGGTGAACTTCTACCACTGCGTGATTGAGAGCATCCTAACAAACTGTGTCACAGTGTGGTACGGAAGCTGCTCTGCTGCGGAGCGCAAACACCTGCAGCGCGTAGTGAAAACTGCCCAGCGCATCACAGGAACTCCACTCCCTGCCATTGAGGACGTCCAGAAGAAGCGCTGTCTGCGTCGTACCCGCAGCATTCTGAAGGACTCCTCCCATCCGGCACATGGACTATTTTCCCTCCTGCCCTCTGGCAGGCGTTTCAGAAGCCTCCGGACAAGGACCAGCAGACTGAGGAACAGCTTTTTCCCCAGAGCTGTGACCTTACTGAACTCTGACCCCCGCTGACCCCCACACACCAATTCACAGTCACTCAGTCACTGACCAAAGACTTTTACACCATCACCACTGCACTATTGGACTACTCTGCACATGCTCACTTTCACTTTATACATCTGTTTGCACAGTACTATGTACCGAATATTGCACTAGTCTAGTCACTTAGATAGCCACTGCTATTATTTATTTTTGCACTGTAAGTTGCCCATGTCATCTGTCTTTATATCGCCTAAGTTATCATCTGCCATCTCCTCTATTGTAAATTATGTGGTGCTAGTTCCTGTTTATAGTCTTCCCCCACTTAACGAACAACCATCTGTATAATATGTTCATAGTACCTCCCTCAATCAGTATGTATATCTTGCTCATTAACCTGTATATATGGTCTCACCTGTACATAGGTTCTGATCTGTAAATATTGTCCATATGCTGTAAAAACAACCTGTACCATACTACTTATATACCATAATATTTATGCCACGTGCACTTACTGCCTATTGCACTTCTGGTTAGATGCTAAACTGCATTTCGTTGCCCTGTACATGTACATGTGTAATGACAATAAAGTCTATCTAATCTAAATCTAATCTAATCTAAAATAAATTAACAAACATTTCAGAGCTGCACTGTGAGTGTAGCGTATTGCAGTAATCCTTAAGCATGTGGCCTTTATGCCCAATTTGATCTGTCATTTGTCTTGATTAGTTGTTTGGAAAGTTTTGTGCCTATTTTGTTCAAGATATTTGAGCGAGTTGTAACCCTTTCTTTTTTATTTGTTTCTAACTCTTTCTGCAGCGGATGCTGACTCAGATCAACTGCACAGAGTATGAGTGGTGTGGTGAGAAGAATGGCGTCTACCGTTGCTTCATGCAACTGACAGATATTCTCACAGTTGATTCAAATTTCGTTTTAAGTTTTACTTCCTGTTTTTGTTCCCACCTCACCTCTCTTACCTTGTGCCATTTGTCTGCATGCTCCACCCCTCATTAGTCTCACCTCTCTCATTATTTCACCAGCCCACATGAATATATAGAACCCTGCTTTTGTCTTTGTCCTAGGTCAAGTTGTATGTGATGTTACCCCTGTTGTCCTACATTGGAGCTTACTTTTGAGTTTGAGTTGTGTTTTTGTCTTCCATGCAGCACCTTTAAGTCCTGGGTTTTATGTTTGTATTAAACTAATTTTGCTTCCATGGTTCCGGCCTCTCTCTGTGTCCTCACTACAAACTTGACAATTGATCTGAATCTAGTTATTTAGTTGAAAGAAGGAATGATCTTTAGCTTTAACTGAGCTTCATGAGTTGAAACAGATCGTCGTGTTTTTTAAGGCGGCAGGTGAACTTTTGTTTTGCCAACTTGAAGTGTATCACAGTTTTTATCATCAAAATCATCTAAATAAAACAATCTTACCTTTAAGAGAACAAAGACACACATCGTAAACAACATTATTATATTAAGATATCCTGAATTAACTAACTAACTAACTAACTAACTAACTAACTAACTAACTAACTAAATAAATAAATAAATAAATAAAAATATATAAGTCAGGAGACAGTTTTTATCTGCCTCGTTCGTGAACTTTCTGCATTCATGGTAGTTTTCTTTCGTAACAGCAGAGGGCAGCATGAGGTTAAATACTATAACTATCTTTTATATGGCTCAGCTTTGTAGATGATAGATATCATCACTGCACAGAGACTGGAGGAATTAGAGTCAGAGACCCGGGTAAACAATAGTATAGTGAGGTAGAATGTATAAAGGTATATATAAAATATACAAAAAATACATTTATAAAAAAAAATATAAAAATCATACAATATATATTCTTATTTATTGCCTTAATGTTCTGCTTAGCAGTGTCTGCCCAGAACAAACTGCAAGGGTGAAAGGCATCAAACTTGGTAGGAGTCCTGGCATTTCACTTTGTCAGTGTTTCAATACACATGCCTATAGCCTATTGGCGTTATAAGAAGCCAATTTACATTTTGCCTCATTTTTCGAGAACCCTGTGCCCTAGAAACAAAATCATTTCTCCCTCTGATTCCTTACATAGCCCTGCTTCTAATGGACTGGGCTCATTTCCCCCTGTCATTTTTGTCTGCCATTTTGGAAAAATTGCACTCAAAGCAAAATCAACTCCTCCTAGCCCATTCATCCAAATCTCACCAAACTTGGCATGTATAATTTATGGACAAAGATAATGCAAAGTTCTCAAAAAAACTTAAGCAGGGTTATTGGTTGCAAAGTGAATGGCTAATTAATTTTCACGGCGTGGCACAGTATAACTCCAAAGCTAATATTTTGTTTAGTATATACCCAAACTTAATCAAGTGTCTATAGACACTCTCAGAGAAAACATAGCTGAAGAAACATAACGTCAATCAGGGCTGTGAAACTAGGGGGCCACATACAGTTTGATCCCAAGTGGGCTGGTCCAGTAGCAGTAGGGCCAGATTGGACCCTCCGGTGTTTGGGTTTTATGTTTGAGACCCTCGATGTAGATTCTACTCAAACCCCACTGGGAATGTCAAACATACAGCCCGGGGATAAATTTGTAAAGTGCCAGATAATGAAATAGAACCCATAACACCTGAGCCATTAAATGTCACCTGAGACCCAGAACTAAACAGTGAAATTTCACTTATGTTCATTAAGAAATTCAAGTTGTTGTAAAGGATATTTTTCACTTTGCTCTAAAACAAAGGGAAACATCTGGAGTTGTCATTCTGTATAGCTTATTATTCTATTATCTTACTGGTCCCACCCCCTTGAGTTCAAACTGGACTGTATGTGGCCCCCCAACTAAAATGAGTTTAAACCCCTTGACATACACTCATTTTAATATTCAGTTTTACATAAATAAATACTCTGTCACAGTAAATTGTAGCATTCTAGTAGAAGTAGTGATTGTCTGTGATGTACACAAAGATGCAACTGTGCAACTTTTACAGTTTTTACTCCGTACTCTGCCCAAGCTGTATTGACAAATAAATTGCTCACGCAAACATTAGTGTCAAAGTCACTGTCAAATTCCTAAACTTGTCGAGTGAGTTAATCAGGTGTTGTTATTATCCACATATCAAGTGCTTCCTTTTAGAGGACATTATTTGATATTGTCAGTCATAAATCCACCATCAGTGAAAGAATCAACCCACGCCTACTTTACATAGTTGAAGTTATTGGTGCAGTCCACTCCAGCTTCCTCCCAACATTCAAAGTCATGCTGGTTAGGTTCATTGGTGATTCTAAATTGGCCGTAGATGTGAGTGTCTCTCTGTCTCATTCCAGCACAGTTGTGTTCAATGCAGTTTTTCTGAGTTATTAGAAAAACAAAAAACAAAAAGAGACAGTTATGGTAAAGTTTTTCCTTTCATGTTTAAGATGTGCTGAGGTTAAGATCAGGTTTGGCTGGAACACTGTCAGTAAATCAACACTTAGAAGCAAGTTGATGATCGTGTTCTGTCACTTCATAGGGAAAATAGGTTTGAGTTACATGTTTTCGGTAGAGGGTGGAGTCAGACACTTCCAGAAAATACATAGCTGAAGAAAAATAATGTCAAACTCATTTTAGTTCGGGGTCCACATGCGGTTTGATCCCAAGTGTCCTGGAAAAATATCATAGAGCCAGACTGGACCCTCTGGTGTTTGTGTTTTGGTCCTAGGGCCATATGTTTGAGACCCCCGATGTAGGTTCTACTCAAACCCCACTGTACACTGGGAATGTCAAACATAAGGTCCAGGGATGAATTTATAAAGTGTAAGATAATAAAATAGAATCCATAACACCTGAGCCACTAAATGTCACCTGAGACCCAGAACTAAACAGTGAAATTTCACTTATGTTCATTAAGAAATTCAAATATTTGGTAAAGGATATTTTTCACTTTGCTCTAGAACAAAGGGAAACATATAAAAAAAAGACAAAATACAATCTGTCAAAATTTGATGGATGAACCCGGGGTCATGAGGTCACGGGTTACGGGACGATGAAGATGACGGGGTGGGGGAGTGTGGTGTGAGAGAGGCGGGGGGTTTGGGGTTGGTAGCCGTGGGCTAGTAGGATACCTGCTGTCTTTCAACACGCATTTCTCACTCTTTCACTTTGGTCCCTCTAGGAGCGGCTTTATGCCTATGGGATTACTTAGAGCATTATGCGAAACTGCTGATAAACTCGGCTAATAATTGATAAGTTGAAAGGTGAAGCAGTTGAGTGTGTGAGTGCTTTGATAAAGTTGAGAGTGAGTGAGTCCGTATGGGATCTGACAGAGTCTTCTCAGAAACAGACGCACCCCCACACCCACGCACACACACCCACGCACACACACACACACCCACGCACACACACACACACACCCACGTGGACACACGCGGACACCCTCCATAAGTCCAGACATGTTGAAACGTGGTGACACAGTACTTCAGCCCCGCCTACTACGTACCGGTAGCAAAAAGACACGTTGAAAACATCAGCGTCGAACTCGAGAACGATCAGAACCAGACGATAAATTCGGCAAAGTGATTGTGACTTTATATTTTAAACCGATTAAAACACAGTCCTGAAAATGGTGGTGGCGGAAGCTCATTCCTACCTTTATCGATTCGTAACTTATTATGACGATCAAGTGGGGAGCGGGCTGCCTGGGTTCCATGGGGCCCCCGTGATGTACGGCAAGGGTGTGGGATCCATATTTTCCAAACTATTTAGGTTTTACCATCGCCAAGGCTCATCTTAAAAACGCTGCCAAAAACATCACATCGGACGTAGTCAGCAGAGTCGTGAAAGGTCCGGAGGGGCAAAATCAAGAAGGATCACGAATTATGCTTCTTGCTCGACGAGTTTCCCCCATGACCCTCCAGAGGCGCAGTTACAGAAAATGAAGGAATGGCAAAAAAATAAATAAATAAATAAAAAAATCTGCAGCATCAACCACACCTTTCCCTTGGTTAGAGTATTGTATGACAGAAATGTTTTGTTGTGTAACAATGTTCTCGTTCCAGCACAGTCGTGTTCAATGCATCAAGTTTTTATGAGTTATTAGAAAAACAAAACAAAAAGAGACAGTTACTGTAAAGTTTTTCCTTTCGTGTTTAAGATGTGCTGAGGTTAAGATCAGGTTTGGCTGGAACACTGTCAGTAAATCAACACTCAGAAGCAAGTTGATGATCGTGTTCTGTCACTTCATAGATAAATAGTTTTGTTCTCAGTACATAGCTGAAAAATAGTAATGTCGATCAGGGCTGTCAGACTCTTTTTAGTTCAGTGGGTCACATATTCTTTTGAGTTAAAATATCTACACAATGAGGAAAAACCTGTTATAGGAGCACGGATCACCTGCTGAACCAGAAATCTGAGACATAAGTATGCAGCTAAGGATGCATGAGAGGATTAATTTTTACTTTTGTTTTATATTTTTTATCAGGCAAACCAACCTGTTGTAATTGTTCTTTAGACAGGAGGCTGCTGTGAAAAATGATAAAAAGAAAAAAAAAAATATTTTGACTTTATTTTACTGAGAATAAATAAATCAACAACAATAAATATTCGTTTTCCACCAACATCATTTTACAATTAAAACATTTCCTTAATTACTGCTGATCACATTGACTCACTTGATCCTTATTATTCCCAAAACACAATGGAATGAGCCTGACCTGGTAAAACAACAGCTCTTTGGCCCCGTGCCAGCCTTTGTGTTTACATAAAGGCTTCGAGTGGCCGTCCTGTTTCACTTGTGATGTAGCTAAAGGAAGAGAAGAAGCCCATGAGAGAAGGTAAATTGTAATTTAATTTATTTTATTATTTACTAACGTCTAACATTTTCTTCTAGCTCTAATGAATATAGCATTCATGGTCATTATTATATAAATTGACATGCATTTAAGCCTCCTTTTATTTTAATTAATTTGTTATCTATTTTTATTTACTTATTATGTTTGCAGGTTTGACTTTTGAACTTTAAAAAATGGCAAATCAAATCTTGCTGCCTGTGCTTCTTCTGGGGATGATCAGTAAGAATTTGACAAATTCAAATAAATACATTTAAATTTAAATTCACTGATCTTCACTATCTCTAATTTTAATTCTAATTAAATGTGTGCATTTGTCTTTATATAGGTGGAGTGACTCCCCAGGTTTCAGGTAAGCTGAATGAAACTCTTTAATTTGTTGAATCCCAAAAACTTGAGGATTACACCTCCTTCCACTGGACTGCAAACTGATGTCTTGTATTTATTAGGCGTGGGACTCCCACTTTTTGCCCCCCAAAAAGCAGATAAATAAATAAATAATAGACACATATTCTCACATATTCTAAACTCAAACTCAAAATTAATGTCTGAAAAATGCATGCTTTGCATTTAGACGGTACTGTAGGGATGAAGTGCTAGTAATGTTTCTTTCTCTTTATAAACATGTTTTGCCATTTTGTGTTTCTCTGGCAAATTACGTTTAATCTTGTCTTAGCTGCACATACACCTCTGGCACAAAACAGTACAACAACACTGAATACAACAACAGTGACTCCCGATATGACAACAGCTCCTGATACTACAGTGTCTCCAACACCAGCTCCAGGTACTACTTCTTTTCAATTCATCCCTGTAATAATAACCCTTGTGGTTCAGGAAGCACTTGTGAGGCCAATCAGGCCTTTTTATGCTTGTGCCTGCCTGGTGATTACTACAATGCTGGTACCAATCATTGTGAGAGTTTAGGTGCTGCCAGTAAGAGGTCAGTGCTGCATGGTGATATGACATAACTAAAGGCAGTAATGTGTCTTTGAGATGTAGGAAGATTAGTAGAATTACTTGGTATTGATGAGCTTATTTTGAGGGGCTTATTTTTCAACCTCAGTGTGGGCGTAAGTTCATACGCTGCCTTGTAGCTGAGTATCATGATTTAAAAAATTAAAAAATTAAAACCATCCTGAAAAGATGGACTTGCTTTCTTACTTCTTTTTTCATCTTTAGATAGGACTGGGCACAGTCTATAAACCCTTAGAATCATTCTGCTTTATGATAAAACTAATCGTGAATTTGCATCATTCTTTTAACAATTTTGATAGAAATTAGGCTAATTTGGAGTACTAATTTTAAATGTGAAGTACAGTATTGACTTTAAATGGTAAAAGCAAACAACAAAAAAAAGTTTGGGCTGCCGATGCGTCTTGTCCGTACTCAGACTGGGACTGCAAGCGCTGAAAGCTACAATGGTTTCTGTGCTCACTGCAACATGCTTTGCATTTAGATGGTACCATAGGGTTGAAGTGCTCGGTGTTATGCTATTTTTGTTTTTTGAACAATTTGCACAAAACCCACTTTTATCAAGGCTTCTGTCGGGTAGTTTTTAAAAAAATAAATGTTGCTTTCCATCAGTCCAAGCAACATGCTTTCATTAGAACCCATCTGAGGGAAACCTTGATAAAAGTGGGGTTTTGAGTAAATTGTGAAAAAAACAAAAAACAAGAAAAGAACAGTTTTCATACCCCCGAAGCCCTTCAACCCTACGGTACCATCTAAATGCAAACCACCGGAGCTGTTAGCACTAGCAGTCCCAGTCCGAATATGGACTGTTTTAAAAAAGTACTTAAAGTACTAAAAATGGCACTTTACCTTAAAGTTTGTACAGTTTTGGTCAGGGATATTGTCTATTATTTGATTCAGTCGTCCACTAAAATCCATTTAAATCCTTTCCTCTTTTCCAGGCCCCCTCTACCCAATCCTGGGAACAGAGAGCTCTCGAACTCTGGATGGAAGCTCTCCTGCAATTTTTCTGCAGCGACCTGTTGTGTACTTCGGACTGTCCTACAACCAAATTTATGTACGTAAAAATAATTTCTGCCTGTATGGGGACAGAAAATTTTGAAAAATGATAATAGCTGTACACTGACTACTTTACATTGGATCAAAGTGTCACATCTTCAGTGTGGTCTCGTGAAAAGATATAATAAAATATTTACAAAAATGTGAGTGGTGTACTCACTTTGTGAGATACTGTATAGAATGATTACGTTATATGCTGACATTTCTCTTGTACTGAAAACCTTACAACTCTTTTTGTTTTGCTTAAATTAAAATATTTTTCTTTTCCCAGGTAAATCACAATGGACACCTGACCTTTGACAGCTCATGGAGCAGCTACTCACCTCAGCAGTTTCCAATGAATGGATTCAGAGACATCATCGCTCCCTTCTGGACAGATATAGACCACACAGTCACCGGTCATATCCACTACAACCAGTACACCAACGGCAGCGTTCTCCAACAAGCTACTGCTGACATTAACGAGTACTTCCCAGGACTGAACTTTAGCGCAGCGTGGGTCTTTGTAGCAACATGGTATGAGGTGGCCTACTATCCAACCACTGGAACAGTGAGTAATCTCATTTTATGTGATAAAAGATTCATCTATTATCATATAAACTATAAAAACAACAACAACTGTTATTTTTCTTTTCTTCTTTCAGCGAACAACATTCCAGGCAGTCTTGATCTCTGGTGGTCAGTACTCCTTTGTGCTGATGAACTACGGGGTTATTGCCTCAACATCTCATCCTGTGCAGGTTAGAACTATTTAAAGCAGACAAAATGAGGAAAAATTACCATGAAAGCTGAAATGTTGTGCTTTACAACCATACAGTAAATTGTAAATAACTGCCAGATATCATTATATTACTATTTATTCTGGAAAAATATTCAAAAATTCTTTCTCACATTTTCTGACCTTTTAATAGTCAAAATAAGTCAAATAGAAATATTCAGGATTATATGTTAATGGGTTAACTGCAATCTTTTTCATAAAAAATAGCTGCTATTCCCAATTTCCCCACTAGGTTGCACTGTTTCAGTCAGAGATGCAGAAGTAGACCCAGAATAAACTGCAGATGCAGTAATGTTAATAATAATTTATTAAATGTAAACAGTTTCATCCTGTACTTGTTTTTCTTTTCTTTGCACTAAAACAAAGAAAAACATCTGAAGTTGTCTTTATTTATAGGTTATTATGCTCTAGATTCCACTGCAAATCCAAAAATAAACAACCATTTCATTTTTATTTCCAGGCTGGATATGACACAGCTGGTTCTCCTCACTATTACATCATCCCTGGATCATTCTCCAGTAGTGCAACAGGCAACAACTCAGCTTTCAGCCTTGGCAGCAACGTTAATGTTACTGGTCGCTGGGCTTTCCGGATTGACCATGGATCTAGAGGCTCCACATTCAATGGTGAGACCAGAACAGACACATGAGTGAAAGTACAAAATGTAAACTCTGAGATACACCTGTCCTTCTCAGTGATAGAACAAGATGATACCAATATATCAGCAGAACAACCCAGTAGTTCATCTTCTTTAACCAGTAACAGAGCTCACCTTGGTTTCATTTTCTTTAAAGGTCAAGCTGTGCAGCTGGGTGACTCTTTCTGGAGCGACAGCACCTGTTCTCAGAAATGCACCTGCACTTCCATGTTAATAGTTTGGTGTGGTGATCTAGAAATGTTAAAAGCAGCTTTCCTCTTTTCCAGGCCCCCTCTACCCGGTCCTGGGAACAGAGAGCTCTCTGGCTCTGGATGGAAGCTCTCCTAGAATTATCCTGCAGCGACCTTTTGTGTACTTTGAACGGTCCTACAACCAGATTTATGTACGTAAAAATAATTTCTGCCAGCACTTTAGACATTAATGGCTGTGTGTTGAGTTATTTTGATGGGACAGCAAATTTACACTGTTATACGAGCTGTACACTGACTACTTTACATTGAATCAAAGTGTCATATCTTCAGTGTGGTCTCGTAAAAAGATATAATAAAATATTTACGAAAATGTGAGTGGTGTACTCACTTTTGTGAGATACTGTATAGAATGATTACGTTATATGCTGACATTTCTTTTCTCAGGTCAATCACAACGGACACCTGACCTTTGACAGCTCATGGAGCAGCTACTCACCTCAGCGGTTTCCAATGAATGGAACCAGAGACATCATCGCTCCCTTCTGGGCATATTTAGACAACACAGTCACTGGTCATGTCTACTACAACCAGTACACCAGCGGCAGTGTTCTCCAACAAGCTACTGCTGACATTAATGAGTACTTCCCAGGACTGAACTTTAGCGCAGCATGGGTCTTTGTAGCAACATGGTATGAGGTGGCCTACTATCCAACCACTGGAACAGTGAGTAATCTCATTTTATGTGATAAAAGATTTATCTATTATCATATAAACTATAAAAACAACAACAACTGTTATTTTTCTTTTCTTCTTTCAGCGAACAACATTCCAGGCAGTCTTGATCTCTGGTGGTCAGTACTCATTTGTGCTGATGAACTACGGGGTTATTGCCTCAACATCTCATCCTGTGCAGGTTAGAACTATTTAAAGCAGACAAAATTAGGAAAAATTCCCCTGAAAGCTGAAATGTTGCATTTTACAACCATACAGTAAAATGAAAATAATTGCCAGATATTATTATATTACTATTTATTCTGGGAAAATATTCAAAAATTCTTTCTCACATTTTCTGACCTTTTAATAGTCAAAATAAGTCAAATAGAAATATTCAGGATTATATGTTAATGGGTTAACTACAATCTTTTTAATACAAAATAACTGCTATTCCCAGTTGTCCCACTAGGTTGCACTGTTTCATTCAGAGATGCAGACATAGAGCCAGAATAAACTGCAGATGCAGTAATGTTAATAATAATTTATTAAATGTAAACAGTTTCGTCCTGTACTTGTTTTTCTTTTCTTTGCACTGAAACAAAGATTAGATTAGATTCAACTTTATTGTCATTACACACGTACATGTACAGGGCAACGAAATGCAGTTTAGCATCTAACCAGAAGTGCAATAGGCAGTAACACATCTGGAGTTGTCTTTATTTATAGGTTATTATGCACTAGATTCCAAACAACCATTTCATTTTTATTTCTAGGCTGGATATGACACAGCTGGTTCTCCTCACTATCACATCATCCCTGGATCATTCTCCAGTAATGCGACAGGCAATAACTCAGCTTTCAGCCTTGGCAGCAACGTTAATGTTACCGGTCGCTGGGCTTTCCGGATTGACCATGGATCTAGAGGCTCCACTTCCAATGGTGAGACCAGAACAGACACATGAGTGAAAGTACAAAATGTAAACTCTGAGATACACCTGTCCTTCTCAGTGATAGAACAAGATGATACCAATATATCAGCAGAACAACCCAGGAGTTCATCTTCTTTAACCAGTAACAGAGCTCACCTTGGTTTTATTTTCTTTAAAGGTCAAGCTGTGCAGCTGGGTGACTCTTTCTGGAGCGACAGCACCTGTTCTCAGAAATGCACCTGCACTTCCATGTTAATAGTTTGGTGTGGTGATCTAGAAATGTTAAAAGCAGCTTTCCTCTTTTCCAGGCCCCCTCTATCCAATCCTGGGAACTGAGAGCTCTCGATCAGATGATGGAAGCTCTCCTAGAATTATCCTGCAGCGACCTTTTGTGTACTTTGAACGGTCCTACAACCAGATTTATGTACGTAAAAATAATTTCTGCCAGCAGAAGACATTAATGGCTGTGTGTTGAGTTATTTTGAAGGGACAGCAAATTTACACTGTTATACGAGCTGTACACTGACTACTTTACATTGGATCAAAGTGTCATATCTCCAGTGTGGTCTCGTAAAAAGATATAATAAAATATTTACGAAAATGTGAGTGGTGTACTTACTTTTGTGAGATACTGTATAGAATGATTACGTTATATGCTGACATTTCTCTTGTACTAAAAACCTTACAACTCTTTCTCTTTTGTTTAAATTAACATATTTTTCCTTTCCCAGGTCAATCACAATGGACACCTGACCTTTGACAGCTCGTGGTACAGCTACTCACCTCAGCAGTTTCCAATATATGGATCCATAGACATCATTGCTCCCTTCTGGACAGATTTAGACAACAGAGTCAACGGTCATATCTACTACAACCAGTACACCAACGGCAGCGTTCTCCAACAAGCTACTGCTGACATTAATGAGTACTTCCCAGGACTGAACTTTAGCGCAGCGTGGGTCTTTGTAGCAACATGGTATGAGGTGGCCTACTATTCAACCACTGGAACAGTGAGTAATCTCATTTTATGTGATAAAAGATTCATCTATTATCATATAAACTATAAAAACAACAACAACTGTTATTTTTCTTTTCTTCTTTCAGCGAACAACATTCCAGGCAGTCTTGATCTCTGGTGGTCAGTACTCATTTGTGCTGATGAACTATGGAGTTATTGCCTCAACATCTCGTTCTGTGCAGGTTAGAACTATTTAAAGCAGGGGTGTACGGCCTGTGGGTACAATCAGTTTCGTAAAGTGCAAATAATGATCCCTGTGAAATCTAATTTTTTGCCAAGTACTTTGGCACAACCACATTTTCACTGATTGCTGTAATTACATCACGAAAAACAGTAAAAATTCCCCATTTCTGAAAGATGAGATGTTGTGCTTTACAACTTGCTAAACTCTTCCTGAAGGTTATTACACTCTTATAACGTGCCAGATATAAAAGTATCAGGTATTCTGGGAAAATGTTCAAATTTTGTTTTTAATGAAAAATAGCTGCTATTCCGAATTTTCCCACTATGTTGCACTGTTTCAGTCAGAGATGCGGACATAGAGCCAGCATAAACTGCAGATGCAGCAATGTTAATAATAATTAATCATTTCATGCTGTACTTGTTTTTCTTTGCACTGAAACAAAGAAACACAACTGAAGTTGTCTTAATTTATAGCTTATTGTGTTACCGGTCCACCCCTGATCTAAAGTTGTGGGTTATATATATATTTTGAAATGCACTGGATTCCACTCTACAAACCCATAAATAAACAACCATTTCATTTTTATTTCTAGGCTGGATATGACACAGCTGGTTCTCCTCACCATTACATCATCCCTGGATCATTCTCCAGTAGTGCGACAGGCAACAACTCAGCTTTCAGCCTTGGCAGCAACGTTAATGTTACCGGTCGCTGGGCTTTCCGGATTGACCATGGATCTAGAGGCTGCACTTTCAATGGTGAGACCAGAACAGACACTAGAGTGAAAGTACAAAATGTAAACTCTGAGATACACCTGTCCTTCTCAGTGATAGAACAAGATGATACCAATATATCAGCAGAACAACCAAGGAGGTCATCTTCTTTAACCAGTAACAGAGCTCTCCTTGGTTTCATTTTCTTTAAAGGTCAAGCTGTGCAGCTGGGTGACTCTTTCTGGAGCGACAGCACCTGTTCTCAGAAATGCACCTGCACTTTCACTGGTCTGCAGTGTTCCAGCCAGCCCTGCTCCTTCTCCCAGATCTGCCGGCCATCTTCCTTTCAGTACTCCTGCCAGACGGTGCAGAGACGCACCTGCACCATAAGTGGTGATCCTCACTACTACACCTTCGACGGGACTTTATTTCACTTTCAGGGCACCTGCACCTACGTTCTCTCTGAGCAGTGCAACATGGGGATGCCCTACTACAGGATAGAGGGCAAGAACGAGCACAGAGGCAGCACTCATGTCTCTTGGACGCGACTGGTCAAAGTGTACGTGTATAATGAAACCATTGAGCTTGTCAAAGGGCATCATGGTGAGGCCAAGGTTCGTGTTAAAAACCAGGTTTCCACTTTCCTCCCTGTGTTTGTGTTTTGTGCGTATTTTTAACTCTTATCTTTTTTATGCTTTCACAGGTTAACGGAAACTTTGCTGTGACTCCGTTCTCTCTCAGCAATGGAACTATCCAGGTTTATGAATCAGGCTTTTCTGTGGTTGTCAGCACCGACTTCGGCTTACTGGTGTCCTACGACTCAAACTTCTATGTCCAGATCAGCGTGCCCTACACTTACCAGAACGCAACATGTGGCCTATGTGGAAACTTCAACAACCACCCTCAAGATGACTTCCAAACCCGTGATGGTGAGCTTGTGGACTCCGATGTGGTATTTGCCAACAGCTGGGGACTGGATGATGAACCCGGCTGTGAGGCCCAGTGTGTAGGCCAGGACTGTGCTGCATGTTCTCAGCTTCAAACATCATTGTACAGTGATGCTGCCCATTGTGGTATCCTCCAAAGTAGTTCTGGGCCGTTTGCTGCTTGTCACCAACAACTTCCTCCACAGACCTTTGTGGAGAATTGTGTGTTTGATCTGTGTATAGGAGAAGGGTACCAGCCCATTCTGTGTCAAGCCCTGAATGTGTATGCAAGTCAGTGTCAGCAGAACGGTATCCAGCTACCGAGTTGGAGGGAGCCTGGCTTCTGTGGTACGTCTCTCAGTCATTCAGAATGTTTTCTTTGGGTTACATCTCCATAATATCAAGTGTTGTTTTGTTTCCCGTGCAGAAATTCCCTGCCCTGCCAACAGCCACTTTGAGTCTGCAGGCACAGGATGTCCACCTACATGTGTCAACCCCACTGCCAACCAAAACTGCCCTCTTCCCAATCAGGAAAGCTGCGTCTGTGATCCAGGCTACATCCTCAGTGGTGGGGTCTGCGTCCCTTATGCTGAGTGTGGCTGCAGCTTTGAGGGTCTCTACTACCGCTCTGGAGAAACCGTAATCCTTGGTGACGACTGTGAGAGGCGCTGTAGCTGCAGTCACGGCATCATGTCTTGTCAGTCCCATGGCTGTGGCCCACTGGAATCATGCAGTGTGCAGGAGGGAGTTAGAGGATGCAGACCCAACAGCTACTCCACGTGCTGGATACGAGGCCCGGGGTCCTATCATACGTTTGATGGGCTCATGTACCAGTATCCTGGAGCGTGTCGACTGACCCTCTCCAGAGTAATGGGACCGTCCAGTCACCCGCACTTTGTAGTAACAGCAGAAAAAGAGCCGAGAGGTCAGCAGGGTTTTGCCAGAATGGTAAAGTTTGAGGCACAGGGAATGCAAGTCTCCATTGACATGTCAAGCAGCAGCAACGTGAAGGTAAATACCTGAAATGTTCTGTGCTGTTTATAAAAGTCAGTTGAAGAAACCAGAGAAAGTTTAAACTAAAAATAGTGATTAACCTTTTAAAACAGAATGTGTCTTTGTTCAGGTACATTTTATAATAAAAATAAGTGTAATGTCAGCTCAGTGCTGTCATCTAGTGTTTAGTCCTGGTTTCTCAGGTTTGACTTATGCCAACAATTCTTTAAGGAGAAATTAGGAATAGGAGACAGTTTTATTGAATAATTGTAGTTGATATCTCTGAGATTCTTCTTTATCTTCCTCCTCTTTCTCTTCCACTGCTGCATCCTGCCCCTTCTTCTTCTTTTCCATTCTTCCTCATCTCCATCTTCCTCGTTCCCTATCTGATTCTCCTCATCAGCCTCTTTTTCTTATCCCTTGTGCATGTTGTGATCTCATCTAAAATGTTCTTTTACTTGTTTTCACTCTGGTTATTTCATTGAACACTCTTTTCACATGGAGAACCTGACAGGCTGTTTTGAATGTCTTTTAGGTCAATGGTCAGCTGATCAGACTTCCTTTCAGCTCTGGCTCCAACAATATCCGCATCTACCACAGCAACATCCACAGCATCATCCTTCAGACTTCCTTTGGTGTAACTGTGCAGACAGTCTGGCCTCACTTTGTGCGTGTCACCGCCCCTGGTGTCTACAACAGTTCACTCGGTGGACTCTGTGGTGATAATGATGGTCTCCCAGATGACGACTTCCGTACACCTAATGGTGTCCTGGTCAACAGCTCTCAGGAGTTTGGGGACAGTTGGCGAGAAGGATCCTTAGCTGCACACTGTGTAGAAAACATGAATCCTAATCCTCCTACAACTAATTACAATTCCAGTGAATACTGCGGCATTATCAGCTCACCACACGGGCCGTTTGAACCATGTTGGGCCACGGTGGACCCACGGGAGCAGGTGGACGCCTGTGTGGCAATCCTGACCGGTTCGAGTGATCCGGCATCGGCGCTATGTGAGGTCCTAAGAGATTATGCCCTAATGTGTCAACAGAATGGTGTTTCCCTGGGACAGTGGAGGAATGCAACTGGATGTGGTAAGCAAAGAAGACCATGCCTTAATTGATTGAAGGAAGTTTATTGGTAAACAGGATGTGAAAGAAATGGATGGAAAGATGAGAACTGTCGAAGGGGAAGGAAGAGGAGATGGGATGAAAACGGTTGAGGAGATAAGATGGATGGAATGAAATGGGTCGAGGGAATGGGATCAAAAGGTTTGAGGGGTAGACATGATCGGGCGAAATGTGTAAATGGATGATGGTAGAGGAACCCAGGGAGTGAGACTTAGGATGGTCCCACATATCAGGAACCTTCAGCTCCTTGTCTCCGTGGTTGCTGTAATGAAAAATGGAAGCAGAAGAAAAGAAAAGAGAGGGATGGGGTTAGTAGGTGTTGAGAATTGGAAAAAAGCAGAGAGATAGAGGGTTAGGACACACCTTTATAGGTCAGTGTGGGAAATAGAATGATATGGGGCATAGTATTGTTCTAGAATTTTTAATAACTTCATTAAATTAACTCTTCTGTTTTTCTTTAGTGCAAAGCTGCCCTCTAAACAGCCACTATGAACTCTGTGGAAGCTCTTGCCCTTCCGCCTGCCCCAGCCTCTCATTCCCCTTCCCCTGTGACACTCAGTGCCAGGATGGGTGCCAGTGTGACGACGGTTTTGTCCTCAATGGCAACCAGTGTGTCCCACCTACAGCCTGTGGATGCTCCCACCAAGGACGCTACCGCCAAAGTGGCGAACAGTTCTGGGACAGTGAACTGTGTCAGAGCTTCTGTACCTGTAATGGCCTCACTGGGCTAGTCCACTGTACCCCCAGCTCCTGTGGTCCTCAGGAGTCCTGTCGTGTGGTGGAGGGTGAGTTTGGCTGCCACCCCAGCCCTCATGGCACCTGCTCTGCCTCTGGAGACCCTCACTACTTCACCTTTGATGGCTTGGCCTACGACTTCCAGGGAACATGCCGCTATGTCCTGGCGACAGCTTGTAACGTGACCGGTGGTCTCAGTGAGTTTTCTGTGGAAGCTAAGAACGAGCCGTGGTTCGGGTTTCCAGTATCCATCACCGCTGATGTTTTTGTGAATGTGTGGGGCTATGAAGTGCACATGTCCAGAGGCAGAAGTGGCATAGTGGAGGTGAGCTGAACCATGTCCAAATAATGTGTGATTTGTATAATTTTGTGATACTACTATACTACTGTGTATTACTATAAAACTGTAAAACTCTCACATTCCTTTATTAATATCGGCCTCAAGGGTTCAGTATTATGTCAAGAAACGTTTCTGTTGTTCTAATTTTGATTTTGTTTTTGTTCCAATCCTATAGGTAAATGGAGTAACAAGAAACTTGCCTGTTCTTTTGAATGGAAGTCTTGTGTCTATCTATGCAAATGGATTTCAAACAGTTGTCAGAGCTGATTTTGGCCTGAGTGTCATGTACGACGGATCGAGTACAGTGTCTATTTCTGTACCTTCAAGTTACAGGTATCTGCCAATCAACCGCGTTCAAAATAACTTTAACGACTTACATTTTCTAAACACCCACAGTGATGAAATGTTGCCTAGGACCAGGGCAATGAATGAAAATGTTACATGCCTTTTAAGTGGATCGTTGGTTGCACCAGACAACTTTTCTACTGTGCTTGCAACAAAAGAACGTGTTTTAGGTGCAGGACAAAAAATAATAATAGTCTTTAGTCTGACCGATTTATTTATTTTCTCTCCATTTCTTTCTTTAGAGGACAAACATGTGGACTATGTGGAAACTTTAATGGGAATCCCAATGACGAATTACGAACTCCATCTGGAGCTACAGTCACCGTGCCACACGAGTTTGGAACAGCTTGGAAGGTGCCTGGCAACTACACCTGCAGCGATGGCTGTGGTTCCTCCTGCCCCCTGTGCACTGATGAGGGTCCTGCTAGAGCTCAGTGTCAGGTGATTCTAGCAGCAGACGGCCCGTTCAGCTTCTGCCACGAGCAGGTGGACCCAACGCCATATTTCAACGACTGCGTGTTTGACGTTTGTGTGTCGGGAAATCAAGGCCAGGATCTTCTGTGCAGGGCCATAGAAACGTACATCAGTGCCTGTCAGTCAGCTAATGTCCAAATCTACCCTTGGAGACAGAACACCACATGCAGTGAGTAAACCAGTGATTTAGATTGGGGCAGTTGTGGCTCAGTGGTATGTGGATCACATGCTGTAGTGTCCTTGAGCAATACACTGAACCACAGGTTGCCCCAACTGCATGACACTGGTGTATGAGTGTTTGAGCGCTTGTGTGAACAAATGGGTAGATTTGTGACTGTAAAGCGTTGCGGTTGCACATCTTCACATTTTTTGAAATGACACATGTTATTGTCTTCCTCACTTATGAAGGACTTGACTGTCCAGCCAACAGCCATTATGAGCTGTGTGGTACGGACTGTGGCCACACCTGTGCCCATAGCACTGATGCCACCTGTGAGCAGGTTTGCTCCGAGGGATGTTTCTGTGATGAAGGCTTCCGCAGGAGTGGATCTAGTTGTGTCCCTGTGGAAAGCTGTGGCTGCCAATATGATGGATTCTACTATAATGTAAGATATGTTTAAATCACTTAATTGTTGTCTGCCTAAAACAATCAATCAAGTTAATTCACAGTTCACTAACAAAGACCATGCATTAACTGGTGCAATTTGATCAATTAGCCAACAGGAGATGAGGAGACAATGGATGGAGGGATTAAAGGGGTTGAAGATAAGGGATGAAAAGTGTTGAAGAGAAGAAATGAGAAATATTGAAGAGAAAGGACAAGAAAGGTCAAAGGGAAGGGATGAAAACTGTTGAAGGGAAGATATTAAAGGGGCTGAAGGAAAGGGATGAAACTTATGTCACAGGTGTTGCTATCATTAAGGTTCCAAAGGACCAAGACGAAGAAGCTAAAGATGTAACATTTGTAAATAATGGTTTCCTCTTCATTACCCACAATCCTTCACAGTGTTATTATTTTGAAAGTGTCTTCTTCTTCTGACATGCTTCAGGATGGTGAGACCTTCTGGACCAACGGCTGCTCCCAGCGTTGTGAATGCCATGCTCCCAATGACCTGCGCTGCTCTGCTACGTCTTGCATTCCTGCACAAGAGTGCACCATCAGAAATGGCCAGCTGGGCTGTTTTGACGCCTTGTCCACTTGCACCGTGTGGGGAGACCCACACTACGTCACCTTTGATGGAGCACTGGCTCATTTCCAGGGAACGTGCTCCTACACCATTACAGAGAGTGTGAGCCATGGGACAGACGAAACCCAGTTTAGGGTAATCGCCACCAACAATCACCGCGGCAACAACCGTGTGTCCTTTGTGTCAGCAGTGGATGTTTACCTCTCAAACCAACCAGAGAGCGTGTACGTCAGGATTGGACCCAACAAACGAGTAAAGGTAAACTCTTCATTTATTTTCAAGATGGACAACGTTTGTCTGATATAGACACAGGCAACAACAACAACAACTCCTCACTTCCTGTCTGTCTTCCTCTCAGGTCAATGACGTGGAGGCGTCTCTTCCCATCGCTGTAGGAACATTAGCTCAGGTGATGACTCAGGGAAGCTACATAGTTGTGGACACCAACGACTTAAAAGTTCAGTTTGACGGCCGGAGCACCTTGCTGGTCAGAGTGGGCCAAAACCGTAGAAACAGAGTCACCGGCATGTGCGGGAACTTCAACGGTGACTCTCTGGATGACAAAGTCCTGCGGAATGGCACACTGGCACAAGATGACAATGACTTTGGAGACAGTTGGAAGGCATCCACAAGCCAACCGGGGTGAGCAAGGAAATCCTAAACACAAGCTCAAGCACAAGCTCAATTCAGTTTTATTTATATAGCTTAAAAAACAATACAAATTGTGTCAAGGCGCTTTACAACATCCAGTCTAAAACCCTCAGAGCAAGCATGAAGGCGACAATGGCAGGACAAACTTTCTTTTAACAGGAAACAGCCTTGAGCAGAACCTTGAGCTCATATGGAGGGAGCCATCTTCCTAAGGCCAGCTGGGTAGAGACAGAAACTTGTCGCTATTTGAAAACTTTTGCTGCTGCCGGTGACACTTTTGCACTAGTGTGCTCTGGATTACTATGACTATGTCACGGTTTGCGCTATTGGAAAATTCGGAAGGTTTCTGAAAGCTGGGATGTTGCACTTAGAAGATTATTACACTCTTACAAGATGCAGTACATATTTTAACGTACAATATCTTTCCTAGATGTGGCTCTACCGATGAGAGTAGTGGCGGTTTGAGTGACTGCACCTTTGTGGAAGAATACTCAGAACTCTGCAGCGTCATCACCAACACCAGCGGCCCATTCAGTGCCTGTCACCTGCACTCTGACCCCCAGACCTTCTTCAGCTCCTGCGTCTACGACCTCTGCCTGTACACCCCAGCCAACGACATGCTGTGTTCTGCGGTTGCTGCCTACGAGAGAACCTGCTCAGTTGCGGGGCTAGACATTCCAGAGTGGCGCTCTGCTTTGCATTGTGGTATGTTTATGCTGGAACCCGTGAACATCCGAGATTAAGAAGAAAAATGTTTCTGATTTGTTTCTGTCTAACTCTTTCTGCAGCTGATGCTGACTCAGATCCCTGTGAACAGCTCAACTGCACAGAGTACGAGTGGTGTGGTGAGAAGAATGGCGTCTACGGCTGCTTCTGTGATGAGAACCATCATCGGCCCAACAATGAGAGCTACGGTGAGGGCGGCTCTTCTTAAAATCCTGTATTTAATTTGCAGCGTAGGCAGCCTTGTTCCCCCTTAATTTAATGCTTCTCTGGATGCTTAGAGCACACTAGTATGATTTGGCACCAAATTCAGTTAGCAAAGCAGGAGGCAGCAGAGAGAGTGAGCCAGTGGCTATGGACACATAGGAAGCATGCTAGCTGGGGAACTAGCTCAAGGTAAGGGTGGTTGCTTGACTTTAGTGTGTTTGCAAATCATGATAGATGTGGTTGGTTTAGTTTGCGCTTCAGTCTGCATCAACGGGGCAAACTGTGGTAGATTGGTTTGTTTGTTACATGATTTGTTTGATTGTGGTTCATAAAAGGACTCGGGCCTCTAAATGTGTTTTGCCTGGGATCTTGACAAAAGGGATTGTAACATTTTATCCTGTGTATTACTGATTGCTCTTTCAGATTCATCGATCTCTTGTGTGAGCAGTTCAGGCACCATGTCCGTGTCCCGCTGCCAGCTGTTTGAAGCTGGTTTCCACATCGACGTCCTCCATTTGCGGGACGACTCCTGCAAGGGGACGCTGCAGGACGGACGTGTGGTGTTCCACTTTGACAACGATGACCAGCTGTGTGGGACGACTCTTAGGGTATGCACTAAATGTTGTCACAGTATCGATGCAGGCAGAATAGGATTATAGATATATTAGATTATTATGTCATTAACTAACTAAAATGAGTCTGACACACGCACCTTGTTATCATTTTCCATTTTCAGAGCAATGGAACCCATTTCATGTATGAGAACGCCATTCTGAGTCAAGTGGATCCTCACGAAAGCATCATCAGCCGTGGGAGGAAGATTAATCTGCGTTTCTGCTGTGAATACCCTCTGACTCAGGCCGTTTCCATGTCTGTGGGCATCAACTCCATAGAAAGGTGGATAATCCTGTCTTCTCTGCATGTTTAATTGATTTTTGTGTTGCTATGCTACCTGAATCACGATGGCCAGTTTGTTTTCCCTTTAAAACCAAATGTATCCTCAATGGCTCATTTGGACACATGTGCACTTCTTGATAACGGTAATTAAGCCATAGTATCAGAAAGCTGAGACGTAGTGCTTCACAGTCAGTGTGGTGCCATTATGGTTATTTCACTTGTTCTGGAAAATTCTTACACTCTTAACATGCAGTAAACTTGTAAATAACTGACAGATACTGAAAGTACGCAGTGTGAGAAGAGACGGATATTCATTTCAGAATTAAATGTTCACCTTGGACAACCTTAAAGTACCTTAATGGCAAGCAATTCTCACTTTTGAAGCCAGTACGATGTGTGACATTGTCTGCCAACTTAGAAAAGCTGATAAAAATCCATGCAGTCACTTTGTGACGAGTGGTCTGAGGGTTAAAATGCGTCATTCAGCGAGCCATTTTAAATTTGAGCCATTTGTGAGGTAGATCATTTGCTCTGAATGCGAATCTAAGAAAGCATCGGATACAAAAACAGTGAAGCTGTAACTGTGTTACAAACAGATGGACTGATGTGGCTTCAGAGTGCCACACCGCCGTACTCCAATACAGTGAATGGTTGTAAGGCAACACTACTAGAGGGGTGGGGTTATAATGGCCTGTCATTGACAGATTTTATCCAGAATCTCTGTCTAACAGATGTCATGTAGACTGTATTTGCTCCACAAACCTGATTCCTGTACGTGTTGTTTTCTTGCAGCGTTGTGAGTAAGAAGCTTCCCTCCGGCCAGGGACGCTATAACATCAGAATGACCCCCTACGAGGACGCTGGCTTCCGCTTCTCTCTGGCAAGCAACAGGAACATCGACATGGACGTGGACCAGACGTTGTACGTGGAGGTACGGACGGACGGCATCGATCTGCACCAGATCTCCACTGTCCTGGACTCCTGCTGGGCCACGCCGGTCAACATCGCAGACTACCCTGTCCGCTGGGATCTCATCACTGCAGAGTAAAAGAGCTCCTTCCACCTCATCTAAACAACCCAGGCTGCTCTCTGTGGCCATTAGTTGTAAACTGGACGTCTCTGTCTTCCAGGTGTCCTAACCCAGCAGACGAGACAGTGGAGCTAATCCAGAATGGCGTCTCCACCGCGGCTCGCTTCTCCTTCACAATGTTCACCTTCCCCAACTTCACAGCCATCTACCTGCACTGTGAAGTCCACCTGTGTCTCCTGAGCAACAACGACTGCACGGCTGTACGTTCAGATATGATTCTTCGTTTCTTTCTTGTTTGATGGTGGATGCAGCGAGAGACATCCTCTCATGCTGATTTCTTTTTCTTGCAGCACTGTTACCCTGGTTACCATGGGCGAGTCAAGAGGGAGGTGAAGCCTGAAAACGCTGCAGCCATCTCAGTGGGACCGCTGGTCATGAGTCCAAACGGTGGGACCGGGAGAGGTAAAGCTGTCCCATCAGATTCTTGTTTAGGACATAGAGCAGGAATGTCCAGCTCAGTGCTGCCATCTACTGTTTAGTTCTGGTTTCCTTCTCCTCCTCCTCTTCATCTTCCACTTCTTCTTCAACATTTCTCATCTAAGTCAGCCTCCTCCTCTTTCCTCTTCTCCTTCTTCATCTACTTATCCTCATCCTCTTTTCTCTCTTCCTCCTTCCTCCTTCTTCTCCTTGTCTTCCTTTGCAAATTCATCTTGTGGGGTCAGCATGGACCCTCATCTGGTCGGTTTTGACATGTCTGACCCCTGACCTGGAGCTCTGACTGACACAGTAAACTTTGGTTCTTGTTCTTTCTTTGGTTCCTGGAGCCCCTTCTTCCACTTCCTCCTCCTCCTCCTCTTCTTCTGCCCCCTTCTTCTTCTCCTCCTGCTCTTTCTCCTTCTTTCCCATCTACTTTTCCTCATCCTTTTTTGTCTCTTCCTCGTTCCCCTTTCTTCTTCTCCCCGTCTTCCTTTGCAAATTCCTCCTGTGGGGCCAGCTTGGACCCTCGTCTGGCTGCTTTTGGCCCTGCAGGCCACATGTTTGTCCCTGACCCAGAGCTCTGACTGACACAGTAAACTTTGGTTCTTGTTCTTTCAGAAATCCGAACGTCAAGCTCTGCTTCCTGCCGTCTGACAGCGATGGTGACTCTGCTCATCAGTTTGCTGACAGCTAAGACTCTGATCTAGAGACCAGACGTGGTCCAGTTATACAAAAATAAGGTTAAAATAAATCAATAATCAAAGGTGTCGGTGATCTAAACGTTAGATAAATCTGTGAACTTGTCTGTTCTATCTCTATCTTTGTCTGAATATTCCTTCACTAACTACAAATTCAATTAGATCGAATCACATAAATATAAGTAATGATAATAACAAAAGTATGTTAATTGAAATGTAACTGCCAGATATTCTCACAGTAAATTCAAATTTGTTTTAAGTTTTACTTCATGGTTTTGTTCCTGCCTCACTTGTCTTACCTTGTGCCTTTTGTCTACATGCTCCACCCCTCATTAGTCTCACCTGTCTTTCATTATTTCATCAGCCCACATATATGTATATATATAAAACCCTGCCTTTGTTTTTGTCCTCTGTCAAGTCATATGTGATGTTACCCCTGTTTGTCCTACATTGGAGCTTCCTTTTGAGTTGAGGTTTTGTCTTTCCTGCAGCACATGAAAGTTCTGGGTTTTGAGTTTGTATTAAACTAATTTTGCTTTCATGGTTCTGGCCTCTCTCTGTGTCCTCACCACAAACTTGACTCTATTAACGTAAAATAACAATTGATCTAAGTCTAGTTATTCAGTTGAACGAAGGAATGATCTTTAGTCATAACTGAGCTTCATGAGTTGAAACAGATCCTCGTGTTTTTAAGGCGGCAGGTGAACTTTTGTTTTACCAGTTTTATCATCAAAATCATCCAATTATAACATATCTTACCTTTAAGAGAACAAAGACACACATACAGATCACATCCAGCTGCTTTCAACTAACATATATAACTAAGTATATAAAAATATAACTCGAGAGACATTTTTTAATGAACCAGATCTCCTTGCCTTGTTGGTAGTTTTCTTTTGTAACAGCAGAGAGCAGCATAATATTAAATACTTTAACTTTCTTTTATATGGATCAGCTTTGTAGATAGATAGATGGATGCTAGATAAATGTAGCATCACTACACAGAGACTGGAGGGATTACAGTACAGTGAGGTAGAATGTATAATGGTATATATAAAATATACAAAGTATATATACAATATACAAAAATATGTAAAATAAAATACAATGATCTAAAACGTATAAAAAATGTCTAAGATTGTTGTTTGCATAGCATTATCATATATCAAGTGTAATTTACCTACATTTATTAGCTTATATACCTCACCTGAGTGGCCCAGGCCTTCAGTAAAAACAAAATCCTAGATAGAGTTACAACGTTGCAAAAGTTGGTAACTTGGTAGAAGTTCTAGCATGTCACTTTGCCAAGGTGTCAATACACATGCCTACAGCTAGGTGGCGCTATAACAGGACAATTTTCGTTTTCTCTCTTATCTTGAGAACCATGTGCCCTAGAAACATTTTTTTTTTCTCCCTCTGATTCCTTACATAGCCCTGGTTCTAATGGACCACGCTCATTTCCGCATCTCATCAACTCCTCCTAGCCCGTTCATCCAATTCTCACCAAACCTGGCATATATCATTTATGGACAAAGATAATGCAAAGTTCTCAAAAGAACTTTAGCAGGGTTATTGATTACAAAATACTAAAAAACGATTTTTTTGTGGCACAGTATATCTCCAAAGGTAATACAGGTGACATGGAAACATTTAATATGACTGTAAGGCCTATAACTTTTGAAGTATTCACTCAATCCTTATGGAACTTAGCAACCGTCATTGTAATATGCTTGCATACAATTAATTCAGTTCAATTCAGTTTTATTTATATACCGTCAATAACAATCCAAATCGTCTCAAGACGTTTTACAAAAACTCGGCCTGAAAGCTCCAGAGCAAGCCTGAAGGCGAAGGTGGCAAGGAAAAACTCCCCTTTAACAGGAAGAAACCTTGAACAGGGGGACACACAGCAGTAAACATTCTATATAGTAACAGCACAGCATTGCATGACTAGCAGTAGATAGGAAATTAGAGGGCAAGAGCTCTGTGGCAGAGAAAAGAAAGTGGAGGATGTGAGAGAGGAGAGAGAAGAAAGAAGGAGGGTATTGGTTTGGTGCATTGTCCCCCAGCAGCCTAGGCCTATAGCAGCATAACTCAGGGATGGTTTCGTCCAGCCCTAACTATAAGCTTGATCAAAAAGGAAAGTCTAAAGTCTGACCTTAAAAATACAGAGTGTCTGCCTCCTGAACCCAAACTGTAGGGGGCGTTACAACTACTACATTTTTATATCTCACAAACTACCACAGTAAACTGCTTGAAATTTGACAGTAATAATCTGTGGATGACTCCTTACAAGCCCACCAAGTATTAGCTTAACTTAATCAAACTTCATATCATTGATAATGATGTGATCAATCATCAAGACTGTTGCGTTTTGGCTCATGGCTCAGTAACCGTGTGCCCTAGCAAGAAAATCATTTGAGAGAGAAGGTTTTCTGAGTTATTAGGGGGAGAAAAAAAACACTGAGAAGCAGCCGTCACCTCATGGGAAAATAGTTTTGAGTTAGATGCTCATGGTACAAAGGTGGAGTCAAACACTCTCAGAGAAAACATAGCAGAAGTAAAAACTCATTTTAGTTCAGGGGGCCACATGCCCTCCAGGTGGTTTGATCCTAAGTGGGCTAGTCCAGTAGCAGCAGGGCCAGACTGGATGCTCTGGTGTTCAGGTTTTGGACCTAGGGCTGTATGTTTGAGACCCCCGATGTAAGCTCTACTCAAACCCTAATGTACACTGGGGATGTCAAACATACAGCCCGGGGAAGAATTTGTAAAGTGCAAGAAAATGAAGTAAACCCATAACACCTGAGCCTCTAAATGTCATCTGGACAGTTTTTCCTTATTTCAACAATAACAAGCTCAGAAGATGTCCTGTGAGTAAATGGTTTGGTTTCTGTTTTCAATATCTGGCATATATTTCCATTTTACTGCATGTTACAAGAGTGTAAGGAACCTACAGGAGAGGCACAGATAATGGTGCCATATTGGCTATAAAGGGCAACGTGTCATCTTCAGGAAAATGCTCAAACTATGGCCTGATAACAGTAATCCAAAGAATGCTTAAAATGGTTGACTGCAAATTCATTCATTCATTCATTTTCTGTAACCACTTGTCCTGTGAAGGGTCGCGGAGACTCCGCACAGACTCCACACAGAAAGGACCATGGATTAGAACCCAGAACCTTCTGGCTGAGATGCATCAGAGCCAACTACCTCACTACTGTACTGCAAATTTTCATTAAAAATAAATGCTGTTCCTAGTTTATGTACCAGGCGTTGTAACACAACACCGAGACCCAGAACTAAACAGTTAAATTTCTCTTATTTTCATTATGAAATTTTAGGTTGTTCATAAAATGTTTTGTAAAAGGATATTTATCATTTTGATAATGTTCTTCTTTGCGTTAAAACAAAGGGAAACATCTGGAGTTGACATTATGGATAGCTTATTATTCTACCCCCTTGAGATCAAACTGGGCTGCATGTGGCCCCCCAACTAAAATTAGTTTGACCCCCTTGACGTACACTCATTTTGATGTTAAGTTTTATGTAAATAAACATTCTGTCACAGTAGATTGTAGTGTTCTAGTAGAAGTAGTGATTGACTGTGATGTGCGCAAAGTTGCCAATGAGCGTCAGCAGCTAAAAAGTGATTCCTCTTGGTCTTTTCAACAAAGCCCTTTATTCAGTCTTCTTAGGTGTGGCTGGTTAAGGTAATTAAGCACAAGCCAAAGATGCAAGCCAAAGACCACAGTCAGTGGAGGTGCAGAGGGCTGTAATAATGCATCTATGCAACTTCTACAACTTTTACAGGGTACTCTGCTATCCACATTGGTGCAGTCCTGAACTTAGTACAGGGTTCATTTTATGTTTAATGGGAGATAGATAGACTCATAAGAGTTTGTGAAACGGTCAAAAAATGTGATTTTCTGATAATGACAATGTGGGGCGGCACAGTGGCTTGGTGGTTTGCACTGAGGTCCTGGGTGTGAATCCATGGTTCTACTGGTTCCTCTCTGTGTGCAGTCTGCATGTTCTCCCTGTGTCTGCGTGGGTTCTCTTCAGGTTCTCCAGCTTCCTCCCACCATCCAAAGACATGTTCATTGGTGATTCTAAGTTTGCGGTGTGAGTGTCTCTCTGTGTTAGCCCTGTGACTGGAGACCTGTTCAGGGTGGACCCCCGCCTTTCACCTGATGACAGCTGGGACAGGATCCAGCAGACCCTGTGACCCTTAACAGGACTAAACGGGTATAGAAAATGACTGACTGACTGACTGAATGATGCACCATGAGGAAAAACATGTTACAGGAGCACGGATCACCTATTGAACCAGAAATCTAAGACGTAGGCAGGAGATGAAACCAAAGGTGCCGCTAAACTTCTAATGGTGCGTGAGAGGATTATCTTTTTATTTATTTATTTTTATCAGGCAAACCAACCTTTTGTAATTGTTCTTTAGACAGGAGGATGTTAGGCTGCTGTGAAAACTGATAATATCAAAATTTGACTTTATTTTATTGAGAATAAATAAATCAACAGCAGTAAATATTTGTTTTCCACCAACATCATTTTACAATTAAAACATTTCTTTAATTATTGCTGATTACTGATTGACCCACATGATCCTTATTATTGCCAAAGCACAACGGAATGAGACTGACCTGGTAAAACAACAGCTCTTTGGACCCATGCCATCTTTTGTGTTTATATAAAGACTTTGAGTGGCCGTCCTGTTTCACTTGTGATGTAGCTAAAGGAAGAGAAGAAGCCCATGAGAGAAGGTACATTTTTTTAAATTAAATTTTTATTATTTGCAAACGTCTACGATTTTCTTCTGGCCATTAGATGGACATGCATTTAAACCTCTTTTTATTTTTATCTATTTTTTATTAATTTTATTTTATTTAACTTTTTATATTTTCTTTTTTATTTACTTAATGTGTTTGCAGGTTTGAAGAATGGCAAATCAAATCCTGTTGCCTCTGCTTCTTCTGGGGATGATCAGTAAGAATTTGAGAAAAATTCAAATAAATACATTTAAACTTAAATTCACCGATCTTTGCTGTTTCTAATTTTAATGCTAATTCAATGTGTGCATTTTTTTTATTTTTTTTTATTTATTTTTTTAAAGGTGGAGTAACTCCCCAGGATTCAGGTAAGCTGAGCAAAGCTCTTTTTCATTCTTTGAATCCAGATACTTCGGGATTACACCTCCATCCACTGGATTGGAAACTGATGTCATATATATATATATATCTATATCTATATATATATATATATATATCTATATATATATATATATATATATGTATATATATATGTATGTATATATATATATATGTATGTATATATATACATATATATATATTATGTTATGTTTAAATTAAAAGCGAACACTCAAAAAGGTGTCAAAAAAGGTTTTGTACTTCATCGTGGCTGCTTGTGGGTTATGGAATCCTGATTGTTTCTCAGTAGTTTGTATTCACCTGTGCTATTTTCTTGTTTTGTTCCTGTTGTGACATGCCAGGTGTGGAGGCTGCTGGATGTTAATAGTTTGGTGTAGTGATCTAGAAATGTTAAAAGCAACTTTCGTCTTTTCCAGGCCCCCTCTACCCAATCCTGGGAGCAGAGAGCTCTCGAAGTCTGGACGGAAGTTCTCCTACAATTTTCCTGCAACGAACCTTTGTGTACTTTGGACAGTCCTACAACCTCATCTATGTATGTAAAAATAAGTTCTGGCACGCAATGACATGCATATAAATTGTACAGGATTTTTCATCCCCTGCAAATCTCTTCCAATACAAGAACCTTTGTAAAACCATCAGGACTTCAAATCAGAACTTTAAGAAACTATTTTTTCCAGATATTTAAATATTCATAAGATGTCATTCATGTGTTGTCAGATATATAGAATGATTACACTATATGCTGACATTTCTTTTCCGAGGTCAATCACAACGGACACCTGACCTTTGACAGCTCGTGGAGCAGCAACTCACCTCAGCAGTTTCCAATGAATGGATTCAGAGACATCATCGCTCCCTTCTGGACAGATATAGACAACAGAGTGACTGGTCACGTCTACTACAACCAGTACACCAGCGGCAGCGTTCTCCAACAAGCTACTGCTGACATTAATGAGTACTTCCCAGGACTGAACTTTAGCGCAGCGTGGGTCTTTGTAGCAACATGGTATCAGGTGGCCTACTATCCAACCACTGGAACAGTGAGTAATCTCTAGTGATCTTTTATATAATAAAAGATTCATCTATTGTCATATAAACCAGTGGTTCCCAATCTGGGGGTTAGGCTGAACTCAGCCTGATTACATTTTGAAACAGAAAAAACAGATAACGGGGTTGTTTTCTCATACTTGAATTTAGATTTCGATTTGATTTTGGCTTCCCTCAAACGTGAAAATAAGATAATCGTAACAAAACGGTCATTCTGCTGCACGCCGTACCTCGAGTGGTAATTGCAGCGAACCCTCCACCTGTGCGCTTCACTCCGCCCCCGCCGGAAAAAAAAAAACACGATGAAAGATGGCAGAGAGGCAGCCTTCAGAGTCTCACTCGGAACAAACAAAGATATTGTGCAAGATATGTCACGCTACTTAGGTTGTCAGCCGTCCCTTGAAAAAGGGAATCGTCCAATATTTACAAATAAAAGTATGTGTCTGTACTGAAAATAAAAAATACTGTGTAAAATGTCAATGGATTTAAGGAATAACCAGGCGCTTTATATTAACACTGACAGTAAACTTATTCCCAGGCCGTCTCCGGCTCTGTGACCAATGAGCTGACAGCGGAAATCCCGCTCACCTCATTGGTTGAGATACTATTGCTTACGAATCTTGTATTAAAAATAAAGTGTTGAAAAAAATAAATCACCACGCTTGCCCTGCCAAAGTTATATTATTAACTTAATTAACTTTATTAATACATATTTCTCTTATTTATTTGTATTTTTCAGTAGGACAATTGTCTTTGAAGCTATGTATCAGTTTGCTGCTAATGTAGCTAGCGTTAGGTCACCTAAATAAGACGCAGATTCCCTGAAATGTCTGTGATTGGTTGGCAGGTGCAAATCTCCTGATGATATAGCTGTACACGCTACAGTTATTTTCCCCCCAGAAACAAGCAATCTTGTTCTTGATTGGATCTTTAAATCATGTTGTCAACAATTCTGATAACATTCTGTCATTTGAGCTGTCAAGTCATCAGTCTGAGGTAAACTAGGTTGTATAAAAATGGATATATGGCCAGTTGACTTTTTCGAACCTTTGTTGAATATAACAACCACAACAACAACAACAACAACTGTTATTTTTCTTTTCTTCTTTCAGCAAACAACATTCCAGGCAGTCTTGATCTCTGGTGGCCAGTACTCGTTTGTGCTGATGAACTACGGGGTTATTGCCTCAACATCTCATCCTGTGCAGGTTAGAACTATTTAAAGTAGGGGTGTCAAACGTACAGCCTGTGGGTACAATCAATTTAGTAAAGTGCAAAAAATGAACCCTTTGAAACCTGATGTGTTGCTGGTGTCACATTGGCACAGGTGTATTTTGGATTACTGTAATTACATCATAGTTTGCACAAAAAAAATCCCTGTTTCTGAAAGCTGAGATGCTTTACAACTGTAATGGTATTTTCACTTGCTAACCTCTCAGATATGCAGATGTAGACAAAGAACTAAACTGCAGATGCAGCAATGTTAATAGTAATTCATTAAATGTAAACATTTTCATTGTATACTTGTTTTTCTTTGCACTAAAACAAAGAAAAACATCTGAAGTTATCTTTATTTATAGTTTATGTTACTGGTCCACCCCTGCTCTAAAGTTCTAGGTTTTTATATAAAAAACAAACAAACACACACACAAAAAAAGAGTCCCTCTCACCCTCTTGGGATGGTATCTGTATCATCCTCAAACTCGGGTCCTCTACCAGAGGCCTGGGAGTTTGAGGGTTCTGTGCAGTATCTTAGCTGTTCCTAGGACTGCGCTCTTCTGGACTGAGGCTTCTGATGTTGTTCCTGGGTTCTGTTGGAGCCACTCCCCCAGTTTGGGCGTCACTGCCCCGAGTGCTCCGACTACTACAGGGACCACACTCGCCTTGATCTTCCACATCTGCTCCAGCTGTTCTTTCAACCCTTGGTACTTTTCATCGCCTTCTTCTGCTCCTTGTCTGCTCTGGTAGATCTTGGCCTCTATGGATCTTGTACCAAGGGCATGTGTGCTATCTGGCCACACTTGTCCAGTCGGAATGAGATCCCTATGTCAATGATTCAAAATGTACTGGATTCCACTCTACAAATCCCAAAATAAACAACCATTTCATTTTTATTTCTAGGCTGGATATGACACAGCTGGTTCTCCTCACTACTACATCATCCCTGGATCATTCTCCAGTAATGCGACAGGCAACAACTCAGCTTTCAGCCTTGGCAGCAACGTTAATGTTACCGGTCGCTGGGCTTTCCGGACTGACAATGGAAGACGCTGCACATTCAATGGTGAGACCAGAACAGACACTAGAAGAAAAATATAAAATACACACTCTGGAGATACACCTATCCTTCTCGTTGATACAACAAGATAATACCAGCATGTCAGCTGAACAACACAGGAGTTCATCTTGTTTAACCAGTAACAAAGCTCTCCTTGGTTTCATTTTCTTTAAAGGTCAAGCTGTGCAGCTGGGTGACTCTTTCTGGAGCGACAACACCTGTTCTCAGAAATGCACCTGTACTTTCACCGGTCTGCAGTGTCACAGCCAGCCCTGCTCCTCCTCCCAGATCTGCCGGCCATCTTCATTACAGTACTCCTGCCAGACGGTGCAGAGACGCACCTGCACCATAGCAGGCAATCCTTACTACTACATCGGCAATCCTCACTACTACACCTTTGATGGGACTTCGTTTAACTTTCAGGGCTCCTGCACCTACGTTCTCTCTGAGCAGTGCAACATGGGGATGCCCTACTACAGGATAGAGGGCAAGAACGAGCACAGAGACAGCACTTATGCCTTTTTGACGCGACTGGTCAAAGTGTACGTGTATAATGAAACCATTGAGCTTGTCAAAGGGCGTCGTGGTGAGGCCAAGGTTCGTGTTAAAAAACAGGTTTCCACTTTCCTCCCTGTGTTTGTGTTTTGTTCGTATTTTTAATTGTGATCATCTTTTTTATGCTTTTACAGGTTAACGGAAACTTTGCTGCGACTCCGTTCTCTCTCAGCAATGGAACTATCCAGGTGTACCAGTTAGGCTCTTCTGTAGTTGTCAGCACTGACTTCGGCTTACTGGTGTCCTACAACTCATACCACTATGTCCAGATCAGCGTGCCCTACACTTACCAGAATGCAACGTGTGGCCTATGCGGAAACTTCAACAATCACCCTCAAGATGACTTCCGAACCCGCAACGGCGAGCTCGTGGACTCTGATGTGGTGTTTGCCAACAGCTGGCAGGGGCTGGATGATGACCCCGGCTGTGTGGTCCAGTGTGCAGGCCAGGACTGTGCTGCATGTTCTCAGCTTCAAACATCATTGTACAGTGATGCTGCCCATTGTGGTATCCTCCAGAACAGTTCTGGGCCGTTTGCTGCTTGTCACCAACAACTTCCTCCACAGACCTTTGTGGAGAATTGTGTGTTTGATCTGTGTATAGGAGAAGGGTACCAGCCCATTCTGTGTCAAGCCCTGAATGTGTATGCAAGTCAGTGTCAGCAGAACGGTATCCAGCTACCGAGCTGGAGGGAGCCTGGCTTCTGTGGTACGTCTCTCAGTCATTCAGAATGTTTTCTTTGGGTTACATCTCCATGATGTCAAGTGTTGTTTTGTTTTAAATGCAAAAATTACCTGTCCTGCCAACAGTGTGGTGATTTAAAAATGTTAAAAGCAGCATTCGTCTTTACCAGGCCACCTCTACCCAATCCTGGGAACAGAGAGCTCTCGAACTCTGGATGGAAGTTCTCCTATAATTTTCCTGCAAAGACCCTTTGTATACTTTGGACAGTCCTACAACCAGATTTATGTACGTAAAACTAAGTTCTGGCACGCAATGACATGCATATAAATTGTGCAGGAATTTTCATCCCCTGCAAATCTCTTCCAATACAAGAACCTTTGTAAAAACCATCAGGACTTCAAATAAGAACTTTAAGAAACTATTTTTTCCATTTATTTAAATACTCATAAGATGTCATTCATGTGCTGTCAGATATATAGAATGATTACACTATATGCTAACATTTCTTTTCCCAGGTCAATCACAACGGACACCTGACCTTTGACGACCCGTGGTCCAGCTACATACCTCAGCAGTTTCCAATGAATGGACCCAGAGACATCATCGCTCCCTTCTGGACAGATATAGACCACAGAGTCACGGGTCACGTCTACTACAACCAGTACACCAGCGGCAGCGTTCTCCAACAAGCTACTGCTGACATTAATGAGTACTTCCCAGGACTGAACTTTAGCGCAGCGTGGGTGTTTGTAGCAACATGGTATCAGGTGGCCTACTATCCAACTACTGGATCAGTGAGTAATCTCATTTTCTATAATAAAAGATTTATCTATTATCATATAAACTATAAAACAACATGTCTGTGAACGTTCTCAGTCACCCAGGTCATGGTACTGTATATCCAACAAAGGTTCAAAAAAGACAACTGGACTTGTAGAGTTTTTTTTGAGAAGACGTTTCACCACTCATCCAAGTAGCTTCTTAAGTTCTAAGGGACTGGTGGAAAGTTTGAGGTTTAAATTGGAACTCCTCCTTAAAACTTTCTTGTTATCCTAACAACCAGAAACTGGTGCAGCTAATTTCCATAAACGACTGGGTACTTACCTATTGTTGAGGGAGGACTGTTTTTGTCCCCCTCCTCTTCTCTATAAATGGTGCTCTAATGACCCTTGTCCGTCAGAGGCTCCAGTGTCAATGTGTGAATGAGACTGAAACGTCTTGGGGACAGAGGTTACAACTGTATTGTAATTAGATGGCAGATTAAATCTCAGTCCACCTCCTCTGTTTAATGAAGGTTTTTCCAGTCTGACAGATGGCTTCCTTTACTCCTCTTTCAAACTATCAGTCTTCTCTGGCTAAGATTTGAATGTTGTTATCTTCAAAGGAGTGTCCTTTGTCCTTCAGGTGTAGATGGACTGCTGAATCGTTACCTGATGAGCTGACTCTCCTGTGTTGGTACATGTGTTTACGGATGGGTTGTTTGGTTTCCATAATGTTTAAGTCTGTACACTCATCACTGCACTGAACTACACCACATTACTCTGTTTCTGCCTGGGTGTTTTGTCTTTTGGGTGAACCAGTGTTTGCCTAAGTGTATTCCCTGGTTTGAAATACACTGGAATACGGTTATTTCTGAAAATTCTTCTGCGTTTCTCAGACACTCCAGTCATGTAGGGGATGACAATGTTTTATCTTTTGATGCTCCCCTCCTCGCTGCCCTTTTTTAGGTATCTTTTTGAGCCTTTTACAAAGGCCCAGTTGGGATATCCACATGTCTTGAGTGCCCGTTTAACGTGTTTTTGCTCCTTCTCCTTGACATCCAGTCTTGTGGGTACAGTCTGTGCTCTGTGCTGGAGCGTTCGATGACCCCTAGTTTGTGCTCCAGGGGGTGGTGGGAATCAAATAATAAGTGCTGATCAGTGTGGGTGGGTTTTCTATACACTTCAGTGTTGAGGCTTCAGTCTTCTTCCACATGCACCGGGCAGTCCAGGAAAGCCAAACTGCCTCTGTTGATATCCTCTCAAGTGAACTTGATGTTGCTGTCCACTTTACTGATGTGCTGTGTGAAAGATTCCACTTCCTGTGTTTTGATTTTAACCCACATATTGTCCACATACCTGAACCAGTGGGTGGAGGTGTTTCCTGTGAAAGAGTTCAGGGCTCTGGTCTTGACCTCGTCCATGTAGGGATTGGCCACAATAGGTGTCTGTGGGGACTCTACCAGCCCCCTAGAAGTGAAGAAGGTATTCTGATGAGTGGTGTCGTGGTAACTGCAAATCAGTCGCTTGTCTAGTGCAGATGAGAGTTGGTCAAATTGCCAAGTTATGACACAATATTTAGTTTCTAGAAAACCTTTATTGTTTGCAAGCAAGAGCCACACATCAGCGACAGATGATGACTGAAGAGAGGTAGTCTCCCCTCAGCTTTTATACTAACCAAAACAATGTTCTTATCTGTAGTTACATCATGAGGTCACATACGACTTGATACAACTCATAGTACTAACATCACAACATACATCTCATGACACACATAATATTTCTCTATTACTTTAACCATCATTGTGTGACAGACAGTGATCTATTTCCAGAACACATGGACACAGAGGAAGTATCGCAAATACCCCCTCAGACTGAACTCCTTCATGTGAGTTCCTTATGTTAATGGAGCATACAACAACATATCCATTCGTTCTGTGCAACCACATGATTATCATAACCCTTGTGCTACCCTCCTGCATGCTCTCTATGTGTCTGTCCATTCACTTGGGGTCCCAGCGACCCCAAAGGTAGCACAAGGGTTAAGGCAGAACTTCTGAACAAACCATAAGCTTCCACCCTACATACAATCTAATGTTGCATCCACATATGTTAAGTTTCATATATAATATTAAAATAATAAGGGACATTTAAGAATTTCTGTCACAGTGGTGAAACATCTTCTCAAAAAAAACTCTAAAAGTCCAGTTGCCTTTTTTGAACCTTTGTTGGATATAACAACAACAACAACAACTGTTATTTTTCTTTTCTTCTTTCAGCAAACAACTTTCCAGGCAGTCTTGATCTCTGGTGGCCAGTACTCCTTTGTGCTGATGAACTACGGGGTTATTGCCTCAACATCTCATCCTGTGCAGGTTAGAACTATTTAAAGCAGGGGTGTCTAACGTACGGCCTGTGGGTACAATCAATTTATTAAAGTGCAAAGAATGAACCCTTTGAAACCTGATGTGTTGATGGCAGCACGTTGGCACAAGCACATTTTGGATTACTGTAATTACATCATAGTTTGCACAAAAATAAATAAATAAATAAAAATTCCCTGTTTCTGAAAGCTGAGGTGCTTTACAACTATAATGGTAGTTTCACTTCAGATATGCAGATGTAGACAAAGAACTAAATTGAATATTCAGCAATGTTAATAATAATTCATTAAATGTAAATAGTTTCATCATGTACTTGCCAATCTTTGCACTGATACAAAAAAATACATCTGAATTTGTCTTTATTTATATGTTATTATGTTACTGGTCCAACCCTTGATCTGAAGTTATAGGTTTTATAAATATCTATAAAATGTCCCGCTCACCCTTTTGGGGTGTTATCTGTGTCATCCTCAAGCTCGGGTCCTCTACCAGAGGCCTGCGAGTTTGAGGGTTCTGCGCAGTATCTTAGCTGTTCCTCCTAGGACTGCATTCTTCGTGGTTAAGGCTTCTGATGTTGTTCCTGGGATCTGTTGGAGCCACTCCCCCAGTTTGATGCATGAAGTGTGTGTTTCCTGTGGAGCTCCATACTACATCTGTTGTTGTGGTCTCATCAGTCTGCCCAGGCTCCATGGAATCCTGCTGTTATCCACTCCTACCTGAATTTACAAATCTGCAACCTGCCTATGATTCCCCTTACATTTTCAAACTGTTATGTAACAGCATCAGTTTGTATCATAGAATTCCACATGTATGCTTTAGTCAGATATGTGTATTTATGACAGATGAATGTTTATCTGTTCTCTCTTTCTTCTGTCTATGCCCGGCTGGCCTTAGGCAGATGGGTCCCTCCATATGAGCTGGGTTCTGCTCAAGGTTTCTTCCTGTTAAAAGGGAGTTTTTCCTTGCCACCATCACCTTCAGGCTTGCTTTGGGGGTTTCAGGCTAGGTTTTTGTAAAGCGTCTTGAGATGATTTGGATAGATATTGGTGCTATATAAATTAACTTAAATTGAATAGATGTTCTTATACACTATTCCAGCTACTTGGTTGTGTCTCTCCATGTACGCTACCATCTTACACCCTGCTACTATGTGCTGGACCGTCTCTGGGGCATCTTTGCATACTCTGCACCTTGGATCTGATCTGCTCTTGTAGATCTTGGCCTCTATGGATCTTGTACCAAGGGCCTGTGTGCTATCTAGCCACACTTGTCCAGTCCGAATGAGATCCCTATGTCGATGATTCAAAATGCAGTGGATTCCACTCTACAAATCCCCAAATAAACAACCATATTGTTTTTATTTCTAGGCTGGATATGACACAGCTGGTTCTCCTCACTATTACATCATCCCTGGATCATTCGCCAATAATGCAACAGGCAACAACTCAGCTTTCAGCCTCGGCAGCAACGTTAATGTTACCGGTCGCTGGGCTTTCCGGATTGACAATGGAAGACGCTGCACATTCAATGGTGGGACCAGAACAGACACTAGAAGGAAAATATAAAATACACACTCTGGAGATACACCTATCCTTCTCGTTGATACAACAAGATAATACCAGCATGTCAGCTGAACAAAACAGGAGGTCATCTTGTTTAACCAGTAACAAAGCTCTCCTTGGTTTCATTTTCTTTAAAGGTCAAGCTGTGCAGCTGGGTGACTCTTTCTGGAGCGACAACACCTGTTTTCAGAAATGCACCTGCACTTTCACCGGTCTGCAGTGTTCCAGCCAGACTTGCTCCTTCTCCCAGATCTGCCAGCCATCTTCATTACAGTACTCCTGCCAGACGGTGCAGAGGCACACCTGCACCATAGCAGGCAGTCCTTACTACTACACCGGCGTTCCTCACTACTACACTTTCGACGGGACTTCGTTTAACTTTCAGGGCTCCTGCACCTACGTTCTCTCTGAGCAGTGCAACATGGGGATGCCCTACTACAGGATAGAGGGCAAGAACGAGCACAGAGACAGCACTCATGCCTTTTCGACGCAACTGGTCAAAGTGTACGTGTATAATGAAACCATTGAGCTTGTCAAAGGGCATTATGGTGAGGCCAAGGTTCGTGTTAAAATCCAGGTTTCCACTTTCCTCCCTGTGTTTGTGTTTTGTTCGTATTTTTAATTGTGATCATCTTTTTTATGCTTTTACAGGTTAACGGAAACTTTGCTGCGACTCCGTTCTCTCTCAGCAATGGAACTATCCAGGTGTACCAGTTAGGCTTGTCTGTGGTTGTCAGCACCGACTTCGGCTTACTGGTATCCTACGACTTATACGGCTATGTCCAGATCAGCGTGCCCTACACTTACCAGAATGCAACTTGTGGCCTATGCGGAAACTTCAACAACCACCCTCAAGATGACTTCCAAACCCGTGATGGCGAGCTTGTGGACTCTGATGTGGTGTTTGCAAACAGCTGGCAGGGACTGGATGATGACCCCGGCTGTGTGGTCCAGTGTGCAGGCCAGGACTGTGCTGCATGTTCTCAGCTTCAAACATCATTGTACAGTGATGCTGCCCATTGTGGTATCCTCCAGAACAGTTCTGGGCCGTTTGCTGCTTGTCACCAACAACTTCCTCCACAGACCTTTGTGGAGAATTGTGTGTTTGATCTGTGTATAGGAGAAGGGTACCAGCCCATTCTGTGTCAAGCCCTGAATGTGTATGCAAGTCAGTGTCAGCAGAACGGTATCCAGCTACCGAGCTGGAGGGAGCCTGGCTTCTGTGGTACGTCTCTCAGTTATTCAGAATGTTTTCTTTGGGTTACATCTCCATAATATCAAGTGTTGTTTTATTTTAAATGCAAAAATGACCTGTCCGGCCAACAGTGTGGTGATTTAAAAATGTTAAAAGCAGCATTCGTCTTTACCAGGCCACCTCTACCCAATCCTGGGAACAGAGAGCTCTCGAACTCTGGATGGAAGTTCTCCTATAATTTTCCTGCAAAGACCCTTTGTGTACTTTGGACAGTCCTACAACCAGATTTATGTACGTAAAAATAAGTTCTGGCATGCAATGACATGCATATAAATTGTGCAGGAATTTTCATCCCCTGCAAATCTCTTCCAATACAAGAACCTTTGTAAAAACATCAGGACTTCAAATCAGAACTTTAAGAAACTATTTTTTCCAGATATTTAAATACTCATAAGATGTCATTCATGTGTTGTCAGATATATAGAATGATTACACTATATGCTAACATTTCTTTTCCCAGGTAAATCACAACGGACACCTGACCTTTAACGACCCGTGGTCCAGCTACATACCTCAGCAGTTTCCAATGAATGGATTCAGAGACATCATCGCTCCCTTCTGGACAGATATAGACCACAGAGTCAACGGTCATGTCTACTACAACCAGTACACCAACGGCAGCGTTCTCCAACAAGCTACTGCTGACATTAATGAGTACTTCCCAGGACTGAACTTTAGCGCAGCGTGGGTCTTTGTAGCAACATGGTATCAGGTGGCCTACTATCCAACCACTGGAACAGTGAGTATTTTCTATAATAAAAGATTTATCTATTATCATATAAACTATAAAAACAACATGTCTATGAACGTTCTCAGTCACCCAGGTCATGGTATATTCAACAAAGGTTCAAAAAAGGCAACTGGACTTGTAGAGTTTTTTTGAGAAGACGTTTCACCACTGATCCGAGTAGCTTCTTAAGTTCTAAGGGACTGGTGGGAAATTTAAGGTTCAAATAGAAACTCCTCCTTAAAACTTGCTTATTATGTTACCAACCAGAAACTGCTGCAGCTAATTTCCATTAACTATTGGGTAGTCTGTGCTCTGTGCTGGAGCGTTTGATGACCCCTAGTTTGTGCTCCAGGGGGTGGTGGGAATCAAATAATAAGTGCTGATCAGTGTGGGTGGGTTTTCTATACACTTCAGTGTTGAGGATTCAGTCTTCTTCCACATGCACCGGGCAGTCCAGGAAAGCCAAACTGCCTCTGTTGATATCCTTGAACTTGATGTTGCTGTCCACTTTACTGATGTGCTGTGTGAAAGATTCGACTTCCCACGTCTTGATTTCAACCCACATATTGTCCACATACCTGAACCAGTGGGTGGGGGTGTTTCCTGTGAAAGAGTTCAGGGCTCTGGTCTTGACCTCGTCCATGTAGGGATTGGCCACAATAGGTGTCTGTGGGGACTCTACCAGCCCGCTAGAAGTGAAGAAGGTATTCTGATGAGTGGTGTCGTGGTAACTGCAAATCAGCCGCTTGTCTAGTGCAGATGAGAGTTGGTCAAATTGCCAAGTTATGACACAATATTTAGTTTCTAGAAAACCTTTATTGTTTGCAAGCAAGAGCCACTCATCAGCGACAGATGATGACTGAAGAGAGGCAGTCTCCCCTCAGCTTTTATACTAACCCAAACAATGTTCTTATCTGTAGTCACATCATGAGGTCACATACGACTTGATACAACTCATAGTACTAACATCACAACATACATCTCATGACACACATAACACTCCTCCTTTACTTTAACCATCATTGTGTGACAGACAGTGATCTATTTCCAGAACACATGGACACAGAGGAAGTATCACAAATACCCCCTCAGACTGAACTCCTTCATGTGAGTTCCTTATGTTAATGGAGCATACAACAACATATCCATTCGTTCTGTGAACTAGAGATGGGCAATATGGCCTAAAAAATGTATCCCATAAATTCTGCTATTTATCACAGTAACGATAAATAAACACCATTTTAGCCTAATCCTTTTGACTGTATTGCATTGGAAAGTTTCATCTGAGTTTTTTTTTTTTTTTTTTACTGGAGGCTTTGGATGAAGTCGATGCGGCGTCTTGCACATTCATTTCCTTCATATTCTGGTTTGAGTTGTGTTTTAGTGCTGTTACTGTCCTTTGTATCACTATTTGTTTGCAAACCTTGCATGTTGTAAATTGCTGCTCCGCATCAGACTTTTAAAACTAAACCCTTTCCAGATAATGTAAGTGGAGCCTCCTCCAGAAATGAGCTCCTCGTTCCCCGGCGTATCTGCTCCACCTTCAGCCGTTGTCAATTTCTCAATATTCCACACGTGTTGGGCTGCGAGCGTGTCACACACATATATACGTCATCAATGGAAATTTATCGTTTTTATTGCGGGATGACATATTCTTACCGTGGGGAATGTTTTTGATGATATGTTGTAAAGCATAAAATATCGCACATCCCAACTGTGCAACAACATGATTATCATGAGGCAGAACTTCTAAACATACCAAACGCTTCCAACCTACATACAATCTAATGTTGCATCCACATATGTTAAGTTTCATATATAATATCAAAATAATAAGGGACATTTAAGAATTGCTGTCACAGTGGTGAAACGTCCTCTCAAAAAAAACTCTAAAAGTCCAGTTGCCTTTTTTGAACCTTTGTTGGATATAACAACAACAACAACAACTGTTATTTTTCTTTTCTTTTTTCAGCGAACAACATTCCAGGCAGTCTTGATCTCTGGTGGTCAGTACTCCTTTGTGCTGATGAACTACGGGGTTATTGCCTCAACATCTCATCCTGTGCAGGTTAGAACTATTTAAAGCAGGGGTGTCAAATGTACGACCGGTGGGTAAAATTTAGTAGATGAGATGGTTTACAACTATAATGGTAATTTCACTTGCTAACCTCTCAGATATGCAGATGTTTGCACTGAACAAAAGAAACATTTGAATTTGTCTTTATTTATAGGTTATTATGTTACTGGTCCGACCCTTAATCTTTTTGTTATATATATAAACCCTCTCACCCTCCTCGGGTGTTATCTGTATCATCCTCAAGCTCGGGTCCTCTACCAGAGGCCTGGGAGTTTGAGGGTTCTGTGCAGTATCTTAGCTGTTCCTCCTAGGACTGAGTTCTTCTGGACTGAGGCTTCTGATGTTGTTCCTGGGATCTGTTGGAGCCACTCCCCCAGTTTGGGCGTCACTGCCCCGAGTGCTCCGACTACTATGGGGACCACACTCGCCTTGATCTTCCATATCTGCTCCAGCTGTTCTTTCAACCTTTGGTACTTTTCAACCTTTTCGTGTTCCTTGTTTCTGATGTTGGCATCTGCTGGTATTGCCACATCTATCACCACCGCCTTCTTCTGCTCCTTGTCTACCACCACTATGTCCAGTTGGTTAGCCAGGACCTGTTTGAAAGTCTGGAAGCTGAAGTCCCACAGCACCTTGGCCCTGTTGTTCTCAGCCACCCGTGGTGCAGTTTATTGGGATTTAGGTACTTCTATTCCATACTGGGTACAGATGTTCCTGTACACTATTCCAGCCACTTGGTTGTGTCTCTCCAGGTACGCTGACCGGACTAGAATCTTACACCCTATTAAACTGCTGGACCGTCTCGGGTTCATCTTTGCATAGTCTGCACTGTTACGCCTGCCATCGTAATTATTATTAGTTGTTATTTGTTTTCTTTATATTGAGTAGTTGTGTGCGCTGTCTGTGAGGTGATTGGTGCAAAGGTTCCGGTCCTGACCCCTGATTGCCCCCCCCCCCCTTCAAAGCGGGCAGCAGGATTTGTCCTCATCTTCCTCCTCTCCCAGCTGGCCACAGTTTTTGCTTCTTTGTTCTTCCTGAGTTTTGTTTGTTTGTTTAGTTTGAGTAGTAGTGGTGGACTCCCAGTTTTGTTACCTTATTTTTCTCCTGTTTATTTAGATAGGGAGGTAAGTGTTTTGTCTTTTGTTTGCATTGTTTAGGTTATCTGATTTATTTCTAAGTAGGGTTATTTTGTTTGTTAATTTGGCCTTGGTCCACCCCGAAGATACCATCACTCATTGTTAAATAGTTTTTTTATGTAAATAAATAAGTTCTTTATATTTCATTGAAGAGTGTTTTGGTGGCTACTTGGAACTTGGGGAAGATGGGGGCCTTTAATCATGTTGTGTCCCAGACACCCTTAGATGGGGCATAACAGCACCTTGGATCTGATCTGCTCTGGTAGATCTTGGCCTCTATGGATCTTGTACCAAGGGCCTGTGTTTCTATCTGGCCACACTTGTCCAGTCTGAATGAGATCGATGATCAAAATGCACTGGATTCCACTCTACAAATCCCAAAATAAACAACCATTTCATTTTTATTTCCAGGCTGGATATGACACAGCTGGTTCTCCTCACTATTACATCATCCCTGGATCATTTGCCAATAATGCAACAGGCAACAACTCAGCTTTCAGCCTCGGCAGCAACGTTAATGTTACCGGTCGCTGGGCTTTCCGGACTGACAATGGAAGAGTCTGCACATTCAATGGTGAGACCAGAACAGACACTAGAGTAAAAATACAAAATACACACTCTGGAGATACACCTGTCCTTCTCGTTGATACAACAAGATAATACCAGCATATCAGCTGAACAAAACAGGAGGTCATCTTGTTTAACCAATAACAGAGCTCTCCTTGGTTTCATTTTCTTTAAAGGTCAAGCTGTGCAGCTGGGTGACTCTTTCTGGAGCGACAACACCTGTTTTCAGAAATGCACCTGCACTTTCACCGGTCTGCAGTGTCACAGCCAGCCCTGCTCCTCCTCCCAGATCTGCCGGCCATCTTCATTTCAGTACTCCTGCCAGACGGTGCAGAGGCGCACCTGCACCATAGGAGGCAATCCTTACTACTACACCGGCAATCCTCACTACTACACCTTTGACGGGACTTCGTTTAACTTTCAGGGCTCCTGCACCTACGTTCTCTCTGAGCAGTGCAACATGGGGATGCCCTACTACAGGATAGAGGGCAAGAATGAGCACAGAGACAGCACTCATGCCTTTTTGACGCGACTGGTCAAAGTGTACGTGTATAATGAAACCATTGAGCTTGTCAAAGGGCATTATCGTGAGGCCAAGGTTCGTGTTAAAAAAACAGGTTTCCACTTTCCTCCCTGTGTTTGTGTTTTGTTCATATTTTTAATTGTGATCATCTTTTTTATGCTTTTACAGGTTAATGGAAACTTTGCTGCGACTCCGTTCTCTCTTAGCAATGGAACTATCCAGGTTTATGAATCAGGCTTTTCTGTAGTTGTCAGCACTGACTTCGGCTTACTGGTGTCCTACGACTCATACCGATATGTCCAGATCAGCGTGCCCTACACTTACCAGAACGCAACGTGTGGCCTATGTGGAAACTTCAACAACCACCCTCAAGATGACTTCCAAACCCGTGACGGCGAGCTTGTGGACTCTGATGTGGTGTTTGCCAACAGCTGGCAGGGGCTGGATGATGACCCCGGCTGTGTGGTCCAGTGTGCAGGCCAGGACTGTGCTGCATGTTCTCAGCTTCAAACATCATTGTACAGTGATGCTGCCCATTGTGGTATCCTCCAAAGTAGTTCTGGGCCATTTGCTGCTTGCCACCAACAACTTCCTCCACAAACCTTTGTGGAGAATTGTGTGTTTGATCTGTGTATAGGTGGAGGGTACCAGCCCATTCTGTGTCAAGCCCTGAATGTGTATGCAAGTCAGTGTCAGCAGAATGGTATCCAGCTACCAAGCTGGAGGGAGCCTGGCTTCTGTGGTACGTCTCTCAGTCATTCAGAATGTTTTCTTTATGTAACATCTCCATCATATCAAGTGTTGTTTTGTTTCCCGTGCAGAAATTCCCTGCCCTGCCAACAGCCACTTTGAGTCTGCAGGTACAGGATGTCCACCTACATGTGTCAACCCCACTGCCAACCAAAACTGCCCTCTTCCCAATCAGGAAAGCTGCGTCTGTGATCCAGGCTACATCCTCAGTGGTGGGGTCTGCGTCCCTTATGCTGAGTGCGGCTGCAGCTTTGAGGGTCTCTACTACCGCTCTGGAGAAACCGTAATCCTTGGTGACGACTGTGAGAGGCGCTGTAGCTGCAGTCACGGCATCATGTCTTGTCAATCCCATGGCTGTGGCCCACTGGAATCATGCAGTGTGCAGGAGGGAGTTAGAGGATGCAGACCCAACAGCTACTCCACGTGCTGGATACGAGGCCCGGGGTCCTATCATACGTTTGATGGGCTCATGTACCAGTATCCAGGAGCGTGTCGACTGACCCTCTCCAGAGTAATGGGACCGTCCAGTCACCCGCACTTTGTAGTAACAGCAGAAAAAGAGCCGAGAGGTCAGCAGGGTTTTGCCAGAATGGTAAAGTTTGAGGCGCAGGGAATGCAAGTCTCCATTGAGATGTCAAGCAGCAGCAACGTGAAGGTAAATACCTAAAATGTTCTTGGCTGTTAGTGATTAACCTTTTAAAACTGATTGTGTCTTTATTTGGGTACATTTTTTTTCATAAAACTGTAATGTCAGCTCAACGCTGTCATCTACGGTTTAGCTCTGATTTCTCAAGTTTGTGTTATGTCAACAACTTTTAAGAGGACAAGGAGACAGTTTTATTGAATAATTGTTGGACTTTCTTGTTCTTCATCTTCCTCTCTTCTTCCACCTTGTCCTCTTCCTCTTCTTCTCCGTCTTGCATGTTGAGATCTCATTTTAAATTTTCGTACTTGTTTTCTTTCTGGTTATTTTATTGAACGCTCTTGTCAAAGGGAGAAGTTGACAGGTTGTTTTGAATGTCTTTTAGGTCAGTGGTCAGCTGATCAGACTTCCTTTCAGCTCTGGCTCCAACAGTATCCGCATCTACCACAGCAACATCCACAGCATCATCCTTCAGACTTCCTTTGGTGTAACTGTGCAGACAGTCTGGCCTCACTTTGTGCGTGTCACCGCCCCTGGTGTCTACAACGGTTCACTCGGTGGACTCTGTGGTGATAATGATGGTCTCCCAGATGACGACTTCCGTACACCTAATGGTGTCCTGGTCAACAGCTCTCAGGAGTTCGGGGACAGTTGGCGAGACGGATCCTTAGCTGCACACTGTGTAGAAAACATGAATCCTAATCCTCATACAAATAATTACAATTCCAGTGAGTACTGCGGCATTATCAGCTCACCACACGGGCCATTTGAACTGTGTTGGGCCACGGTGGACCCACGGGAGCAGGTGGACGCCTGTGTGGCGATCCTGACCGGTTCAAGTAATCCATCATTGACTCTATGTGAGGTCCTAAGAGATTATGCCCTAATGTGTCAACAGAACGGTGTTTCCCTGGGACAGTGGAGGAATGCAACTGGATGCGGTAAGCAAAGAAGACCATGCCTTAATTGATTGAAGAAAGTTTATTGGTAAACAGTAGTGATGTAACCAATTACCGATATGAATCGTAAATCGGTTTTGATTTAAAAGATGTGAGTGATACACAAGCCCCTGGACCGATCTAAATGTACCACGAACCGGTCGATGGCCCGATTGCAAAGTTGAATCGGTTTATTATATCAGCAACACAGCTGGAAGCCCCGCTTGCTCATTCTTTCTCTCTCTCTTTCCCACGAAAATCTTGCGAGACTCTACACAGTAACGTAGACTGGCGTTCCATGTATGAGGGAAAGACAAAATCTGAGACGCAGACGCGATTTATGGCAAGTATCCCGTTTTGGCGGTAAAGTCCCGTATTTTATCCTTCTTACCCGCCGTCCTCCAGTATTAGTATTTTCCCGTAAATCTCCCGTATTTTAATCTGCTTTATTAACACATAATAATACCCCGGGCCCGGGCATAGTAAAAACAAACAAAAACATTCCCAATCTGAGCTCTGTCACCAGCCTCGCGATAACTGCCACTGCCATTTCTTGTACACCTGGCTTAAAATGTAAGGCAGGGGTACTCATCGATCGCGATCGACTGGTAGATTGCGATGGTAGTGCGGGTAGATTGCGTGCCTTTTTTTTTTTTTTCTAAAACATTTATCCATTGCAACTCCAATACAAACAGCAAGACAAACGTCTTTATTTATTTTTACTTTATTTTAACACTGTAGCAACTATTAATATGACAAAATAAATAAATCTCAACATGCACTTAGTGAGAAGACATGGTGAAACGGCCGCTGAGGAGGCTAGCAGTACAGCTAGCTCAAAGACACTGAAGGACAAAGATACGAACATTCAAGACTTCTTTCACCCGAAAGTGTAATAAACACAGTGACATGGTTCTGTATTCACATGTCAAAAACAACAAAAATACTTGCTTGCTAGTCTTTTATTAAACTTATCACTATGAAGGTAAACAATATCACATTTTTAGGATTGATCTAGGATCATTCATAATGTAAAATGTCTACTTTAAACAAGGAACTATATTGGCAATTGAATCTGGCCAACTGGACTTGGTTATTGTCTGTGTCTGTGGGCTAATCGGATTTGCCTGCTCGTCTCTCGAACTGATGAAGCCACTTGGATAAGGAGCCAAATGTCTTCACAGACAAAAACTAAGTCCAGTTGACCTGATTCAATTGCCTAGAGAAGCCTTTGTCCTGGACAAATGAGAATTTGCACAGACTCATCGGATTACATCATATTGCACTGAATCGTACCGTATCGAATCGGATCGGATCAAATCCTACCGAATCGAATCGAATCGTTTGTTTTTAAAATGTATCCTTCCTGAATCGTTTCGTACCCCATGTATGTAGATACGTATCGAATCGTCTTATATTAGAAAGATGCACAGCCCTCGTAGACAGGACATGACAGAAATGGATGGAGAGATGAGAACTGTCGAAGGGGATGAGAAGAAACAGGTCAAGGAGATGGGAAACGGTTGAGGAATGGGATGAGAAGGGTCGAGGGGATGGGATGAAAAAGCAGTTGGGGGATAGGATGAAAAGGTATGACGGCAAGACATGAGGGGGGATAAATGTGTAGATAGATGAAGAAGAATGTGTAGAAGAGAAGATAAAAGGGATTGGCTTAGTGGGGTTTGAGAACTGAGACAGAAAGAGAAGGTTAGGACACACCTTTATAGGTCAGTGTGGGAAATAGAATGATATGGGGCATAGTATTGTTCTAGAACTTAAGTTACAATAACTTCATTAAATTAACTCTTCTGTTTTTCTTTAGTGCAAAGCTGCCCTCTAAACAGCCACTATGAACTCTGTGGAAGCTCTTGCCCTTCCGCCTGCCCCAGCCTCTCATTCCCCTTCCCCTGTGACACTCAGTGCCAGGATGGGTGCCAGTGTGACAACGGTTTTGTCCTCAATGGCAACCAGTGTGTCCCACCTACAGCCTGTGGATGCTCCCACCAAGGACGCTACCGACAAAGTGGCGAACAGTTCTGGGACAGTGAACTGTGTCAGAGCTTCTGTACCTGTAATGGCCCCACTGGGCTAGTCCACTGTACCCCCAGCTCCTGTGGTCCTCAGGAGTCCTGTCGTGTGGTGGAGGGCGAGTATGGCTGCCACCCCAGCCCTCATGGCACCTGCTCTGCCTCTGGAGACCCTCACTACTTCACTTTTGATGGCATGGCCTACGACTTCCAGGGAACCTGCCGCTATGTCCTGGCAACAGCTTGTAACGTGACCGGTGGTCTCAGTGAGTTTTCTGTGGAAGCTAAGAATGAGCCGTGGTTCGGGCTTCCAGTTTCCATCACCGCTGACGTTTTTGTGAATGTGTGGGGCTATGAAGTGCACATGTCCAGAGGCAGGAGTGGTATAGTGGAGGTGAGCTGAACCATGTCCGAATAATTTGTGATTTGTATAATTTTGTGAAAACAGCCTGAAAAGCCAAACTAACATTCACTAGAGACCATTCTTCACTCTTTGGTATCAGACATTACTGTGTACTACTATAAAACTCATTACTGTCAAACTCTCACATTCCTTTATTGATATCGGCCACCAGGGTTCAGTATTCTGTCAAGAAACGTTGTTGTCGTTCCAATTTTGTTTTTGTTCCAATCCTATAGGTAAATGGAGTAACAAGAAACTTGCCCGTTCTTTTGAATGGAAGTCTTGTGTCCATCTATGCAAATGGATTTCAAACAGTTGTCAGAGCTGATTTTGGCCTGAGTGTCATGTATGACGGATCAAGTACAGTGTCTATTTCTGTACCTTCAAGTTACAGGTATCTGCCAATCACCCAAGCTCAAAATAAGTTTAAGGACATACAAGACCAGGGCAATGAAAGAAAACATTACACCAGTCTGTCAGTTTTAATATTTAAACATGTTAACATGCCTTTTAAGTGGATCGTTGGTTGCACCAGACAACTTTTCTACTGTGCTTGCAACAAAAGAACGTGTTTTAGGTGCAGGACAAAAAATAATAATAGTCTTTAGTCTGACTGATTTATTTATTTTCTCTCCATTTCTTTCTTTAGAGGACAAACATGTGGACTATGTGGAAACTTTAATGGGAATCCCAATGACGAATTCCAAACTCCATCTGGAGCAACAGTCACCGTGCCACACGAGTTTGGAACAGCTTGGAAGGTGCCTGGCAACTACACCTGCAGCGATGGCTGTGGTTCCTCCTGCCCCCTGTGCACTGATGAGGGTCCTGCTAGAGCTCAGTGTCAGGTGATTCTAGCAGCAGACGGCCCGTTCAGCTTCTGCCACGAGCAGGTGGACCCAACGCCATATTTCAACGACTGCGTGTTTGACGTTTGTGTGTCGGGAAATCAAGGCCAGGATCTTCTGTGCAGGGCCATAGAAACGTACATCAGTGCCTGTCAGTCCGCTAATGTCCAAATCTATCCGTGGAGACAGAACACCATATGCAGTGAGTAAACCAGTGATTTAGATTGGGGCAGTTGTGGCTCAGTGGTATGTGGATCACATGCTGTAGTGTCCTTGAGCAAGACACTGAATCACAGGTTGCTCCAGGTGCATGACACTGGTGTATGAATGCTGCAATTGCACATCTTCACATTTTTTGAAATGACACGTGTTATTGTCTTTCTCACTTGTGAAGGACTTGACTGTCCAGCCAACAGCCATTATGAGCTGTGTGGTACTGACTGTGGCCACACCTGTGCCCATAGCACTGATGCCACCTGTGAGCAGGCTTGCTCCGAGGGATGTTTCTGTGATGAAGGCTTCCGCAGGAGTGGATCTAGTTGTGTCCCTGTGGAAAGCTGTGGCTGCCAATACGATGGATTCTACTATAATGTAAGACACGTTTGAATCACTTCATCTGTGTTTGTCTAAAATGATCTGATCATGTTAATCATACCTTAACTGGTGCAATTTGATTCAACTGGCACACAGGACATGAGAAGATATAAAAGGGGTTGAAGGAAAGGGATGAAATTTAGTGTTGCTATCATTAAGGTCCCAAAGGAACATTTAAGTAACGAAGACAAAGAAGAAGCTAAAGGTGTAACATTTGGAAATAACGAGTTCCTCTTCATTACCCACAATCCTTCACAGTGTTATTATTTTGAAAGTGTCTTCTTCTTCTGACATGCTTCAGGATGGTGAGACCTTCTGGACCGACGGCTGCTCCCAGCGTTGTGAATGCCATGCTCCCAATGACCTGCGCTGCTCTGCTACGTCTTGCACTCCTGCACAAGAGTGCACCATCAGAAATGGCCAGCTGGGCTGTTTTGACGCCTTGTCCACTTGCACCGTGTGGGGAGACCCACACTACGTCACCTTTGATGGAGCACTGGCTCATTTCCAGGGAACGTGCTCCTACACCATCACAGAGAGTGTGAGCCATGGGACAGATGAAACCCAGTTTAGGGTAATCGCCACCAACAATCACCGCGGCAACAACCGTGTGTCCTTTGTGTCAGCAGTGGATATTTACCTCTCAAACCAACCAGAGAGCATGTACGTCAGGATTGGACCCAACAAACAAGTAAAGGTAAACTGTTCTTTTACTTTCAAGATGGACAACATTTGTCTGATATGGACACAGGCAACAACAACAACTCCTCACTTCCTGTCTGTCTTCCTCAAAAGGTCAATGATGTGGAGGCGTCTCTTCCCATCGCTGTAGGAACATTAGCTCAGGTGATGACTCAAGGAAGCTACATAGTGGTGGACACCAATGACTTAAAAGTTCAGTTTGATGGCCGGAGCACTTTGCTGGTCAGAGTGGGCCAAAACCGTAGAAACAGAGTCACCGGCATGTGCGGGAACTTCAACGGTGACTCTCTGGATGACAAAGTCCTGCGCAATGGCACACTGGCACAAGATGACAACGACTTTGGAAACAGTTGGAAGGCATCCACAAGCCAAGCGGGGTGAGCAAGGATATCCTAAACACAAGCTCAAGTTTCAGTTCAGTTATTATTTATACAGCATCAGTGACAAAACAAACTGTCTCAAGAGTTTCTGAAAGCTGAGATGTTGCAGTGAAAGCAATCTTGCATCTTTCTTAGAAAACTATTGCACTTTTAGAAGATGCAGTAAATACTGAAAGTTTCACTTATTCTGGGAACCCTAACTCACATGACAACCTTTTTTTAGGTAAAATAAGCAAAAATTTTGGGGGATATTTCGGTATTAAAGGGTTAACTAGCACATATTTGCATCCACATCATCTACTTCTGCATTTTACTGGCAAAAGAGCAATTAGTCACAGAAATGTGTTGTGACACTATCAAACGTACAATATCTTTCCTAGATGTGGCTCTACCGATGAGAGAAGTGGTGGTTTGAATGACTGCACCTTTGTGGAAGAATACTCAGAACTCTGCAGCATCATCACCAACACCAGCGGCCCATTCAGTGCCTGTCACCTGCACTCTGACCCCCAGACCTTCTTCAGCTCCTGTGTCTACGACCTCTGCCTGTACACCCCAGCCAATGGCATGCTGTGTTCTGCTGTCGCTGCCTACGAGAGAACCTGCTCAGTTCTGGGGCCAGACATCCCAGAGTGGCGCTCTGCTTTGCACTGTGGTATGTTTATGCTGGAACCCGTGAACATCCGGGATTAAGAAGAAAAATGTTTCTGATTTGTTTCTATCTAACTCTTTCTGCAGCTGATGCTGACTCAGATCCCTGTGAACAGCTCAACTGCACAGAGTACGAGTGGTGTGGTGAGAAGAATGGGGTCTACGGCTGCTTCTGTGATGAGAACCATCATCAGCCCAACAATGAGAGCTACGGTGAGGGCAACTCTTCTTAAAATCCTGTATTTAATTTGCAGCATAGCCAGCATTGTTTGAGTACAAAGCGTTTATCTCTCTTTCAGATTCATCGATCTCATGTGTGAGCAGTTCAGGCACCATGTCTGTGTCCCGCTGCCAGCTGTTTGAAGCTGGTTTCCACATTGACGTCCTCCATTTGCGGGACAACTCCTGCAAAGGGACGCTCCAGGACGGACGCCTGGTGTTCCAGTTTGACAACGATGACCAGCTCTGTGGAACGACTCTTAGGGTATGCACTAAACGCTGTCATAGTATCGATACAGGCAATACCCCCCCCCCCCCTAACCAAAATTAGTCTGACACACGCACCTTGTTATCATTCTCTATTTTCAGAGCAATGGAACCCATTTCATGTATGAGAACGCCATTCTGGGTCAAGTGGATCCTCACGGGAGCCTCATCAGCCGCGAGAGGAAGGTCAATCTGCGTTTCTCCTGTGAATACCCTCTGACTCAGGCCATTTCCATGTCTGTGGGCATCAATCCCATAGAAAGGTGAACAATCCTGTCTTCACGTTTTATTATTTACACAGAATAGAGAAAATTTTATTAATCCTGAAGAGCAATTCAGTTTCTACTGTCCACCATCTAGACACACAACAATTCACACAACAATAATACATAGCGGATCAGTCAATAATGCTTTCTTATCTCAGTATTTAACAGTGTAATAGCTGATGGAATAAATGATTTTGCATATCGGTTTGTCTTTCTGGGATGATGTTGGTTTTGAGAGGACACGTTTCTCCCAAAGAGAATTCAAGTCGAACATTTGGATTCCAGTACTTTTTGATCCATTCATTATGATTCAGATTGTGTTGTTATCTGAATAATAAAAGGTTGGAGTTTCTAAAATAACAATCTCAACAGTTATAGCTCACGCTAATAGGTTATTATGCTAATGGTAGCTATCTAAGGTTCTACATGCTTTAACTTCAACAATGATGAAAAGAAAGAAAATGTTCAGCAGACGGACTGCGGATGGGAAAAAAATGTTCGCCATGCGAGTGGTCCTACACTCGATGGATGGCAGCCGCCTGCCAGAGGGGAGTCTGTTAAATAGTACGTGTCCAGGGTGAGAGGGATCAGCCACAAACTCACCTGTACACTTCAGAGTCCTGGAAGCGTACAGCTCGTCTAGAGACTTCAGACTGCAGCCAATCACCTTCTCTGCAGAGCGAATGACATGCTGCAGTCTGGTCTTGTCCTTATCAGAGGCTCACTAGGTGGTGATCGAGCTGGTGAGGATGGACTCAATGATGGCAGTGTAGAAGTGAACCATCATTGTCTTTGGCAGGTTGAACTTCTTCAGCTGCTGCAGGAAGTACATCCTCTGCTGTGTTTTTTTAATCAGGGCGCTGATGTTTAGCTCCCATTTGAGGTCCTGGGAGATGATGGTGCCCAGGAAACGGAAGGAGATCTGATAGCATGGGTCTGTCCAGTGTTCAGACATGGCACCTTTATGGCTTAAGGTGTAAAATGACGATCTGTCAGGAGAGTTCTTCTGCAAAACAACTTCGTAAATTTAAATTCCAGAGAGGGGGAGAATAGAGAGGATAACAGAACCCCCTACAGGTTTAAGGTCTGGACTCTGTGGTGGAACAATCCATCTCATGCTCCCTGAACCACTCTTTGACAATCTGAGCCCCATGAATCCTGACATTGTCATCTTGGAATATGATCCATTGATGGAATAAGCTGCTCATTCAGTATATTCAGGTAGTCAGCTAATGAACCTAGACCCAGATCATAGCACTGCCCCATAGCACAGGCTTGTACAGTAGACACTAGGCATGATGGCTGCATCACTTCATCTGCCTCTCTTCTTACCCTGATGCCCCCATCACTCTGGAACAGGGTAAATCTGGACTCATCAGACCACATGACCTTCTTCCATTGCTCCAGAGTCCAATCTTCAAATTAAACCTCCACAATCCTGATTCCTGTACGTGTTGTTTTCTTGCAGCGTTGTGAGTAAGAAGCTTCCCTCCGGCCAGGGACGCTATAACATCAGAATAACCCCCTACGAGGACGCTGGCTTCCGCTTCTCATTGGCAAGCAGCAATAACAGTAACATTGACATGGAGGTAGACCAGACGTTGTACGTGGAGGTGCGGACGGACGGCATCGATCTGCACCAGATCTCCACCGTCCTGGACTCCTGCTGGGCCACGCCGGTCAACATCGCAGACTACCCTGTCCGCTGGGATCTCATCACTGCAGAGTAAAAGAGCTCTTTCCACCTCATCTAAACGACCCAGGCTGCTCTCTCTGGCCATTAGTTGTAAACTGGACGTCTCTGTCTTCCAGGTGTTCTAACCAGGCAGATGGGACAGTGGAGCTAATCCAGAACGGCGTCTCCAACACGGCCCGCTTCTCCTTCAGGATGTTTACCTTCACCAACTTCACAACCATCTACCTGCACTGTCAAGTCCACCTGTGTCTCCCGAGCAACAACGACTGCATGGCTGTACGTTCAGATATGATTGAGTCAGTGGATGTAGTGAGAGACATCCTCTAATGCTGATTTGTTTTTCCTGCAGCACTGTTACCCTGGTTACCATGGGCGAGTCAAGAGGGAGGTGAAGCCCGAAAACACTGCAGCCATCTCACTGGGACCGCTGGTCATGAGTCCAAACGGCAGGACCGGGAGAGGTAAAGCTGGCTCTGGTTTTTACAACAGATTCTAGTTTAGGACACAGAGGAGGGACATCCAGCTCAGTGCTGTCATCTAGTGTTTAGTTCTGGTTTCTCATGTTGGTGTTATGTCCTCAACTCTTGGAGGACTACTTAGGAACTGGAGACAAATTTACGCAGTAGACGATGATGCAGTTGATATCTTCAGTGTCATTTTTGCACTCTTCTTGATTCATCCTCCCCTTGTTCTCCCATGTTTTCATCTACTCCTTCCTCTTCTCCTCCTTCTCCATCTGCTCTTCTTCATCCTCATTTCTCTCTTTCTCCTTCCTCCTCCTTCCTTTCCTTCCTTGTCTTCCTTTGCAAATTCATCCTGTGGGGCCAGCTTGGACCCCCGTCTAGCCAGGTTTTACATGTTTGATCCCTGACCCAGAGCTCTGACTGACACAGTAAATTTTGGTTCTTGTTCTTTCAGAAATCCAAATGCCAAGCTCTGCTTCCTGCCGTCTGACTGCGATGGTGACTCTGCTCATCAGTTTGCTGACAGCTAAGACTCTGATCTAGAGACCAGACGTGGTCCAGTTATACAAACATAAGGTTAAAATAAATCAATAATCAAAGGTGTCGGTGATCTAAACGTTAGATAAATCTGTGAACTTGTCTATTACCATCTTTGTCTGAATATTCCTTCACTAACTACAAATTCAATTATAACTGCAATCAAACACTAGATCGAATCACATATAAATCATGATAATAATAGAAGTTAATTGAAATGCAACTGCCAGATATTCTCACAGTAAATTGAGATTTTGTTTTAAGTTTTACTTCCTGTTTTTGTTCCTGCCTCACCTCTCTTACCTTGTGCCTTTTGTCTACATTCTCCGCCCCTCATTAGTCTCACCTGTCTCTCATTATCCCATCAGCCCACATACATATATATATATATATATATATATATATATATATATATATATATATATATATATAACCCTCCCTTTGGTTTTGCCCTGTGTCAAGTTGTCTGTGATGTCACACTTTTTCTGGTTTTGGTATTGGAGTTGAGTTTTTGTCTTCCCTGCAGCACCTTAAAGTTCTGGGTTTTGAGTTTGTATTAAACTAATTTTGCTTTCATGGCTCTGGCCTCTCTCTGTGTCCTCACCACAAACTTGACTCAATTAACTTAAAAAGACAATTGATCTGAATCTAGTTATTTAGTTGAAAGAAAGAATGATCTTTAGTCTTAACTAAGCTTCATCGTGTTTTTATATACACAAAAGTACATCAAAAGTACAATGATATCCTGTAGTAGACACAACAACACTTAGCACGCCAGCACACACAACTTTTAATTTGTCTCTGGATTCTTGGTCTGTTAAGTTTGTTAAGAGGCCCGTTTCTCTCACCGCTCATTTTCTCACCTGTGTTTTGAGGATTTGTTGGAGGAATTCAAGAGACTGTTTGATCACCCAGATTAGAGTGACGCTTCCATGAAATTAATGAATTTGTCCCAGGGTTCCAGACCTGTTTCCGAATATACCATTTAGTAGTAGACACTGGCAGAGGAGGTTGATTGGACCGACAATGCTTTAAGAACTGCTTTTGTCAAAGGTTTGAATGAACAGTTCAAAGATGAGCAGGGGGGTATTCCAGAAAGCCGGTTTACTGGCTTAACTGGATATGTAAACCCAGAGTTAGCGGTAAACCTGGGATTTCAGTTCCAGAAAGCTCAAAAATGGTCAGGCTATGTAAGTAACTATAGTAACATAGGCTCTGAAACCTACCTCTGGTAGGCGGGTCGCCAACTCCTCCACAGGGTCAGGGGGGGGGACACCGCTCGTCCAGAACCGGTCTTCCTCTCCTCTGCTTTCTTCCTATTGGCTATGAAATGAATGTACCTTGTTGCAATATGGCAATTCAAGAATATAATACTGGATAAGAGATGTCTAAGACGATGCACCCAGATATAGCTTACCAACTCGGACAATGTTTTTATATTGTACTTTGACCTGCGGCCACGTTCTCTTGAGGGCGGTCGTGTTACATCTAACTTAAAATAATACAATATATGACAAGGTAGTCTATAGTATAAGAACGTCTCATACAAAGCAGGTAATGTGTAGCATAATATCTACTGAATTATTGTGCTTCTGACATACATTAATGTGCTATATTAAACTTACGCACTTACGCGGTCAGCAATTCTCTGCCAAGCAAGGTCTCGTTCCTTGGCAGAGATGCAAGTATTGTTTTTTTTGATAATATCGCTCTTTCCTCCTCGTACGCCTCGAGCAGAACTTGCTGCTCCGCTTCAGAAAAATAGACTGCTCTGCGCTTTGAACTGTTGATTGAACTGATTGCTAACCGGTGTTTTGGAACCGACAGCTCGGGCTTAGTCGCCTCAGGTTCAGACAACCCAGAGGTTAAGCTTTATCTCAGTATTTGTTAAACCTCCTTTCTGGAATACCCCCCTGGTCTCTAGAGATGAGCTGGTAAATTTGGATTTCCTTTGACTAACAGGGTTGATAGTTGGCTTCACACACGTCATCAGGAGAGGACTCTTACCCATGCCCCCAGGTGTAGGACTCATCTGCCACTGCCTACCAGCAGCCCGGCTTCCACTGCTGCCCTTGCTGTACCGTCCAGTAGCCCTGTGAAACCTATGCAACTTAGTCGGGCTCGCCTAACCCCTGAGAAGAGGCTTGTTGCTGTCTGCCTGGTTTATCCAGCCTTCGAAAAGACCACGCTCACCAGTGGCAGCGGAGATCCTGGTGGGCCAAACGAAATTCCCCAAAGAGGAGTTAAACCGTTTTCAGTTGCCGGCTTCTCTCTGTTGTAACACATTTTCTATACCCTCATGCTTGTTGTTTCTTGAAACCATAGACAACCCCAACATGGATTGGTCTGGTGGAAAAAGTCTTAAGTTGGAGCACCTTTTGCTTAGAGAACTGTTTAAAGTCTGCCTACTGTCCTCCTACAGGAGTGGATCCTTCTCCTGAGCCCCCAGACCTCGGTTTTGAACTGAGTTCAGAGTGAGATTTTGGCAGCAACAGCAGGAATTTGGTTGGGATGGGGAAGGGGCTTTGATCTGATAAATGACACATAAATTTGCACAAATAAAAATATTTATTTAATTCAGCATGACACAGGGAGAACATGCAAACGCAGAAAAGAGCCATTACCCAGTTTTCATTTTACATTATTGAATCATTCTTTTACTCAAGGTTCTTAAGAGTGTATTTATTTATATATTTTTTAATGTGCAACTAAGCTACTGTGACCAAGCAATTTCCCTTGCGGATCAATAAAGTTTATCTAAGTCTAAGTCAGTTCTAACAGACAGCTGTGACAATTTATGTTTCTCATGTTTCTTTTTTCTTTCTTATCTATGGCAGCATATAAAAAACATTCCAATAAACAGTTTTGTAGTGCAGCTTATGACGTGGTAGTTTAAGAGCAGTGCAGTTTATTTTATGACTTTATTAGGATTAGATCAAAAGGAATTGTGTACTGGCATTCATTTCAGAAACCATGTAAAGTACGTGGTCTTTATAAGTACAATGTTAATGTTTCATCAGTTTTGATAAATTCTTCAGATTAGTTATTCAGTGTAAGACTTTTATCTGGTTATTGTCACCTCTGTCCTCAAACAGTGTACAAAGCATCACTCAGTCAATCAGTAATAACGTCTCACTGATAGACTGCTATCACACTTTACATTCAGACCCAGCTCTTTTCATGGCATCTTGATTAGTTAGTTGAATTAAAGTTGAATTACTTGAATTAAACCTGTGTGAGAGGAACCCATGTGACTGAATCTTAGCAAAACGGACACCTCACACGCAGGCCCTGAACCAACTCATTTCCGCCATGCTGTTTCCCGGCTGGTCATGTTATTGGCAGTGAGTTGGAGACAGTTGTCTCAGTGAGGGACAGGAGGACAAACTGCTCTCCATCATGGACAATACGTCACATCCACTACACCAGACAATAGAGGGGCAGCAGAGTTCATTCTACAACAGACTGATGCAGCTCTGCTCCCACACTGAATGCTACAGGATTTCTTTCATACCATTCTCAGTACAGCTGTACAACAACTCACCTCTTTGTCACAGATAACTCCATGTTATTCATTGTAATGGACACTATTGAGCCTTACTATCATTCCTGTGTATATATATATTCTTCCGTCTCTGTTTTTTGTACATTTGTTCATTCATTAATCTTCTGTAACCGCTTATTCCTGTGAAGGGTTGTGGGGTCTGCTGGAGCCTATCCCAGCTGTCATCGGGAGAGAGTCAGGGTAGGCCCTGGACAGGTCTCCGTCTATCAAAGGGTAACACAAAGAGACAGACAACCATTCACACTCACATTCATACCTACGGCCAATTTAGAATCACCAATGAACCTAACCTGCATGTCTTTGGTTGGTGGGAGGAAGCTGGAGAACCTGGAGAGAACCCACGCAGACACAGGGAGAACATGCAAACACAGAAAAGACAGAAAGTTATTGAATCATTATTTTACTCAAGGTTCTTAAGAGTCTATTTATTTATATATTTTTTAATGTGCAACTAAGCTACTGTGACCAAGCAATTTCCCTTGCGGATCAATAAAGTTTATCTAAGTCAAAGTCAGGTCTAACAGACAGCTGTGACAATTTATGTTTCTCATGTTTATTTTTTCTTTCTTATCTATGGCAGCATATAATAAAAAATCTAATAAACAGTTTTGTAGTGCAGAGAAAAGCTTATGATGTGGTAGTTTAAGAGCAGTGAAGTTTATTTTATGACTTTATTAGGATTACATCAAAAGGAACCGTGTACTGGCATTCATTTCAGAAACCATGGAAAGTACGTGGTCTTTATAAGTACAATGTTAATGTTTCATCAGTTTTGATAAATTCCTCAGATTAGTTATTCAGTGTAAGACTTTTATCCGGTTATTGTCACCTTTGTCCTCAAACAGTGTACAAAGCATCACTCAGTCAATCAGTAATAACGTCTCACTGATAGACTGCTATCACACTTTACATTCAGACCCAGCTCTTTTCATGGCATCTTGATTAGTTAGTTGAATTAAAGTTGAATTACTTGAATTAAACCTGTGTGAGAGGAACCCATGTGACTGAATCTTAGCAAAACGGACACCTCACACGCAGGCCCTGAACCAACTCATTTCCGCCATGCTGTTTCCCGGCTGGTCATGTTATTGGCAGTGAGTTGGAGACAGTTGTCTCAGTGAGGGACAGGAGGACAAACTGCTCTCCATCATGGACAATACGTCACATCCACTACACCAGACAATAGAGGGGCAGCAGAGTTCATTCTACAACAGACTGATGCAGCTCTGCTCCCACACTGAATGCTACAGGATTTCTTTCATACCATTCTCAGTACAGCTGTACAACAACTCACCTCTTTGTCACAGATAACTCCATGTTATTCATTGTAATGGACACTATTGAGCCTTACTATCATTCCTGTGTATATATATATTCTTCCGTCTCTGTTTTTTGTACATTTGTTCATTCATTAATCTTCTGTAACCGCTTATTCCTGTGAAGGGTTGTGGGGTCTGCTGGAGCCTATCCCAGCTGTCATCGGGAGAGAGTCAGGGTAGGCCCTGGACAGGTCTCCGTCTATCAAAGGGTAACACAAAGAGACAGACAACCATTCACACTCACATTCATACCTACGGCCAATTTAGAATCACCAATGAACCTAACCTGCATGTCTTTGGTTGGTGGGAGGAAGCTGGAGAACCTGGAGAGAACCCACGCAGACACAGGGAGAACATGCAAACACAGAAAAGACAGAAAGTTATTGAATCATTATTTTACTCAAGGTTCTTAAGAGTCTATTTATTTATATATTTTTTAATGTGCAACTAAGCTACTGTGACCAAGCAATTTCCCTTGCGGATCAATAAAGTTTATCTAAGTCAAAGTCAGGTCTAACAGACAGCTGTGACAATTTATGTTTCTCATGTTTATTTTTTCTTTCTTATCTATGGCAGCATATAATAAAAAATCTAATAAACAGTTTTGTAGTGCAGAGAAAAGCTTATGATGTGGTAGTTTAAGAGCAGTGAAGTTTATTTTATGACTTTATTAGGATTACATCAAAAGGAACCGTGTACTGGCATTCATTTCAGAAACCATGGAAAGTACGTGGTCTTTATAAGTACAATGTTAATGTTTCATCAGTTTTGATAAATTCCTCAGATTAGTTATTCAGTGTAAGACTTTTATCCGGTTATTGTCACCTTTGTCCTCAAACAGTGTACAAAGCATCACTCAGTCAATCAGTAATAACGTCTTACTGATAGACTGCTATCTTTTCTGTGTGGAGTTTGCATGTTCTCCCTGTGTCTGTGTGGGTTCTCTATGGCTTCTCCAGCTTCCTCCCACCATCCGAAGACATGCTTGTTAGGTTAATTGGTGATTTTCAATTGTCCGTAGGTGTGCATGTGAGTGTGAATGTTGGCCCTGCGATGGACTGGCCACCTGTCCAGGGTGTACCCCTGCCTCTCGCCCGATGACAGCTGGGATAGGCTAGTGTGAATGATTGTCTGTTTCTGTGTTAGCCCTGCAATAGACTCTTACCCATGCCCCTAGGTCTAGGACTCTTCTGCCACTGCTGACCAGTAGTCCAGCTTGCACTGTAGCCCTTGCCGTACCATCCAGTACCCCTGTGGAGCCTGTGCAACTTAGTCGGGTTCGCTTTACCCCTGAGAAGAGGCGCCATGCAGGTGAGTGTGTCTATTGTGGCAGAAGAGGACATTTCATTGCTGTCTGCCTGGTTTATCCGGCCTTCCGAAAGACCAAGCTCAACAGTGGCAGTGGAGATCCTGGTGGGCCAAACGAAATTCCCCAAAGAGGAGTTAAACCATTTTCAGTTGCCGGCTTCTCTCTGTTGTAACACATTTTCTCTACCCATATCGGTGTTGGGTGGACTGATTTCCTTGATCAATGGGTGGCGGAACAAGCAGGTATAAGTCTTGAGCCTTGAAGGAGACTTGGACTGCTCTGGCTGTGGATCGGAGATTCCTGGCCAGGGTAACTCACTGCAATCAGTCCCCAACATGGATTGGTCTGGTGGTAAAGTCTTGAGTTGGAGCATGTTTTGCTTTGAGAAAAATTTAAAGTCTGCCTACTGTCCTCCTAACCCTCGCGCTACCTTTGGGGTCTCTGGGACCCCAAGTAAATGGACAAAGAGATAGAGAGCATGCATGAGGGAAACACAAGGGTTAAAGGAGTGAATCATTCTCCTGAGCCCCCAGACCTCGGCGGCACTATGATTGCTCGATAGAGTTCTGAGTATCTAGTGATGCCTTTTGGACTCACCAATGCCCCTGCAGTTTTCCAAGCCTTCTGGATTTCTTGAACAGGTTTGTTTTTCTGTATCTTTATAATATCCTGATCTTTTCCCGATCCTTAGAGTAGGACCAGGAGCATGTGCGTGTTGTTCTTCAGTACCTCCTGGAGAACAGACTCTATGTAAAAGCAGAGAGAAGGTGGAAGCAGTGACTAAGTGGCCCATTCCTGGCAACCGAAAGGAACTGCAAAAATGTAATGGTTTTGCCAACATCTATAGAAGGTTTACTAAGAACTTTAGCACTGTGCTTGCACCTCTCAACCTGCCTTATCTCTTCTGCAGTGCCTTTCCAGTGGTCCTTGGAGGCTGATGCTGTTTTTCTCTTTCTCCAGATGCTCTCCACTACAGCCCCGGATCTCTTTCACCCTGATTCATCTCTGCCGTTTACTGTGGAGATGGATACCTCAGACGCAGGAGTGGGAGCTGTTCTCTCTCATCGCCATGGTCCAGAGGACAAGCTCCACCCCTGCACATTTTTCTCCAAACAACTGTCACCAGCAGAATGGAACTATGATGTAGGCAACAGTGAACTGCTGGCGGTGAAGATGGCCTTGGAGACATTGGTCGGTGCCCCACTATGGACCAGGACACATGCTCCTCTGTTTTGGCCTGTTCAGTGTTCCTTACAGACTGTTTTTCTAAAGCAGCACATTTCATTGCTATTTCCAAACTGCCATCAGCCAAGGAAATGGCTAATCGTGATCATGTCATTTGTGTACCTGGCACCCCAGTGGACACTGTTTCTGTCAGGGGACCTCAGTCTATGTCACAGGTTTGGTGAGCCTTTTGTCAGGGCATCAGGGCCACAGCCAGCCTATCTTCTGGTTTCCACTGCAAGTCAAATGGCCAGAGAGAGAGAGCAAACCAGGACCTGGAGATGTCCCTGCGTTGTATGGTATCAGCCAACCCTGCTTCATGCAGCACTTTCTTCCCCTGGATTGAATATGCCCACAACTCGCTATTAGTAGTTAGTAGTTATTTGTGTTTCTTTATATTGAGTTGTGCGAAGTCTGTGAGGTCCTGGTCCTGGCTCCTGATTGGCTGCAGCACAGAGCTGGCAGTGCCTTCCATCCTCTTCTGCACTGTCAGAGGGTATGGGAGAAGGCCCACTCTTCTCTTCATCATTCCTCTGCCTGGACCAAGTGAGCAGCTGACCGCCATTGGACTCCTGCTCCTCACTACCAAGCAGGTCAGTCTATTTGGTTGTCTTCTAAGGATGTTCTTTTGAAGATGGATTCCTGCACAAAGTTGCCTCGTTTTCTTGGCCCCATTAAGATTTTGAAGATTATCAGTCCCACTGGAACTGCCCAAATCTATGTAGGATCTATCCAACATTCCATGTCTCTCCGTTGAAACCTGTTCATCACCGGGTACTTTGCCCTCCAACCGAACCCCCACTTCCCCCCCGGCTCAGAGGTCTCCAGTATCTGGACGATTGGGAGGGTTATGGCCCACAGGAGCGGTCTTGGGTGCTGCGGCTCTTTTGTGTAAATACTACCATGGTGAAGGAGTTCCTTTCAGGATCTCCTGTATGTTATTTGTTGGGTATGTCTGACATTCTGTTTTTTCACAGGATGTTGGTCTGGAGCTGGGCGGAGCTGGAGCCACTTACCTGCACACCTGCAAGCAATGAAGCCTCATCAGCCATCTACTCCCCTTGTCCATAAAATCCTAGTTCAGTCCTCCACTCATCGCCAGATCGACTGCTTACCTTAGTACTTCTTGGATTTATCAACTCACCAACTTGCCTGCTCCGTCGTGTACTCTCTCTGGAAGCCTCCCTCTCAGCATACCAACCTTAGCTTACACCGGATCCCCATCAACCTGGATCAACCCATCTACATCGTCTCACAAATCTGCTCCCACCTGCTATCTCAGTCTTGGCAATGAACTGGTATAATCACTACAATCTCTGGATTGTTGGTCTGTGACTGAATCTTGGTGTACTCTTTCCACCTCTTATTTCCAGTCCAGCTCTGGGTCCTGCTACCTGCAGAAGTCCTTTTGATGACTATACAGTGGTTGGTGTATTAGAGATGGACAAGAGGGGAAGTATAGGACACTGATTGAAGGCTTTGTAGAGTGGTCCGAGGCACACCACCTACTCCTGAATGTAGTAAAGTTTAGTTTAAGAGCAGTGCAATTTGTTTTATGATTTTATTGGGATTACATCAAACGGAACCGTGAACTGGCATTAATTTTAGAAACCATGGAAAGTACGTGGTCTTTAAGCACAATGTTAATATTTTATCAGTTTTGATCTTCAAAACTAATAAAGTTATTAAGATTAATTGTACAACTATTCAATGTACAACTTTTATCTGGTTATTGTCACCTTTGTCCTCAATCAGTGTACAAAGCATCACTTAGTCAATCAGTAATAACGTCTTACTGATAGACTGCTATCACACTGTACATTCAGACCCAGCTCTTTTCATGGCATCTTGATTAGTTAGTAGAATTAAAGTTGAATTTCTTGAATTAAAGGTGTAAACCTGTGTGAGAGCAACCCATGTGATGAAGCCACCACAAGATGCTCTTCACTAGATGGAAAATCCAACTGCACCTGTGTGCCCGACTACTTTACGACTAATCTCAGTACCAGAATATGTGTTGGTGAGAGGATTTAGTTTTAGATTTTTAAATGTATGAAGAGTGTATCTATCTATCTATCTATCTATCTATCTATCTATCTATCTATCTATCTATCTATCTATCTATCTATCTATCTATCTATCTATCTATCTATCTATCTATCTATCTATCTATCTATCTATCTATCTGAATGATGACGTTATTTTTCTTTGTCTTTCAGGTGTCCATTTGTTCATTCTGGTTTTAACTACACTGAAAGTGGGTATGCAGTACATGATTAACAACGAATGAAAGAACCAGCACAATTGTCATCAACATTTAGATCCGTATGAGAACTTCCTCTGAGGATTTCTGTTTTTCTTCCTCTGTAGGCTAACGACGTTAGCTGGCAGCTTTTAGGCTCATTACCACCACCTGGATTGAAGTGAAGACTGTCTTTGTCTTTTATTTAACAGACTACTCACTCAGACATATTTGCTGTACAACTTTGTGCACCGAACTGTGATGTCCGTACTGTGGCGTAAGAGGAGTGGCTCTTATTAATAAGAGGCGTGGCTATGATTAAAACCATCAGTACAAGACACCTGAACTCTCCTACTCCAAGGTTGTTCAGTGCTGGAGCCTGGTCCACTCAGCTCTCATTGTATGTCTTTTTTTTTTGAAGTTTTGTGCTTCCATTAATGAAATGGCTCAAAACTTAATATTCTGTTCTGTCCTTTGGGTAGTTGCTGCAATTATTGGTAAGTGTCCTCGCTTGATTAAATCCTACACGTGCAAAGTCTTTACTGTTGATGATAAGAGGAGCATCAAAAACTCCCTCATCATCGCGTAAACTTTATGACTGAGATAAATATCCTTGTCTTTTGATTTCAGCATCTTTTATCGAATTAAAACAGATAACAGATTATTGTAGACATTTCTAATCTACTAATAATTCCTGGTTTTGATTCTAAACAAACTCAAAGTTCAGACTCAGAGTTATGTGCATTGTTTAAACATTGACTCAACAACAAAGACAATAGTTTTAGTGCAATAATGAACAAAGAAAAGTGTTTGACTGTTTGAGTTTAATGTTGAAAGCCTGATCTCACCTCTGACCCTGTTGATATCCTACTTTTCTTTGGGAAGTCACATTCCACTCAAGGAAGGTTTGGTCTCTGGTCTGGTTAATGCTTTACATGCTTAAAAACTCAGCATGAGATTTATACGACCCTGATTAGACAGATGCAGGAACTGGTTTTAGTTTTAGGAGTTCATTAGTTTGACTTATTGATGTTGAAGACTTTACTTTGTTTCTTGATCTTATTTGTTCATATGAAAAGGAAAGCAACATGAAACTACACTTAATTACCTTCACCTTTTCTTCATTTAAATAGTTTAGATCTGTTTAAAGTATTTTCCTCAAAAAGTTCCAGTTTCTTCTACTTCCCTGATCGTACCACACTCAATATGTGTCAGGTCTAAGAATTCACTGTCTCAACCTCAGTGTGGGCGACATAGATAAGTATATTGTGATGCTTTAACCACACACCCTCAGCTCCTTTAGCTACAACAATGAAAACAACTGAACTCTAACACTGGTTCTGGCATTTTACATATTTAACACCTTATTTGTATATATTGTTCTAATGGCCCTTTCTCTTACATGTATTGCAATTCTGTGTTTCTCTGTCAAATTAAGTTTTATCTTCTCTTAGCTGCACATACGTCTGTGGCACAATACGTTACAGTGGCTCCAACAACAACAGCAGCTCCAACACCAGCTCCAGGTACTACCCCAACAACATCAGCCACAGGTCACAGCTAGCAAAGACTCTACAGTTAAAAATGTTTGTACTTCATTATCACTGCATGTGGGCTGTATTTACTTTCAGTTACGGAATCCTGATTGTTTCTCAGTAGTGTGTATTCACCTGTGCTCTTTTCTTGTTTTGTTCCTGTTGTGACATACCAGGTGTGGAGGATGCTGGATGTTAATAGTTTGGTGTGGTGATCTAGAAATGTTAAAAGCAGCTTTCCTCTTTTCCAGGCCCCCTCTACCCAATCCTGGGAACTGAGAGCTCTCGAACTCTGGATGGAAGCTCTCCTAGAATTATCCTGCAGCGACCTTTTGTGTACTTTGAACGGTCCTACAACCAGATTTATGTACGTAAATATAATTTCTGCCAGCACTTTAGACATTAATGGCTGTGTGTTGAGTTATTTTGAAGGGACAGCAAATTTACACTGTTATACGAGCTGTACACTGACTACTTTACATTGGATCAAAGTGTCATATCTTCAGTGTGGTCTCGTGAAAAGATATAATAAAATATTTACAAAAATGTGAGTGGTGTACTCACTTTTGTGAGATACTGTATAGAATGATTACGTTATATGCTGACATTTCTTTTCCCAGGTAAATCACAACGGACACCTGACCTTTAACAGCTCATGGTACAGCTACTACCCTCAGCGGTTTCCAATGAATGGATCCAGAGACATCATCGCTCCCTTCTGGACAGATATAGACCACACAGTCACTGGTCATGTCTACTACAACCAGTACACCAATGGCAGCGTTCTCCAACAAGCTACTGCTGACATTAATGAGTACTTCCCAGGACTGAACTTTAGCGCAGCGTGGGTCTTTGTAGCAACATGGTATGAGGTGGCCTACTATCCAACCACTGGAACAGTGAGTAATCTCATTTTATGTGATAAAAGATTCATCTATTATCATATAAACTATAAAAACAACAACAACTGTTATTTTTCTTTTCTTCTTTCAGCGAACAACATTCCAGGCAGTCTTGATCTCTGGTGGTCAGTACTCATTTGTGCTGATGAACTACGGGGTTATTGCCTCAACATCTCATCCTGTGCAGGTTAGAACTATTTAAAGCAGACAAAATGAGGAAAAATTACCATAAAAGCTGAAATGTTGTTCTTTACAACCATATGGTAAATTGTGAATAACTACCAGATATTATTATATTACTATTTATTCTGGGAAAATGTTCCAAAATTCTTTCTCACATTCTCTGACCTTTTTATAGTCAAAATAAGTCAAATAGAAATATACAGAATTATATGTTAAAGGGTAAACTGCAATCTTTTTAATAAAAAATTACTGCTATTCCCAATGTGCCCACTAGGTTGCACTGTTTCAGTCAGAGATGCGGACATAGAACCAGAATAAACTGCAGATGCAGTAATGTTAATAATAATTTATTAAATGTAAACAGTTTCATCCTGTACTTGTTTTTCTTTTCTTTGCACTAAAACAAAGAAAAACATCTGAAGTTGTCTTTATTTATAGGTTATTATGCTCTAGATTCCACTGTAAATCCAAAAATAAACAACCATTTAATTTTTATTTCTAGGCTGGATATGACACAGAAGGTTCTCCTTACTATCACATCATCCCTGGATCATTCTCCAGTAGTGCGACAGGCAGCAACTCAGCTTTCAGCCTTGGCAGCAACGTTAATGTTACCGGTCGCTGGGCTTTCCGGATTGACCATGGATCTATAGGCTCCACATTCAATGGTGAGACCAGAACAGACACATGAGTGAAAGTACAAAATGTAAACTCTGAGATACACCTGTCCTCCTCAGTGATAGAACAAGATGATACCAATATATCAGCAGAACAACCCAGGAGTTCATCTTCTTTAACCAGTAACAGAGCTCACCTTGGTTTCATTTTCTTTAAAGGTCAAGCTGTGCAGCTGGGTGACTCTTTCTGGAGCGACAGCACCTGTTCTCAGAAATGCACCTGCACTTCCATGTTAATAGTTTGGTGTGGTGATCTAGAAATGTTAAAAGCAGCTTTCCTCTTTTCCAGGCCCCCTCTACCCAATCCTGGGAACTGAGAGCTCTCTGGCTCTGGATGGAAGCTCTCCTAGAATTATCCTGCAGCGACCTTTTGTGTACTTTGAACGGTCCTACAACCAGATTTATGTACGTAAAAATAATTTCTGCCAGCACTTTAGACATTAATGGCTGTGTGTTGAGTTATTTTGAAGGGACAGCAAATTTACACTGTTATACGAGCTGTACACTGACTACTTTACATTGGATCAAAGTGTCACATCTTCAGTGTGGTCCCGTGAAAAGATATAATAAAATATTTACAAAAATGTGAGTGGTGTACTCACTTTGGTGAGATACTGTATAGAATGATTACGTTATATGCTGACATTTCTTTTCCCAGGTAAATCACAACGGACACCTGACTTTTAACAGCTCATGGAGCTCCCACTCACCTCAGCAGTTTCCAATGAATGGATTCAGAGACATCATTGCTCCCTTCTGGACATATTTAGACAACACAGTCACCGGTCATATCTACTACAACCAGTACACCAATGGCAGCGTTCTCCAACAAGCTACTGCTGACATTAATGAGTACTTTCCAGGACTGAACTTTAGCGCAGCGTGGGTCTTTGTAGCAACATGGTATGAGGTGGCCTACTATCCAACCACTGGAACAGTGAGTAATCTCATTTTATGTGATAAAAGATTTATCTATTATCATATAAACTATAAAAACAACAACAACTGTTATTTTTCTTTTCTTCTTTCAGCGAACAACATTCCAGGCAGTCTTGATCTCTGGTGGTCAGTACTCCTTTGTGCTGATGAACTACGGGGTTATTGCCTCAACATCTCATCCTGTGCAGGTTAGAACTATTTAAAGCAGACAAAATGAGGAAAAATTCCCTGAAAGCTGAAATGTTGTGCTTTACAACCATACAGTAAATTGTAAATAACTATCAGCTATTATTATATTAGTATTTATTCTGGGAAAATATTCAAAAATTCTTTCTCACATTTTCTGACTTTTTAATATTCAAAATAAGTCAAATAGAAATATTCAGGATTATATGTTAAAGGGGTTAACTGCAATCTTTTTAATAAAAAATAACTGCTATTCCCAATTGTCCCACTAGGTTGCACTGTTTCATTCAGAGATGCAGAAGTAGAGCCAGAATAAACTGCAGATGCAGTAATGTTAATAATAATTTATTAAATGTAAACAGTTTCATCCTGTACTTGTTTTTCTGTTCTTTGCACTGAAACTAAGAAAAACATCTGAAGTTGTCTTTATTTATAGGTTATTATGCACTAGATTCCACTGCAAATCCATAAATAAACAACCATTTCTTTTTTATTTCTAGGCTGGATATGACACAGCTGCTTCTCCTCACTATTACATCATCCCTGGATCATTCTCCAGTAGTGCGACAGGCAATAACTCAGCTTTCAGCCTTGGCAGCAACGTTAATGTTACCGGTCGCTGGGCTTTCCGGATTGACCATGGATCTAGAGGCTCCACTTCCAATGGTGAGACCAGAACAGACACTAGAGTGAAAGTACAAAATGTAAACTCTGAGATACACCTGTCCTTCTCAGTGACAGAACAAGATGATACCAATATATCAGCAGAACAACCCAGGAGTTCATCTTCTTTAACCAGTAACAGAGCTCACCTTGGTTTCATTTTCTTTAAAGGTCAAGCTGTGCAGCTGGGTGACTCTTTCTGGAGCGACAGCACCTGTTCTCAGAAATGCACCTGCACTTCCATGTTAATAGTTTGGTGTGGTGATCTAGAAATGTTAAAAGCAGCTTTCGTCTTTTCCAGGCCCCCTCTACCCAATCCTGGGAACTGAGAGCTCTCGATCAGATGATGGAAGCTCTCCTAGAATTATCCTGCAGCGACCTTTTGTGTACTTTGAACGGTCCTACAACCAGATTTATGTACGTAAAAATAATTTCTGCCAGCACTTTAGACATTAATGGCTGTGTGTTGAGTTATTTTGAAGGGACAGCAAATTTACACTGTTATACGAGCTGTACACTGACTACTTTACATTGAATCAAAGCGTCATATCTCCAGTGTGGTCTCGTGAAAAGATATAATAAAATATTTACAAAAATGTGCGATTACATTATTTGCTGACATTTCTTTTCCCAGGTAAATCACAACGGGCACCTGACCTTTGACACTGCATGGAGCTCCCACTCACCTCAGCCGTTTCCAATATATGGATCCATAGACATCATTGCTCCCTTCTGGACAGATATAGACCACAGAGTCACCGGTCACGTCTACTACAACCAGTACACCAATGGCAGCGTTCTCCAACAAGCTACTGCTGACATTAATGAGTACTTCCCAGGACTGAACTTTAGCGCAGCGTGGGTCTTTGTAGCAACATGGTATGAGGTGGCCTACTATCCAACCACTGGAACAGTGAGTAATCTCATTTTATGTGATAAAAGATTCATCTATTATCATATAAACTATAAAAACAACAACAACTGTTATTTTTCTTTTCTTCTTTCAGCGAACAACATTCCAGGCAGTCTTGATCTCTGGTGGTCAGTACTCATTTGTGCTGATGAACTACGGGGTTATTGCCTCAACATCTCATCCTGTGCAGGTTAGAACTATTTAAAGCAGACAAAATGAGGAAAAATTACCATAAAAGCTGAAATGTTGTTCTTTACAACCATACGGTAAATTGTGAATAACTACCAGATATTATTATATTACTATTTATTCTGGGAAAATGTTCCAAAATTCTTTCTCACATTCTCTGACCTTTTTATAGTCAAAATAAGTCAAATAGAAATATACAGAATTATATGTTAAAGGGGTTAACTGCAATCTTTTTAATAAAAAAGTACTGCTATTCCCAATGTGCCCACTAGGTTGCACTGTTTCAGTCAGAGATGCGGACATAGAACCAGAATAAACTGCAGATGCAGTAATGTTAATAATAATTTATTAAATGTAAACAGTTTCATCCTGTAGTTGTTTTTCTTTTCTTTGCACTAAAACAAAGAAAAACATCTGAAGTTGTCTTTATTTATAGGTTATTATGCTCTAGATTCCACTGTAAATCCAAAAATAAACAACCATTTCATTTTTATTTCTAGGCTGGATATGACACAGCTGCTTCTCCTCACCATTACACCATCCCTGGATCATTCTCCAGTAATGCGACAGGCAGCAACTCAGCTTTCAGCCTTGGCAGCAACGTTAATGTTCCCGGTCGCTGGGCTTTCCGGATTGACCATGGATCTATAGGCTCCACATTCAATGGTGAGACCAGAACAGACACATGAGTGAAAGTACAAAATGCAAACTCTGAGATACACCTGTCCTCCTCAGTGATAGAACAAGATGATACCAATATATCAGCAGAACAACCCAGGAGTTCATCTTCTTTAACCAGTAACAGAGCTCACCTTGGTTTCATTTTCTTTAAAGGTCAAGCTGTGCAGCTGGGTGACTCTTTCTGGAGCGACAGCACCTGTTCTCAGAAATGCACCTGCACTTCCATGTTAATAGTTTGGTGTGGTGATCTAGAAATGTTAAAAGCAGCTTTCCTCTTTTCCAGGCACCCTCTACCCAATCCTGGGAACTGAGAGCTCTCGAACTCTGGATGGAAGCTCTCCTAGAATTATCCTGCAGCGACCTTTTGTGTACTTTGAACGGTCCTACAACCAGATTTATGTACGTAAAAATAATTTCTGCCAGCACTTTAGACATTAATGGCTGTGTGTTGAGTTATTTTGAAGGGACAGCAAATTTACACTGTTATACGAGCTGTACACTGACTACTTTACATTGAATCAAAGCGTCATATCTTCAGTGTGGTCCCGTGAAAAGATATAATAAAATATTTACAAAAATGTGAGTGGTGTACTCACTTTGGTGAGATACTGTATAGAATGATTACGTTATATGCTGACATTTCTTTTCCCAGGTAAATCACAACGGACACCTGACTTTTAACAGCTCATGGAGCTCCCACTCACCTCAGCAGTTTCCAATGAATGGATTCAGAGACATCATTGCTCCCTTCTGGACATATTTAGACAACACAGTCAACGGTCATATCTACTACAACCAGTACACCAGCGGCAGCGTTCTCCAACAAGCTACTGCTGACATTAATGAGTACTTCCCAGGACTGAACTTTAGCGCAGCGTGGGTCTTTGTAGCAACATGGTATGAGGTGGCCTACTATCCAACCACTGGAACAGTGAGTAATCTCATTTTATGTGATAAAAGATTCATCTATTATCATATAAACTATAAAAACAACAACAACTGTTATTTTTCTTTTCTTCTTTCAGCGAACAACATTCCAGGCAGTCTTGATCTCTGGTGGTCAGTACTCCTTTGTGCTGATGAACTACGGGGTTATTGCCTCAACATCTCATCCTGTGCAGGTTAGAACTATTTAAAGCAGACAAAATGAGGAAAAATTCCCTGAAAGCTGAAATGTTGTGCTTTACAACCATACAGTAAATTGTAAATAACTATCAGCTATTATTATATTAGTATTTATTCTGGGAAAATATTCAAAAATTCTTTCTCACATTTTCTGACTTTTTAATATTCAAAATAAGTCAAATAGAAATATTCAGGATTATATGTTAAAGGGGTTAACTGCAATCTTTTTAATAAAAAATAACTGCTATTCCCAATTGTCCCACTAGGTTGCACTGTTTCATTCAGAGATGCAGAAGTAGAGCCAGAATAAACTGCAGATGCAGTAATGTTAATAATAATTTATTAAATGTAAACAGTTTCATCCTGTACTTGTTTTTCTGTTCTTTGCACTGAAACTAAGAAAAACATCTGAAGTTGTCTTTATTTATAGGTTATTATGCACTAGATTCCACTGCAAATCCAAAAATAAACAACCATTTCTTTTTTATTTCTAGGCTGGATATGACACAGATGGTTCTCCTCACTATTACATCATCCCTGGATCATTCTCCAGTAGTGCGACAGGCAATAACTCAGCTTTCAGCCTTGGCAGCAACGTTAATGTTACCGGTCGTTGGGCTTTCCGGATTGACCATGGATCTAGAGGCTCCACTTCCAATGGTGAGACCAGAACAGACACTAGAGTGAAAGTACAAAATGTAAACTCTGAGATACACCTGTCCTTCTCAGTGACAGAACAAGATGATACCAATATATCAGCAGAACAACCCAGGAGTTCATCTTCTTTAACCAGTAACAGAGCTCACCTTGGTTTCATTTTCTTTAAAGGTCAAGCTGTGCAGCTGGGTGACTCTTTCTGGAGCGACAGCACCTGTTCTCAGAAATGCACCTGCACTTCCATGTTAATAGTTTGGTGTGGTGATCTAGAAATGTTAAAAGCAGCTTTCGTCTTTTCCAGGCCCCCTCTACCCAATCCTGGGAACTGAGAGCTCTCGATCAGATGATGGAAGCTCTCCTAGAATTATCCTGCAGCGACCTTTTGTGTACTTTGAACGGTCCTACAACCAGATTTATGTACGTAAAAATAATTTCTGCCAGCACTTTAGACATTAATGGCTGTGTGTTGAGTTATTTTGAAGGGACAGCAAATTTACACTGTTATACGAGCTGTACACTGACTACTTTACATTGAATCAAAGCGTCATATCTCCAGTGTGGTCTCGTGAAAAGATATAATAAAATATTTACAAAAATGTGCGATTACATTATTTGCTGACATTTCTTTTCCCAGGTAAATCACAACGGGCACCTGACCTTTGACACTGCATGGAGCGCCCACTCACCTCAGCCGTTTCCAATATATGGATCCATAGACATCATTGCTCCCTTCTGGACAGATTTAGACCACAGAGTCACCGGTCATATCTACTACAACCAGTACACCAACGGCAGCGTTCTCCAACAAGCTACTGCTGACATTAATGAGTACTTCCCAGGACTGAACTTTAGCGCAGCGTGGGTCTTTGTAGCAACATGGTATGAGGTGGCCTACTATCCAACCACTGGAACAGTGAGTAATCTCATTTTATGTGATAAAAGATTCATCTATTATCATATAAACTATAAAAACAACAACAACTGTTATTTTTCTTTTCTTCTTTCAGCGAACAACATTCCAGGCAGTCTTGATCTCTGGTGGTCAGTACTCATTTGTGCTGATGAACTACGGGGTTATTGCCTCAACATCTCATCCTGTGCAGGTTAGAACTATTTAAAGCAGACAAAATGAGGAAAAATTACCATAAAAGCTGAAATGTTGTTCTTTACAACCATACGGTAAATTGTGAATAACTACCAGATATTATTATATTACTATTTATTCTGGGAAAATGTTCCAAAATTCTTTCTCACATTCTCTGACCTTTTTATAGTCAAAATAAGTCAAATAGAAATATACAGAATTATATGTTAAAGGGGTTAACTGCAATCTTTTTAATAAAAAAGTACTGCTATTCCCAATGTGCCCACTAGGTTGCACTGTTTCAGTCAGAGATGCGGACATAGAACCAGAATAAACTGCGGATGCAGTAATGTTAATAATAATTTATTAAATGTAAACAGTTTCATCCTGTAGTTGTTTTTCTTTTCTTTGCACTAAAACAAAGAAAAACATCTGAAGTTGTCTTTATTTATAGGTTATTATGCTCTAGATTCCACTGTAAATCCAAAAATAAACAACCATTTCATTTTTATTTCTAGGCTGGATATGACACAGCTGCTTCTCCTCACTATTACATCATCCCTGGATCATTCTCCAGTAATGCGACAGGCAGCAACTCAGCTTTCAGCCTTGGCAGCAACGTTAATGTTCCCGGTCGCTGGGCTTTCCGGATTGACCATGGATCTATAGGCTCCACATTCAATGGTGAGACCAGAACAGACACTAGAGTGAAAGTACAAAATGCAAACTCTGAGATACACCTGTCCTCCTCAGTGATAGAACAAGATGATACCAATATATCAGCAGAACAACCCAGGAGTTCATCTTCTTTAACCAGTAACAGAGCTCACCTTGGTTTCATTTTCTTTAAAGGTCAAGCTGTGCAGCTGGGTGACTCTTTCTGGAGCGACAGCACCTGTTCTCAGAAATGCACCTGCACTTCCATGTTAATAGTTTGGTGTGGTGATCTAGAAATGTTAAAAGCAGCTTTCCTCTTTTCCAGGCACCCTCTACCCAATCCTGGGAACTGAGAGCTCTCGAACTCTGGATGGAAGCTCTCCTAGAATTATCCTGCAGCGACCTTTTGTGTACTTTGAACGGTCCTACAACCAGATTTATGTACGTAAAAATAATTTCTGCCAGCACTTTAGACATTAATGGCTGTGTGTTGAGTTATTTTGAAGGGACAGCAAATTTACACTGTTATACGAGCTGTACACTGACTACTTTACATTGGATCAAAGTGTCATATCTTCAGTGTGGTCCCGTGAAAAGATATAATAAAATATTTACAAAAATGTGAGTGGTGTACTCACTTTGGTGAGATACTGTATAGAATGATTACGTTATATGCTGACATTTCTTTTCCCAGGTAAATCACAACGGACACCTGACTTTTAACAGCTCATGGAGCTCCCACTCACCTCAGCAGTTTCCAATGAATGGATTCAGAGACATCATTGCTCCCTTCTGGACATATTTAGACAACACAGTCAACGGTCATATCTACTACAACCAGTACACCAGCGGCAGCGTTCTCCAACAAGCTACTGCTGACATTAATGAGTACTTTCCAGGACTGAACTTTAGCGCAGCGTGGGTCTTTGTAGCAACATGGTATGAGGTGGCCTACTATCCAGCCACTGGAACAGTGAGTAATCTCATTTTATGTGATAAAAGATTCATCTATTATCATATAAACTATAAAAACAACAACAACTGTTATTTTTCTTTTCTTCTTTCAGCGAACAACATTCCAGGCAGTCTTGATCTCTGGTGGTCAGTACTCCTTTGTGCTGATGAACTATGGGGTTATTGCCTCAACATCTCATCCTGTGCAGGTTAGAACTATTTAAAGCAGACAAAATGAGGAAAAATTCCCTGAAAGCTGAAATGTTGTGCTTTACAACCATACAGTAAATTGTAAATAACTATCAGCTATTATTATATTAGTATTTATTCTGGGAAAATATTCAAAAATTCTTTCTCACATTTTCTGACTTTTTAATATTCAAAATAAGTCAAATAGAAATATTCAGGATTATATGTTAAAGGGGTTAACTTCCATCTTTTTAATAAAAAATAACTGCTATTCCCAATTGTCCCACTAGGTTGCACTGTTTCATTTAGAGATGCAGAAGTAGAGCCAGAATAAACTGCAGATGCAGTAATGTTAATAATGATTTATTAAATGTAAACAGTTTCATCCTGTACTTGTTTTTCTTTTCTTTGCACTGAAACTAAGAAAAACATCTGAAGTTGTCTTTATTTATAGGTTATTATGCACTAGATTCCACTGCAAATCCATAAATAAACAACCATTTCTTTTTTATTTCTAGGCTGGATATGACACAGATGCTTCTCCTCACTATTACATCATCCCTGGATCATTCTCCAGTAGTGCAACAGGCAATAACTCAGCTTTCAGCCTTGGCAGCAACGTTAATGTTACCGGTCGCTGGGCTTTCCGGATTGACCATGGATCTAGAGGCTCCACTTCCAATGGTGAGACCAGAACAGACACTAGAGTGAAAGTACAAAATGTAAACTCTGAGATACACCTGTCCTTCTCAGTGACAGAACAAGATGATACCAATATATCAGCAGAACAACCCAGGAGTTCATCTTCTTTAACCAGTAACAGAGCTCACCTTGGTTTCATTTTCTTTAAAGGTCAAGCTGTGCAGCTGGGTGACTCTTTCTGGAGCGACAGCACCTGTTCTCAGAAATGCACCTGCACTTCCATGTTAATAGTTTGGTGTGGTGATCTAGAAATGTTAAAAGCAGCTTTCCTCTTTTCCAGGCACCCTCTACCCAATCCTGGGAACTGAGAGCTCTCGATCAGATGATGGAAGCTCTCCTAGAATTATCCTGCAGCGACCTTTTGTGTACTTTGAACGGTCCTACAACCAGATTTATGTACGTAAAAATAATTTCAGCCAGCACTTTAGACATTAATGGCTGTGTGTTGAGTTATTTTGAAGGGACAGCAAATTTACACTGTTATACGAGCTGTACACTGACTACTTTACATTGGATCAAAGCGTCATATCTCCAGTGTGGTCTCGTGAAAAGATATAATAAAATATTTACAAAAATGTGCGATTACATTATTTGCTGACATTTCTTTTCCCAGGTAAATCACAACGGGCACCTGACCTTTGACACTGCATGGAGCGCCCACTCACCTCAGCCGTTTCCAATATATGGATCCATAGACATCATTGCTCCCTTCTGGACAGATTTAGACAACACAGTCAACGGTCATATCTACTACAACCAGTACACCAACGGCAGCGTTCTCCAACAAGCTACTGCTGACATTAATGAGTACTTCCCAGGACTGAACTTTAGCGCAGCGTGGGTCTTTGTAGCAACATGGTATGAGGTGGCCTACTATCCAACCACTGGAACAGTGAGTAATCTCATTTTATGTGATAAAAGATTCATCTATTATCATATAAACTATAAAAACAACAACAACTGTTATTTTTCTTTGCTTCTTTCAGCGAACAACATTCCAGGCAGTCTTGATCTCTGGTGGTCAGTACTCATTTGTGCTGATGAACTACGGGGTTATTGCCTCAACATCTCATCCTGTGCAGGTTAGAACTATTTAAAGCAGGGGTGTAGGGCCTGTGGGTACAATCAGTTTCGTAAAGTGCAAATAATGATCCCTGTGAAACCTAATTTCTTGCCAGGTACTTTTTACACAAGCACATTTTTACTGATTGCTGTAATTATATCATGAAGAAAACGAAAAACAGTAAAAATTCCCCATTTCTGAAAGATGAGATGTTGCGCTTTACAACTTGCTAAACTCTCCCTGAAAGTTATTACACTCTTATAATGTTCCAGATATAAAAGTATCAGTTATTCTGGGAAAATGTTCAAGAAATAGAAATATTCAGGATTATATGTTAAAGGGTTAACTGCAATATTTTTAATAAAAAATAACTGCTATTCCCAATGTTGCACTGTTTCAGTCAGTGATGCAGACATAGACCCACAACTAAACTGCAGATGTAGCAATGTTAATAATAATTAATTAGATGTAAACAATTTCATGCTGTACTTGATTTTCTTTGCACTGAAACAAAGAAGAGGTGGACTGCAGAGAGCGAGGAAGCTCTCAGGGACTGCTTCAACACCACTGTGTGGACAGAACTCTGTGATCCACATGGGGAGGACATTAATGCCATGACAGACTGCATAACAGACTACATAAACTTCTGCTTTGAGAACACCGTTCCCTCCAGAGTGGTACGGCGCTTCTCAAATAACAAGCCGTGGATTAACCCTGAAATTAAAGCTCTGCTGAAGGAGAAGAAGAGAGCTTTCAGATCAGGGAATAAGGAGGAGCTGAAGACTGTGCAGAAGGAGCTGAGAAAGAAGATCAGGGAGGGAAAGGAGCGCTACAGGAGGAAGATGGAGGAGCAGCTGCAGCGGCAGGACATCAGAGGGGTGTGGAGAAGCCTGGAAACCATTTCAGGCTACAAAACACCCCATGCACAGGTTGAGGGGGATCGACAGTGGGTCAGCCATCTAAATCTACATTTCAACAGGTTTGATCAAGCAGCCACTCCTCCCCCCATGCAGCCACTCCCTCACTTGCTGACACCGGTCTATGCCCCCCTCACTCAGCCCCTCACACCTCTGGCTCATCAGACAATTCAACCACTTCACATCAAGATGGAGCCACTCATCCCCCACCCTTGTCCTTCACAGCAGATGAGGTGAGAAAAGAGCTCAGGAAGATAAAAGCGAGGAAAGCGGCTGGACCGGACGGCATCAGCTCCAGGCTCCTTAAGTCCTGTGCAGATGAACTGTGTGGAGTTATGGAGCATGTCTTCAACCTGAGCCTTGAGCTGAGAGTGGTACCACAGATTTGGAAGACCTCTTGCGTGGTACCGGTGCCTAAAACATCGCACCCTAAAGACCTCAGCAGCTACAGACCGGTGGCTCTAACATCCCACCTGATGAAGACACTGGAGAGACTGATACTGGGACATCTTCGCTCTGAGGTGGACCCCTCCATGGACCCACTACAGTTTGCCTACCGTCCTAATGTTGGAGTGGAGGACGCTGTTATCTTCCTGCTACACCGAGCTCTCTCTCACCTGGAAGAGCCCGGCAGCACTGTGAGAATCACTTTTTTTGATACCATCCAGCCGGTGATTCTGAGGGACAAACTGGAGAGGATGGGTGTGGACCACAAGCTGTCTGCATGGATCCTGGACTACCTCACAGACCGACCACAGTTTGTGAGAAACAGGAACTGTGTGTCTGACCTGCTCACCAGCAGCACGGGTGCCACCCAGGGGACTGTTCTGGCCCCCTTTCTTTTCACCCTCTACACAGCAGACTTCAGACACAACACCGACAGCTGTGTACTACAGAAGTTCTCGGACGACTCTGCGATTGTTGGCCTCATCAGAGGTGACGACGATGCAGAGTATAGAGGACTGACGGGGAACTTTGTGGAATGGTGTCAACGAAACCACCTCCGGATCAATGCGGGGAAGACCAAGGAGATGGTGGTGGATTTCCGTAGACGCCGTTCTGCCCTCCCCTCACCAGTGAACATCCAGGTAATGGACATTGAGCAAGTGGACTCTTATAAGTACCTGGGTGTTCACCTCAACACCAAACTAGACTGGACTCACCACACCAATGCACTCTACAGGAAGGGACAGAGCAGGCTCTACCTTCTGAGGAGACTGAGGTCTTTTGGAGTGAAAGGGGCACTCTTGAAGACCTTCTATGACTCTGTAGTGGCATCAGCCATCCTGTATGGAGTGGTCTGCTGGAACAGTGGCATCACAGAGAGGGACAGAGGAAGCTGGATAAGATCATCAGGAAGTCCAGCTCTGTCCTGGGCTGCCCCTTGGACTCAGTGGGGGAGGTGGGTGACAGGAGAGTTCTGGCTAAACTGTCATCCATGCTGAACAATGAGTCCCACCCCCTGCATGAAGACCTGTCGGGACTGAGGAGCAGCTTTAGTGATAGACTTCTTCACCCTCGATGTGTGAAGGAAAGATACAGAAGGTCTTTCCTTCCTGCATCTGTTAGGCTTCACAATGAACATTCTTGATAATATGTGCAATATTACTACACCATAAGTGTAATAGCATTTCTTACAATCCCGTGCAATATTACAACTCAATCTGTGCAATATTCCTACAACGTATATATTATTTATCTTTCATAGCTATCCTCTTTGCTCTGTCTTTTTTGCTATTTTGCTATTTTGCTCTGTAAGCTGTTGTGAACTGCAATTTCCCCATTGCGGGACAAATAAAGGTTTTTCTTATTCTTATTTTTATTCTAAACATATCTGAAGTTATCTTAATTTATAGGTTATTGTGTTACCGGTCCACCCCTGATCTAAAGTTGTGGGTTATATATATATTTCGAAATGCACTGAATTCCACTCTACAAATCCATACATAAACAACCATTTCATTTTTATTTCTAGGCTGGATATGACACAGCTGGTTCTCCTCACCATTACACCATCCCTGGATCATTCTCCAGTAGTGCGACAGGCAGCAACTCAGCTTTCAGCCTTGGCAGCAACGTTAATGTTACCGGTCGCTGGGCTTTCCGGATTGACCATGGATCTAGAGGCTGCACTTTCAATGGTGAGACCAGAACAGACACTAGAGTGAAAGTACAAAATGTAAACTCTGAGATACACCTGTCCTTCTCAGTGATAGAACAAGATGATACCAATATATCAGCAGAACAACCCAGGAGTTCATCTTCTTTAACCAGTAACAGAGATCGCCTTGTTTTCATTTTCTTTAAAGGTCAAGCTGTGCAGCTGGGTGACTCTTTCTGGAGCGACAGCACCTGTTCTCAGAAATGCACCTGCACTTCTACTGGTCTGCAGTGTTACAGCCAGCCCTGCTCCTTCTCCCAGATCTGCCAGCCAGCTTTATTTCAGTACTCCTGCCAGACGGTGCAGAGGCGCACCTGCACCATAAGCGGCGATCCTCACTACTACACTTTCGACAGGACTTCGTTTAACTTTCAGGGCACCTGCACCTACGTTCTCTCTGAGCAGTGCAACATGGGGATGCCCTACTACAGGATAGAGGGCAAGAACGAGCACAGAGGCAGCACTCATGTCTCTTGGACACGACTGGTCAAAGTGTACGTGTATAATGAAACCATTGAGCTTGTCAAAGGGCATCACGGTGAGGCCAAGGTTCGTGTTAAAAACCAAGTTTCCACTTTCCTCCATGTGTTTGTGTTTTGTTCATATTCATCATTTTTTTTATGCTTTCACAGGTTAACGGAAACTTTGCTGCGACTCCGTTCTCTCTCAGCAATGGAACCATCCAGGTTTATGAGTCAGGCTTTTCTGTGGTTGTCAGCACCGACTTCGGCTTACTGGTATCCTACGACTCAAACTTCTATGTCCAGATCAGCGTGCCCTACACTTACCAGAACGCAACATGCGGCTTATGCGGAAACTTCAACAATTACCCTCAAGATGACTTCCGAACCCCTGACGGTGAGCTTGTTGACTCCGAGGTGGTGTTTGCCAACAGCTGGGGACTGGATGATGAACCCGGCTGTGAGGCCCAGTGTGCAGGCCAGGACTGTGCTGTATGTTCTCAGCTTCAAACATCATTGTACAGCGATGCTGCCCATTGTGGTATCCTCCAGAACAGTTCTGGGCCGTTTGCGGCTTGCCACCAACAACTTCCTCCACAGACCTTTGTGGAGAATTGTGTGTTTGATCTGTGTATAGGAGAAGGGTACCAGCCCATTCTGTGTCAAGCCCTGAATGTGTATGCAAGTCAGTGTCAGCAGAACGGTATCCAGCTACCGAGCTGGAGGGAGCCTGGCTTCTGTGGTACGTCTCTCAGTCATTCAGAATGTTTTCTTTGGGTTACATCTCCATAATATCAAGTGTTGTTTTGTTTCCCGTGCAGAAATTCCCTGCCCTGCCAACAGCCACTTTGAGTCTGCAGGCACAGGATGTCCACCTACATGTGTCAACCCCACTGCCAACCAAAGTTGCCCTCTTCCCAATCAGGAAAGCTGCGTCTGCGATCCAGGCTACATCCTCAGTGGTGGGGTCTGCGTCCCTTATGCTGAGTGCGGCTGCAGCTTTGAGGGTCTCTACTACCGCTCTGGAGAAGCTGTAATCCTTGGTGACGACTGTGAGAGGCGCTGTAGCTGCAGCCACGGCAACATGTCTTGTCAATCCCATGACTGTGGCCCACTGGAATCATGCAGTGTGGAGGAGGGAGTTAGAGGATGCAGACCCAACAGCTACTCCACATGCTGGATACGAGGCCCAGGGTCCTATCATACGTTTGATGGACTCATGTACCAGTATCCTGGAGCGTGTCGACTGACCCTCTCCAGAGTAATGGGACCATCCAGTCACCCGCACTTTGTAGTAACAGCAGAAAAAGAGCCGAGAGGTCAGCAGGGTTTTGCCAGAGTCATAAAGTTTGAGGCGCAAGGAATGCAAGTCTCCACTGAGATGTCAAACAGCAGCAACGTGAAGGTAAATACCTAAAATGTTTTTAAAAATCAGTTGAAAACACCAGAGAAAGATTAAACTAAAAATACTTCAGTGATAAACCTTTTAAAACTGAATGTGTCTTTGTTTGGGTACATTTTATAATAAAAACAAGTGTAATGTCAGCTTAGTGCTGCCATCTAGTGTTTAGTCCTTATTCTTCCTCATTTCCAATCTGCTTCTCCTCATCAGCCACATCTCCTTCTTCCTCTTCTTCTTGCTCTTCTTCTCCCTCTTGCATGTTGTGATCTCACTTTTCGTACTTGTTGTCTTTCAAGTTATTTTATTGAACACTCTTGCCAAAGGGAGAACCTGACAGGTTGTTTTGAATGTCTTTTTTTAGGTCAATGGTCAGCTGATCAGACTTCCTTTCAGCTCTGGCTCCAACAGTATCCGCATCTACCACAGCAACATCCACAGCATCATCATTAAGACTTCCTTTGGTGTAACTGTGCAGACAGTCTGGCCTCACTTTGTGCGTGTCACTGCCCCTGGTGTCTACAACGGTTCACTCGGTGGACTCTGTGGTGATTTTGACGGTCTTCAAGACAATGACTTCCGTACACCTAATGGTGTCCTGGTCAACAGCTCTCAGGAGTTCGGGGACAGTTGGCGAGACGGATCCTTAGCTGCTGACTGCATAGAAAACACGAATCCTAATCCTCCGACAACTAATTACAATTCCACTGAATACTGCGGCATTATCAGCTCACCACATGGGCCGTTTGAACCATGTTGGGCCACGGTGGACCCACGGGAACAGGTGGACGCCTGTGTGGCGATCCTGACCGGTTCGAGTAAGCCGGCAACAACTCTATGTGAGGTCCTCAGAGATTATGCCCTAATGTGTCAACAGAATGGTGTTTCCCCGGGACAGTGGAGGAATGCAACTGGATGCGGTAAGCAAAGAAGACCATGCCTTAATTGATGGAAATAAGTTTATTGGTAGACAAGACATGAAAGAAATGGATGGAAAGATGAGAACTATCGAAGGGGATGAGAAGAAACAGGTCAACGAGATGGGATGAAAATGGTTGAGGAGATAGGCTGGATGGGTTAAAATGTGGTTGGAGGGGATGGGAGGAAAAGTCTTGAGGGGATGGGATGAAAAGGATTGGGGGAAGACATGAGGGGGGATAACTGTGTTGATGGATGAAGAAGAATGTGTAGAAGAAAAGAAAACAGAGGGATGGGGTTAGTGGGTTGAGAACTGAGACAGAAAGAGAGAGAGGGTTAGGACACACCTTTAAAGGTCAGTGTGGGAAATAGAATGATATGGGGCATAGTATTGTTCCAGAACTTCCAGAAGTTTTAAGTTTTTAAGTTTTCATTAAATTAACTGTTCTGTTTTTCTTTAGTACAAAGCTGCCCTCTAAACAGTCACTATGAACTCTGTGGAAGCTCTTGCCCTTCCGCCTGCCCCAGCCTCTCGTTCCCCTTCCCCTGTGACACTCGGTGCCAGGATGGGTGCCAGTGTGACGACGGTTTTGTCCTCAATGGCAACCAGTGTGTCCCACCTACAGCCTGTGGATGCTCCCACCAAGGACGCTACCGACAAAGTGGCGAACAGTTCTGGGACAGCGAACTGTGTCAGAGCTTCTGTACCTGTAATGGCACCACTGGGCTAGTCCACTGTACCCCCAGTTCCTGTGGTCCTCAGGAGTCCTGTCGTGTGGTGGAGGGTGAGTTTGGCTGCCACCCCAGCCCTCATGGCACCTGCTCTGCCTCTGGAGACCCTCACTACTTCACCTTTGATGGCATGGCCTACGACTTCCAGGGAACCTGCCGCTATGTCCTGGCGACAGCTTGTAACGTGACCGGTGGTCTCAGAGAGTTTTCTGTGGAAGCTAAGAACGAGCCGTGGTTCGGGCTTCCAGTTTCCATCACCGCTGACGTTTTTGTGAATGTGTGGGGCTATGAAGTGCACATGTCCAGAGGCAGAAGTGGTATAGTGGAGGTGAGCTGAACCATGTCCAAATAATGTGTGATTTGTATAATTTTGTGAAAACAGCCTTAAAAGCCGAACTAACATTCACTAGAGACCATTCTTTACTCTTTGGTATCAGACATTACTGTGTACTACTATAAAACTAATTACTGTCAAACTCTCACATTCCTTCATTGATATCGGCCACCAGGGTTCAGTATTCTGTCAAGAAACTTTTTTGTCGTTCCAATTTTGTTTTTGTTCCAATCCTATAGGTAAATGGAGTAACAAGAAACTTGCCTGTTCTTTTGAATGGAAGTCTTGTGTCTATCTATGCAAATGGATTTCAAACAGTTGTCAGAGCTGATTTTGGCCTGAGTGTCATGTACGACGGATCGAGTACAGTGTCTATTTCTGTACCTTCAAGTTACAGGTATCTGCCAATCACCCAAGCTCAAAATAAGTTTAAGGACATACAAGACCAGGGCAATGAAAGAAAACATTACACCAGTCTGTCAGTTTTTATATTTAAACATGCCTTTTAAGTGGATCGTTGGTTGCACCAGACAACTTTTCTATTGTGTTTGCAACAAAAGAACGTGTTTTAGGTGCAGGACAAAAAATAATAATAGTCTTTGACTTTCTCTTCATCATCTTCATTAGAGAACAAACATGTGGACTATGTGGGAACTTTAATGGAAATCCCAATGATGAATTACGAACTCCATCTGGAGCAACAGTCACCGTGCCACACGAGTTTGGAACAGCTTGGAAGGTGCCCGGCAACTACACCTGCAGCGATGGCTGTGGTTCCTCCTGCCCGCTGTGCACTGATGAGGGTCCTGCTAGAGCTCAGTGTCAGGTGATTCAAGCAGCAGACGGCCCGTTCAGCTTCTGCCACGAGCAGGTGGACCCAACGCCATATTTCAACGACTGCGTGTTTGACGTTTGTGTGTCGGGAAATCAAGGCCAGGATCTTCTGTGCAGGGCCATAGAAACGTACATCAGTGCCTGTCAGTCCGCTAATGTCCAAATCTATCCTTGGAGACAGAACACCACATGCAGTGAGTAAACCAGTGATTTAGATCGGGGTGGTTGCAGCTCAGTGGTACTGGTGTATGAATGTTTGAGCGCTTGTGTGAATGAATAGGTAGATTTGTCATGCGACTGTAAAGCAGTCTTCACATTTTTTGAAATGACATCTGTTATTGTCTTCCTCACTTATGAAGGACTTGACTGTCCAGCCAACAGCCATTATGAGCTGTGTGGTACTGACTGTGGCCACACCTGTGCCCATAGCACTGATGCCAGCTGTGAGCAGGTTTGCTCCGAGGGATGTTTCTGTGATGAAGGCTTCCGCAGGAGTGGATCTAGTTGTGTCCCTGTGGAAAGCTGTGGCTGCCAATACGATGGATTCTACTATAATGTAAGATATGTTTAAATCACTTAATTGTTGTTTGTTCAAAACGATCTGATCATGGTAAATCACAGTTCACTAACAAAGGGGTTGAAGGAAAGGGATGAAATTTAATGTTGCTATCATTAAGGTCCCAAAGGAACATTTAAGTAACAAGAAAAAGAGAAGCTAAAGGTGTAACATTTGGAAATAACGAGTTCCTCTTCGTTACCCACAATCCTTCACAGTGTTATTATTTTGAAAGTGTCTTCTTCTTCTGACATTCTTTAGGATGGTGAGACCTTCTGGACCAACGGCTGCTCCCAGCGTTGTGAATGCCATGCTCCCAACGACCTGCGCTGCTCTGCTACGTCTTGCACTCCTGCACAAGAGTGCACCATCAGAAATGGCCAGCTGGGCTGTTTTGACGCCTTGTCCACTTGCACCGTGTGGGGAGACCCACACTACGTCACCTTTGATGGAGCGCTGGCTCATTTCCAGGGAACGTGCTCCTACACCATCACAGAGAGTGTGAGCCATGGGACCAATGAAACCCAGTTTAGGGTAATTGCTACCAACAATCACCGCGGTGACAACCGTGTGTCCTTTGTGTCAGCAGTGGATGTTTACCTCTCAAACCAACCAGAGAGCGTGTACGTCAGGATTGGACCCAACAAGCGAGTAAAGGTAAACTGTTCTTTTACTTTCAAGAGGGACAACATTTGTCTGATACAGGCAACCACAACTCCTCACTTCCTGTCTGTCTTCCTCTCAGGTCAATGACGTGGAGGCGTCTCTTCCCATCGCTGTAGGAACATTAGCTCAGGTGATGACTCAAGGAAGCTACATAGTGGTGGACGCCAACGACTTAAAAGTCCAGTTTGATGGCCAGAGCACCTTGCTGGTCAGAGTGGGCCAAAACCGTGGAAACAGAGTCACTGGCATGTGTGGGAACTTCAACGGTGACTTTCTGGATGACAAAGTCCTGCGCAATGGCACACTGGCACAAGATGACAACGACTTTGGAAACAGTTGGAAGGCATCCACAAGCCAACCGGGGTGAGCTAGGAAATCCTAAACACAAGCTCAAGTTTCAGTTCAGTTTTATTTATACAGCATCAGTGACAAAACAAACTGTCTCAAGAGTTTCTGAAAGCTGAGATGTTGCAGTGAAAGCAATCTTGCATCTTTCTTAGAAAACTATTGCACTTTTAGAAGATGCAGTAAATACTGAAAGTTTCACTTATTCTGGGAACCCTAACTCACAGGACAACCTTTTTTTAGGTAAAATAAGCAAAAATTTTGGGGGATATTTCGGTATTAAAGGGTTAACTAGCACATATTTGCATCCACATCATCTACTTCTGCATTTTACTGGCAAAAGAGCAATTAGTCACAGAAATGTGACACTATCAAACGTACAATATCTTCCCTAGATGTGGCTCTACCGATGAGAGTGGTGGCGGTTTGAATGACTGCACCTTTGTGGAAGAATACTCAGAACTCTGCAGCATCATCACCAACACCAGCGGCCCATTCAGTGCCTGTCACCTGCACTCTGACCCCCAGACCTTCTTCAGCTCCTGTGTCTACGATCTCTGCCTGTACACCCTAGCCAACGGCATGCTGTGTTCTGCTGTCGCTGCCTACGAGAGAACCTGCTCTGTTCAGGGGTTGGAAATCCCAGAGTGGCGCTCTGCTTTGCACTGTGGTATGTTTATGCTGGAACCCGTGAACATCCGAGATTAAGAAGAAAAATCTTTCTGATTTGTTTCTATCTACTCTTTTTGCAGCTGATGCTGACTCAGATCCCTGTGAACAGCTCAACTGCACAGAGTACGAGTGGTGTGGTGAGAAGAATGGGGTCTACGGCTGCTTCTGTGATGAGAACCATCATCGGCCCAACAATGAGAGCTACGGTGAGGTTGGCTCTTCTTAAAATCCTGCATTTAATTTGCTGCATAGCCAGCAATGTTTGAGTACAAGCCATTTATCTCTCTTTCAGATTCATCGATCTCTTGTGTGAGCAGTTCAGGCACCATGTCCGTGTCCCGCTGCCAGCTGTTTGAAGCTGGCTTCAACATTGACGCCCTCCATTTGCGGGATGACTCCTGCAAAGGGACGCTCCAGGACGGACGCCTGGTGTTCCACTTTGACAACGACGAGCAGCTCTGTGGGACGACTCTCAGGGTATGCACTAAACGCTGTCACAGCATCGATACAGGAGGAATAGGATTATAGGTTGTGGTATAATTGACATACAACAGTTATATTAGGTTATAATGTTATTATGGTGTTTGTAGGGCTGTATGTAGCACCCCCCCAAAAAAAAAAAAAAATGAGTCTGACATCCCTAGCACACGCACATTGTTATCATTCTCTATTTTCAGAGCAATGGAACCCATTTTATGTATGAGAACGCCATTCTGGGTCAAGTGGATCCTCATGGGAGCCTCATCAGCCGCGAGAGGAAGGTCAATCTGCACTTCTCCTGTGAATACCCTCTGACTCAGGCCATTTCCATGTCTGTGGGCATCAATCCCATAGAAAGGTGAACAATCCTGTCTTCACGTTTTTTTATTTACACAGAATAGAGAAAAGTTTATTAATCCTGAAGGGCAATTCAGTTTCTACTGTCCACCATCTAGACATACAATAATGTACATAACAATAATACATAGCGGTGAGTAATACAATATGGCCTAGGTTCAAGAAAGATAAAGAGTAAAATACGATAAAAATAACATATCAGTCAATAATGCTTTCTTATCTCAGTATTTAACAGTGTAATAGCTGAAGGAATAAATGATTTTGCATATAGGTTTGTCTTTCTGGGATGATGTTGGTTTTGAGAGGACACGTTTCTCCCAAAGAGAATTCAAGTCGAACATTTGGATTCCAGTACATTTTGATCCATTCATTATGATTCAGATTGTGTTGTTATCTGCATAATAAAAGGTTGGAGTTTCTAAAATAACAATCTCAACAGTTATAGCTTACACTAATAAGTTATTATGCTAATGGTAGCTATCTAAGGTTCTACATGCTTTAACTTCAACAATGATGAAAAGAAAGAAAATGTTCAGCAGACGGACTGCGGATGGGAAAAAAATGTTTGCCATGCGAGTGGTCCTACACTCGATGGATCGCAGCCGCCTGCCAGAGGGGAGTCTGTTAAATAGTACGTGTCCAGGGTGAGAGGGATCAGCCACAATCTCATCTGTAGGCTTCAGAGTCCTGGAAATGTACAGCTCGTCGAGAGACTTCAGACTGCAGCCAATCACCTTCTCTGCAGAGCGAATGACATGCTGCAGTCTGCCCTTGTCCTTATTAGAGGCTCACCAGGTGGTGATGGAGTTGGTGAGGATGGACTTAATGATGGCAGTGTAGAAGTGAACCATCATCGTCTTTGGCAGGTTGAATTTTTTCAGCTGCTGCAGGAAGTACATCCTCTGCTGTGCTTTTTTAGTTAGGGCGCTGATGTTTCCATTTGAGGTCCTGGGAGATGATGGTGCCCAGGAAACGGAAGGAGGTCTGATAGCGTGGGCCTGTCCAGTGTTCAGACATGGCACCTTTATGGCTTAAGGTGTAAAAAGGTTGATCTGTTAGGAGAGTTCTTCTGCAAAACTACTTCGTAAATTTAAATTCCAGAGAGGGGGAGAATAGAGAGGATAACAGAACCCCCTACAGGTTTAAGGTCTGGACTCTGTGGTGGCCAATCCATGTGAGAAAATGATTAGATTAGGTTAGATTCAACTTTATTGTCATTACACATGTACAGGGCACCGAAATACAGCTTAGCATCTAACCAGAAGTGCAATAGGCAGTAAGTGCACGTGGCATAAATATTATGGTAAATAAGTATGGTACAGGTTGTTTTTACAGCATATGGACAATATTTACAGATCAGAACAGGTGAGACCATACATACAGGTTAATATATACATAATGATTGAGGGAGGTACTATGAACATATTATACAGATGGATTGTTCGTTAAGTGGGAGAAGACTATAAACAGGAACTAGCATATCATAATTTACAATAGAGGAGATGGCAGATGATAAGTTAGATACAAAAACAATGACATGGGCAACTTACAGAGCAAAAATAAATAATAGCAGTGGCTATCTAAGTTACTAGACTAGTGCAATGTTCGGTACATAGTACTGTGCAAACAGATTGTATAAAGTGAAAGTGAGCATGTGCGGAGTAGTCCAATAGTGCAGTGGTGACAGTGTAAAAGTCTTTGGTCGGTGATTGAATGACTGAATTGGTGTGCGGGGGTCAGTGGGGGTCAGAGTTCAGTAAGGTCACAGCTCTGGCAAAAAAGCTGTTCCTCAGTCTGCTGGTCCTTGTCCGGAGGCTTCTGATACGCCTGCCTGAGGGCAGGAGGGAAAATAGTCCATGTGCCGGGTGGGAGGAGTCTTTCAGACGCAGACAGCGCTTCTTCTGGACGTCCTTAAAGGGATAGTTCACCCTAGAATGATATTTCGCTCATTATCTACTCACCCTCATGTTGACTAAGGGCTGGAAGAAGTTTCAGAGTCCTCCGTCCCTTCTCTGAGTTACAGGGGGTCTTGGTGTAGCAGTGCATTTCAATGCAACGGTTGTAAAGGGACACCAGAGCTCTTCGTAAAAAAACACACACAAAAAAACATCCAAATACCTCCATGATGCTCGTATGTAATGTCCGTCTTGTGCTGAAGCCCCAAATTGCGTAATTGTCCCGAAAAAAATTAAATAAGTCCACATTCCAAGCATGTTTGTAGCATTAGCTCCGAGTGTTGTTGTCCCGGCTCTTCCGCTGCCAGCGCGCATGCGCAAGGTTCGCACTGAGACTCGCTTCCTTGTTTACCCCGGCGAAGGACTAGAAGCAGCCCGTAATAGCCTGCCTTGCACCGGGACAACACTTTTTCGTGCAATTTTAGCCATGGCTGAAGATTTTGATGTCGAGGCAGGCTATTACGGGCTGCTTCTAGTCCTTCGCCGGGGTAAACAAGGAAGCGAGTCTCAGTGCGAACCTTGCGCATGCGCGCTGGCAGCGGAAGAGCCGGGACAACAACACTCGGAGCTAATGCTACAAACATGCTTGGAATGTGGACTTATTTAATTTTTTTCGGGACAATTACGCAATTTGGGGCTTCAGCACAAGACGGACATTACATACGAGCATCATGGAGGTATTTGGATGTTTTTTTGTGTGTGTTTTTTTACGAAGAGCTCTGGTGTCCCTTTACAACCGTTGCATTGAAATGCACTGCTACACCAAGACCCCCTGTAACTCAGAGAAGGGACGGAGGACTCTGAAACTTCTTCCAGCCCTTAGTCAACATGAGGGTGAGTAGATAATGAGCGAAATATCATTCTAGGGTGAACTATCCCTTTAATAGCAGGGAGTGGAGTTCCCGTGATGCGCTGGGCAGTTTTCACTTTGCGCTGCAGGTGTTTGCGCTCCGCAGCAGAGCAGCTTCCGTACCACACTGTGACACAATTCGTTAGGATGCTCTCAATCACACAATGGTAGAAGTTCACCAGGATGGCTGAAGATGTGGGTCTCCAGGAACTTGAAGCTGGAGACACGGTCGATGGCCATTCCATTCATGTGAATGGAGTCATGCGTGCTTCTTCTCTCCTTCCTGAAGTCCACAAGGAGATCCTTGGTCTTGCTGGTGTTAAGGAGCAGGTTATTGTCGGCGCACCATGTGGTCAGGTGTTGTACCTCTTCTCTGTAGGCTGTCTCGTCGTTGTTAGTGATGAGACCGATCACGGTGGTGTCGTCTGCAAACTTGATAATGGAGTTGGATCCATGCACAGGTCTGCAGTCGTGGATGAAGAGGCAGTAGAGAAAGGGGCTCAGCACACAGCCTTGTGGCACACCGGTGTTGAGTGTGAAAGTGGTGGAGGTCTGTTGGTCAGAAAGTCCATGATCCAGTTGCAGAGGGCGGTGTTGGTGCCCAGGGCTCCAAGTTTGGTGATTAACTTAGAGGGGATGACAGTGTTGAATGCTGAGCTGAAGTCAACAAACAGCAGGTGTAAGAGCACAGAGTGCAGTGCTGTGGAGACTGCATCATCTATGCTCCTGTTGCTACGGTAAGCAAACTGGTGTGGTGTGGGTCCAGTGTGGGAGGGAGGGAGTCCTTCAGGTGCACCAGGACCAGTCGCTCAAAGCACTTCATAATGATGGGTGTGAGTGCTACAGGGCGGTAGTCGTTGAGGCATGTCGGCTTGGAGTGTTTTGGCACTGGCACGATGGATGTCGCTTTAAAGCATGTTGGCACAGCTGCTTGGGCGAGGGACAGGTTGAAAATGTCCTTAAAGATCCCGGTGAGCTGCTCCGCACATGCTCTGAGCACACGTCCTGGGATGCCGTCTGGTCCAGCAGCCTTGCGTGCGTTGATCCTGCTCAGTGCCGTGTGGACATCAGTGGCGGAGAGTGAGAGGGGCTGGTGGTCTGCAGGGAGTGTTGTATTGGTGGCGGTGTCTCCGTTGTCCCTCTCAAAGCGAGCATAGAAGTGGTTCAGCTTGTTCAGGAAGGAGATGTCCGTGGCTGTGGGGCTGGGGTTGCTGGGCCTGTAGTCTGTGATGGCCTGGATGCCTTGCCACATGCGTCGGGGGTCAGAGTTGGAAAAGTGACCCTCTATTCTCAGCTTGTAGCAGTGCTTGGCCTTCTTGATGCCCCTCCTCAGGTTTGCCCTGGATGTGCTGTAGGCCTGTGCATCCCCTGATCTTAAGGCAGCATTACGGGCCTTCAGCAGGAGCCGCACCTCCTTGTTCATCCATGGCTTCTGGTTGGGGTACGTGGTGATCTGTTTCTCTGTTGTGACGTCATCAATGATGGTGGTGATGTAGTCTGTGACAGAGGAGGCATAATTGTCAATGTCCAAGTGTGAGCCACAGGTGGCTTGAGAAGCAAACGTACTCCAGTCTGTGTGTTGAAACCTGTCCTGGAGTACAGAGTCCGTCTCTGCTGGCCACACCTTGATGGCCCTCACTGATGGCCTGACACGGTTGATGAGGGGTGAATATTTGGGGGTGAGGAACAAAGAAAGGTGATCTGACTGTCCGATGTGGGGGAGGGGGGAGATCGGTGATAAAAGTGTCAGAGAAACATAATCCGATCTCCAAAGGTCATACCGGGTGTAGGATGTAAAGGCACAGCTGTTTTGTCCAAACGGACCCGAGATGAGCAGGAATAAAACTGCAACATTGCAAAAACTGGGGAGACAATGAGCCGCTCAATGTTCTCCCGCCGCCATCTTGGTCGTAAAACCACTGATGTCTCATGCTCCCTGAACCACTCTTTCAAAGTCTGAGCCCCATGAATCCTGACATTGTACCCTGCTCATTCAGTATATTCCGGTAGACAGCTGACCTCATTATTTGGACACATAATGGTGCTGAACCTGATTCCTGTACGTGTTGTTTTCTTGCAGCGTTGTGAGTAAGAAGCTTCCCTCTGGCCAGGGACGCTATAACATCAGAATGATCCCCTACGAGGACGCTGGCTTCCGCTTCTCTCTGGCAAGCAGCAATAACAGTAACATTGACATAGAGGTAGACCAGATGCTGTACGTGGAGGTCCGGACGGACGGCGTCGATCCGCACCAGATCTCCACTGTCCTGGACTCCTGCTGGGCCACTCCGGTAAACATCGCAGACTACCCTGTCCGCTGGGATCTCATCACTGCAGAGTAAAAGAGCTCCTTCCACCTCATTTAAACGACCCAGGCTGCTCTCTCTCGGCTTTAGTTGTAAACTGGACGTCTCTGTCTTCCAGGTGTCCTAACCCAGCAGACGGGACAGTGGAGCTAATCCAGAATGGCGTCTCCACCACGGCCCGCTTCTCCTTTAGGGTGTTTACCTTCACCAACTTCACAACCGTCTACCTGCACTGTCAAGTCCACCTGTGTGTCCTGAGCAACAACGACTGCACGACTGTACGTTCAGATATGATTGAGTCAGTGGATGTAGTGAGAGACATCCTCTAATGCTGATTTGTTTTTCCTGCAGCACTGTTACCCTGGTTACCATGGGCGAGTCAAGAGGGATGTGAAGCCTGAAAACACTGCAGCCATCTCACTGGGACCGCTGGTCATGAGTCCAAACGGCGGGACCGGGAGAGGTAAAGCTGTCTCTAGTTTTTACAACAGATTCTAGTTTAGGACACAGAGCAGGGACGTCCAGCTCAGTGCTGTCATCTAGTGTTTAGTTCTGGTTTCTCATGATGGTGTTATGTCCTCAACTCTTGGAGGACTACTTAGGAACCGGAGACAAATTTACGCAGTAGACGATGATGCAGTTGATATCTTCAGTGTCATTTTTGCAATTTCTTCTTCCTTCTCCTTCTTCTCCTCCTCATGCTCCCCTTGTTCTTCCATGTATTCATCTACTCCTTCCTCTTCTCCTCCTTCTCCATCTACTTATCTTCATCCTCTCTCTTCCTCCTTCCTGTCTTCTCCCTCCTTCTTCTCATCATCTCCCTTACCCTTTCTTTTTCCTTCCTCCCTTCTTTTCTTTCTTTCTCATTTTCCTTTCTTCTTTCCTTCTTTCTTCTCCTGCTATTTCCACACTTACCCCTCTTCTTCATTTCTTTTATCATTTTCATCTTCCTCCTTCCCCATCTACTTTTCCTGATCCATTTTTATCTCTTCCTCCTTCTTCTTCTCTTCCTCCCACTCTTCCTTCTCACCTCCTCTTCTTCTTCCCCATTCTCTCCCCCTTCTCCTCCTCTTCTTTCTCATTTTCATCTTCCTCCTTCTTCTTCTTCTCTTCCTTATGCCACCTTTCCTTCTGATGTCTTCCTCATTCTCCCCCTCTTCCTGGTCTTCCTCCTCCCCCTCTTCTTATTCCTCCTTCTTCTTCTCCTCCAGCTCTGTCTCTTCTTTTCCCATGTACTTTTCCCCTTCTTTTTTTATTTATTCCTCCGTCCTCCTCCTTCTTGTCCTCTAATCCCTTTTCGTATTCATCCTGTGGGGCCAGCTTGGACCCTCGTTTGGCCAGATTAGGCCAGGCAGGCCACATGTTTGACCCCTGACCTGGTGCTCTGTCGTGTGGCATAGGTTGTTAAAGCTGAACTGTATGTAAGGATGAATGTGGATGAATATGGGTGTCTCACCGGTGTGTTGATCAGAACAAAGAAAACTGGCGTTATGCAAACCGATGTTTACTTGAAGTCAAGGGCACATTACAGCACAGCAAAGCACAAAGGGCAAGTTTCCAATGAAATGTCTATTTCAACTCATATCTCTATGTGTGTGGTCTGAAATAAAACAAAATATACAGTATAGTTACATTAGTATCAGCGTTTTTCATGATACAAAACTAAAGTCATAACACTGACTTTACTGCTTAAACTCATTCATTCATCTTCTATACCCGTTTGGTCCTGTTAAGGGTCACGGGGCTGCTTAAACTGTACAGGTGAAACTAAGTTCTTCTACTATACAGTACAACCCCTACCGTGCTAAAATGGTGCCACCTAGTGGCCATATGCGTCACTGGAAAGGGGAACGCACTGTCTAATTATCCGGTAACGTGACGGTTTAAATTGGCATATTCTACGATATGTCTAACATGCAATACTGCAACAGAATCTTCCGGAATGATGTAAACTAATATTCCAACTGGTTGCTAACTCTCCTCTGACACAAATCACGTAACATTCACACCAAAGAGCAGCAGGAATGAAACCTAACGGCAGAAAGTCTTCTGCAGTTAGCTTAAGCGACATGCAAACGGTTTTACAGGCGATCTCTGGTAAATTATAAACCAATCACTTAAGTACTACAGTAAAAACAGACTTAACACTTAATATTTGCACACGGTCACTTACTTATTTTGGGCATTTCCGCACACAAGGCACAAGTCACTGCTGCAAATAAATTTAAAGGTAAACGGGAACGTTCTGATTGGCGCATGCGCACAGGGGTGGCCTTTCTATCAGCTGGAGCTCTGACTGACGCAGTAAACTTTGATTCTTGTTCTTTCAGAAATCCGAACGTCAAGCTCTGCTTCCTGCCGTCTGACAGCGATGATGACTCTGCTCATCAGTTTGCTGACAGCTAAGACTCTGATCTAGAGACCAGACGTGGTCCAGTTATACAAAAATAAGGTTAAAATAAATCAATAATCAAAGGTGTCGGTGATCTAAACGTTAGATACATCTGTCAACTTGTCTATTACCATCTTTGTCTGAATATTCCTTCACTAACTACAAATTCAATTATAACTGCAATCAAACACTAGATCGAATCACATATAAATCATGATAATAATAAAAGTATTTTAATTGAAATGCAACTGCCTTTTTCTGGTTTTGGTATTGGAGTTGAGTTTTTGTCTTCCCTGCAGCACCTTTAAGTTCTGGGTTTTGAGTTTGTATTACACTAATTTTGCTTTCATGGTTCTGGCCTCTCTCTGTGTCCTCACCACAAACTTGACTCTCTTAACTTAAAAAGACAATTGATCTGAATCTAGTTATTTAGTTGAAAGAAAGAATGATCTTTAGTCATAACTAAGCTTCAAGAGTTGAAACAGATCCTCGTGTTTTAAGGCAGCAGGTGAACTTATGTTTTGCAGACTTAAATGTATAATTTCCAGCATTCTTCAATCATGGTAGTTTACTTTTGTAACAGCAGAGGGCAGCATGAGATTAAAAAACAATGTGTAGATCGATAGAACAGTAGCATCACTACACAGAGAAGAAACTCAGTCAGAAACCTGGGTAAAAAATAAAGTATAGTGTGGTTGAATGTGTAAAGATATATGTAAAATATATAATATACAAAGATTATTTATAAAAAATATATATATTATGTATGAAACATTTATACAATTACATAAAAAGTGTATATAAAACATACAAAATTACATCACAAGTATAATGATATATAAGAATATACAAAATTATGTTAAAGATGTACAAAAATATAAAATATACAAAATTATACAATGCACTAGAAGATAGATAGATAGATAGATAGATAGATAGATAGATAGATAGATAGATAGATAGATAGATAGATAGATAGATAGATAGATAGATAGATTATGCAATAAATATGGACATGAAGATATGATAATATTAGATATCTTGCTCAATAAATCAGTGTAAAATGACAGTATAACAGTACATGTATGAAAATGAAACAAGATAAATACTGTATAAGTATTATCTGGGATATTTGTAAGATATATAGGTTATTAAATATCTCCTACTGCACCATATACAACTACTCAGTAATGTTCAGCTGGTCTTTTGAGTGAAATCCATATTTTATTTGTGATAATTATGAATAGTGAAGTGCATGAAACAGTAAATATAGTGTTTAGTCAAATAGAAATTATACTGAAGTAAAATCGAATCCAAAGCATGACTATAAGATGGTTCCTGTTTGACATGAAAGAAGCTGAATGATGATGTAGGTTATGTTTCTCTCTTTTGTTCTGAGCCTCCTTTGTTGTCCCTAATGTGGAGACCACCCCCCTCTCTCCGCCCCCTGGTGTCTTCTCTTTTTGGGGTGAAATCCATCTTCACCTGTCAGTGTTCCCCTCAGCGTTACGGGACGACACCTGTAGTAGACACAACAACACTTAGCACGCCAGCACACACAACTTGTAATTTGTCTCTGGTGTTCTGGTGCCGAACAAAACCTTCAAAGAGGGGCCGTGTGTTCAAGACACTGGCTGCGTCTGACACATTCAGGTGAGTTATGTAGAGGCTGCACTCATCATGTTTCATCTCCTTCGGCTGCACACTAAAGTAGAATGAAGATCATCAGCGTTCAAACGTATGAATCCAGAACACATCCATGTGTTCACCCTCCAACTGTTGGGGAGTTAATCCTGAGACTGAGAGGTGGCAAGGATTTTAAAAACTAACGTGTGAACATGAATGAATTGATCAAATGCAGCTAACATCCTTTCTAATAAATCTAGCACAGGGGTGTCCAGACTAAAGCCCACAAATGGATCTTGCACTGTATTTTATTGTTTAGCATTAACAGCTGGTGGCGCTAGCGTCTTGAGCGCTGCAGCTTCTCCACAAACCAAGATGAATCAAAGAAAACCAAAACCAACCTAGAACCAAAGAACCGCATGAAAGCAGGTGAGTGCAGAACATTTCAGACACGGAAAACAAAAGTTATAGGATCAGAGATACAAACATTTGTACAACTCATCTTTGGTGAAATTTTGATGAAACCAAACATCAGATCTACATTGGTTCAGAATGAGAGCAGAAAGTCAGTGGCAGCTAGTTTGAAGCTCTACGGCTGATTTTATCCACGCTAACAAAGTCCGTTTCTAGATCCTCAACTCCTGTCCTGTCTAGGAACCCTTTCTGTGACTTCACAAGAGAGAGAGTGTCTTGCCAAAGTTGCATGGCCTGGAGAAAAAAACAAAACATTCTAAACAATGTTAGCATGTTTAGAAACAGTTGTATTGACAAACTGAAGATAATTTTATCTAGAAGTTGATGAGATAAGCAGATGTCAATCTGTGATGTCCTTCAACTTCCTCCTCCAACCATCCTTCAGTCCAAAGTGTCACTTTTCACACTGAGGGCAGCAAAGAGTTAAATACAGTTGAAACCAGATAGTTACATATTAAAAGACACATGAACCTTTTTTCCTCACAGTCTGAAGTAAGTTAATTAGACTAAATCTCTCCTGTTTTAAGTCAGTAAGGATTATTACAATTATTTCAATTTGCTAAATGAGAGAATTTTTTTTTCTTACTTTCTTCAAAGTCAGAAGTTTACATACATTTCCTTAGTATTTGCCTTTAAACTGTATGACTTGGGTCAAACGTTTTGTTGCTAAGGGCACACCAGGCTTCAGTAAAAGCAAAATTTGAAAACCGCTAAACCTTAGTTTTGCAGGGGAGCATGCACCTGAGATCCATGTGGGATGATGAGGCACGATATTAACTGTTACTATTATATCCTCATGTTTGGGCAATAGAGTTAAAGTTCTTAAGAGGTGATCTTGGGGTAAATTGAGGTCATGCGTATCTGTGCTGCTAGCTCGGCCAGCATGCTAAAGGCTAACGATGAGAACAGCAGCAGTATTTCTTTAATCTGATATCTTCTTTTCACTCCATTTTATTCTCTCGTCTTATTGAATTAAGTAAATGTGGCTCCTGAAGCTTCACAGATTTGGCTCCACTCGCATCACGTCAAACTTAACGACATCCACATGTGCCTAGTCAAATCTTATCTCTGATTTGCTATCGTGTGATTTCCGTATCCTGCCGCTCCTCGTTCTAGAGAGCAACCGAGAGGACGACTGTGTCGCTCCGAGAAGCAATAAACTACACTAAAATATCTTTGGAACGACAGACAGTGCCGTTTTACTTCTGGACCATCAACCCGTCATGGACCCGAGCTGTTTTTACAGAGAGGGGGGCAGGGGGTGCTTTGACTGAGGTTGTATTCCCAGGAATGAGGTAACGAGGGAGATGGAGAGAGGAGAGTGAGGTGGATGAGGGCAGAAGGGAAATATAAGTGATGGCTTGTTGACTTTTACAAGTTGCTGAGGGCCTACCAGGCTGAACGAGACCCCGTCTTATAAAGTCCCCTGTGTGGTGTGTCGGATGGGTCAGCAAGGGTCCCATCTGACCTTTGACCTGGCCCGTAACCCCCTCCTCATGTCCCTGTCGCTGTTGACCACTTATGCTCTGCAAGTCATAGCATAATTATACCCTTCCCCTGCACTTTGTGTCATGGTTTAGAATTTTAAGTATTTGTGACTCTGTGACTCTTGTGTTTCCTGTTTTTATTTTTTGTTTTTGTTCTTCCTGGGTGTTTCTGGGCTCTCTGTGTGTGCTCTGCCCTCATCAGTTTCACCTGTGCCTCGTTATCATATGCAGGGGAGAAAAAAAAAGAAGTCTCCACCTGGATTTAACTAATCAAACAGGTAGGAGCCTCCTATTGGATAATTACTGCCTGGGTGATTATGTTTCAGCTGGAAACAAGTTATTTAAGCCCAACTGATGCAATGAGTAGCTCCTCATTTTAAGCGACCACGTCTAAAGACACCTGATCCTGTGGTGGTCTGTTTGAGAAGGGTCAAATCATTGGCATCAAGCAGAGAAAACATCTAAGGAGATTGTAGAAACTACTAAAACTGGGTTAAGAACTGTCCAAGGCATTATTAGAAACTGGAAGGAGAGTGGAGAAGCATCAGGGGAAGAAGAGAGGCAGATGAAGTGATGCAGCCATCATGCCTAGTGTCTACTGTACAAGCCTGTGCTATGGGGCAGTGCTATGATCTGGGTCTAGGTTCATTAGCTGACTACCTGAATATACTGAGTGAGCAGCTTATTCCATCAATGGATCATATTCCAAGATGACAATGTCAGGATTCATGGGGCTCAGATTGTCAAAGAGTGGTTCAGGGAGCATGAGATGGATTGTTCCACCACAGAGTCCAGACCTTAACCCCATTGAGAATCTTTGGGATGAGCTGGAGAAGCTTTGAGCAGTGGTCAGACTCTCCATCCAGTGTTGCATTCATTGTATTGATGATGGAGAGTCTGACCACTGCTCAAAGCTTCGTTGGAGAAGATTAGAGAAACACTGAGACAGAGGATGTTCTGTAATCAAAGATGAAGGAGTTCCAACAAAATATTAGAGTGTATGACCTCTTTATTTAGCCCCCGCGTTACCTTTGGGGTCTCTGGGACCCCAAATGAATGGACAGACAGATAGAGAGCATGTAAGAGGGTAGCACAAGGGTTAGATAGTTTATATATTCCTGCCTTTCTCTTTGTTCTCTGTCTAGTCATCTATGATGTTACAACTGTTTATCCTACACTTGTGCTTCCTCCTGTTCCATGTTGGTTTTGGTCCTTACCTGTTTTTGGATACCCTGCCTTTCCTACAGCCCCATTTTGTTCTTATCAGCTCATTGCTGCCTTATACTGTTTAGTTCTGGGTCTCAGTGTTGAAACAACAAAAAAAGTGCTACCCCTAGTGGACAAAATATAAATAGCAGTTACCTTTATTGAAAAATGGCAGTTAATGTCTTCTGTGTAATTTTCACACCGACTGGACCCAACTGGATCCTCAGGTGGGCCAAATTTGGACCTCAGGCCTTATGTTTGACACCCCTGAGCTAATGCATTTAGTCCCTGTGACCAACTCGTTTTATTTAGGCCACCTGTGCTTTTATATTATGTGCACAGAAATTTGTGGGAAACGTCGTCTTGTTGTTCTCGGGGCCTTTTGTTTTGATGAAACCTCCATCTCCGTCTCCTTCTTGTTTCTGTGGAGACTAATTAGATTTCCCTGGTGAATTCTATACTCCTGAGAAGGCCGGGCATCAGTCATGGGACGACTGAAACTGCAATCCTAGACATCATGAAATTCACTCGGCGAGCCATGTGTGAAAAATCAACGCTCTGTAAGGCGACGTCACGTGTGTTCACTGTGGATTTATTATGACACTTTTTACTGTCCTGAAAATGACATGCCACAAGAGTGTGTTAATATTTATATTAAAGTGTTCCCAGTGTGTTTCTTCAAAACCTTTTGTATCATCTTCCTCTAATTGAAATATGGCAAAAAATTAAATCCACAAAGTTGTGTTTGTGTAATGGGGTCACTCTGATCCATTAATCAATTCCATAAAAAAATCCATTGTAATAAAAATGCTATAATTATAACTTATGTTGTCTACGACATGCTGTTTCCATCAGACGTCCATTTGAAATATTAGATCAGAGGTTACCAGAGGGCTTCCTCCTGCCATCTGGTTTTGCCGTCAACCCGTGATTGCTTCCTTTAGTCCTCAGACCCATTCAGATTTGTGCATTGGTAAAGATTTGAACTATTTCAGTTTGTTTCCGTTTCCACTCAAAAATACAAATACAAAAAACATTCTCACCACCAGAAGTAAATCATTAATTGTTAATGATTACTTTGCTTAATTCTTACAAAACTAAACTGAACAGATCTGGGATAAATACCGCTTCTCATGCAGAAATGTGGCTGACTTAAACCTTAGGGTTAGGGTTAGGGTTAGCATTAGGGTTAACCCTTTTCCTACATAATATTAAAATCCGTTAAGAATGACAGATTTGAAGCTTAATTAAACAAAAGGGAAGGTGCAACAACTTGCTGCGAATCCACTGATCCACAGCATCCTCTAGTCTGGTAGGCAGCGCCAATCAAACCAAAAGACGAACAACAAAAACAGCACGGTGTAACTCATGTGCATGAGGAAGCCAGTTGGTTGCAACTGTCAGCTTTAATATCTGTCAACAGCGGTTATGTTAGCTAGCATTTGCCTCCAGGGCTTGAATGTTTATAGTTGCTCGTAGGGGGTTGCACCAGTTTTGAAAGTGGACACAGATTAGTCTCTTATGACATCACTGATAAAAAACGATTAGAAAGGAATGAAATCTATATTGTTGACCTGAATGCATATGCTGAGAACAGACCACTCATGTATAGCTTGTATAAAAACAGGCAGTACCTCGGCACCATCACTTACATTTAATATTACTCCACATATAATCAGTGTCTTTTTAAGTTGGAATGTGGAAACAAGATGCAAATGAAACCGTTCTAGGAGCATGAAAGCACATTAAATGTGCCATGGCTATCTTTTCCTTACAAGAACACATGTACAGTGAGAAAAGTTAAAATCTCCTTCCCAGTTTTAGCATCACTTGGTCTCATTTTCTGAGTATTTTCAATTTACTTGAAATGCTGTTAGCTAATTTGCCTGGATGCTCTAATTGAGTTTGCTCCAGGAATGAGAAGGTCAGAGGCTGATGGAGTGAGTGATGGAGTGGATGAAGGATAATGACAACCCTCCTGCTTTCCTTTTTTCCACTGTGTCACCATATTTGCCCCCCCCCCCCCCCCCCCCCCGGCCCATGCCCCGCCCCACTCTGCTCCTCCAGCAGTGACCATGGGCTGTTTATCGACTGGCTTCTTCTTCCTGTTTGTGGTACTAAGAGGCTGAAATTAGATCTGCATCGGCGAGGATTTGAGATAAATTGGGCAGCGGATCGGTCTTAACTCAATTTGATCCCGGTTTCTGGTGGGGGTGGGGGCGGGGTGGGATGGGATGGGGGTGGTTAGCTCTTCATGATGCAGCAGATAGGAACAACACCAGGCTGACGCAGACAAAGACGTGATGCAATCAGTGTTAATATTTACAGAAATGATGTAATTTAGTCTTCAGATGATAATTAGTCTTTAGTTTTTTTTTATCTTTCAGACTTTTAGTCGACAAAATGTCAGTCAACTTTTAATTGTTTCAAATCTCAAACTTCAGACTTGCAACTTGAATGGTCTGCTGTATTTAGACTTATACGCAAGAAGGATTAATTCCCGGAGCTACATTAATGGACAGTTTTAGCTAAATGCTAAATGCTAATCTATTCTCCACTCTACTGTCCACTGTTTAAATATGTGTCAGTGAAAAGTCAGAAGGCAATAACTTCATGTAGAGGTGATGATTCTTCCACCTAATTAGTAGAAACAGGGCTTGTAGCAGCTAGCTAGCTTTGGTAGGCTACCATCTGCTTCCATCAGTCAACCTGTATGAAAAGATCTTGTACTTTGAATGTCTGATAATCATATTATCAAATTAAATAACATTCTAGTGTTGTCTCGTTCACATTTCCTCACAGTTTTTAATCATCAGATATTAGCTTTAGCGTGCCAGTCACAGAAAAAGTAATCACTGACGAATGTTTTTTGGCGTCATCTTTGCAGTTAAGTTCAAATAATGAAAAACTCTTTAAGATGAGACGGCACGGCGTCTGCATGCTGAAGTCCAGATAGCTTTGCTGTAATTGATATTCATATTTGTAATCTCAGCTGCTCATTGGAATAAAAGAATATTGACGGTTTTGTCAGGGTTTGGGATCAGCTACCTATGGTCCCGGGCTTCATCGCGAGCCGTGTCCTCCACTGTCGCTCCCTTGGGTTGGCCCAAATGGCTGCGGTACACAGGGGTAATCGCCCACTCCCATTACAACTCCCACGGGAGAGGGGTTTTGCTCCTTAGCTTCTTTGTACGGTTTGGGGTTGGGGTGTGGATCGCACTCTTTTCACTATCCTACTTTGATCTGACTCCAAACCCCGACAGCCGATACTGTAGCTGAACCTGACACTCAGCGCTGCCTCTGTAGAAATCTGGAATTGGGAAGAGGAGAATGGGACTGAGAAGAGCATTGAGAGGAGGGCTGAATGCCAAAGTATCTGTTGTTTTGTGTGCCAGACAGACGCAATGACCCTCATGGTTAAAACTCAGCCCCAAAGGTCGCGGCCCACACGGAAAAGGAGGAACGTCCTGAGGGTAAACAAATGGTTCTTGAAGTTTTTTTTATCACCAAACAATTAACAAATCAGAACAATTTTAAACAGATCAAGAGGATTTTTCAACACCTAGTCAAGGACTTATATGTGATGGACAGACATACTGACACTGAGCAGCTTATTTATTTTTCTGTGCAACATGGACGCCTCCTAGAAGACAGGTGCATCAAACTAGCAGCAGTTCATCAAGTGTATGGAAATACTTCACTAAAGATGAAGCCCGTTCTACCGTGACATGTCAGTCCTGAAATACAACTAAAGTACTACTGCAATGCATCTGAACCGTTCCTCTGCTAGCATTAGCGGGGGAATGGTTCAGATCCTCTGGACAGCAGTCAGTTAACAACTTCACCAAACGTCCTGTGGTAACAGAGAGAAGGAGGCTGCACATCAACTATCTGATAAAGTTATTAGACCTTTAGCTACTGATGGTGCTGAGGTGCTGCATGTTTTTATACAGGCTATACATATCTGCAGCTCAGTATGAAGCACATGAGCTGCCTGTCCTCAACAGATGTATTCATGTCAAGAATATAGATTTCATTACTTTCTACTGGGACATCATCAGAGACTCGTCGGTGTTGTGAAATCTCCTAGTGTAATTAAAGAACATCACTTAGTCAGTCATTTTCTAAAACCGTTTAGTCCTGTTAGGGGTCACGGGGGTCTGCTGGAGCCTATCCCAGCTGTCTTCGGGCGAGAGGCGGGGATACACCCTGGACAGGTCGCCAGTCCATCGCAGGGCCAATTTAGAATCACCAATTAACCTAATGAGCATGTCTTTGGATGGTGGGAGGAAGCCGGAGTACCCGGAGAGAACCCACGCAGACACAGGGAGAACATGCAAACTCCACACACGGCCCATCGATTCGAACCGGTGACCTTCTTGCTGTGAGGCATCAGTGCTAACCACCTCGCCACTGTGCCGCCCACATCACTTAGCATCACCACTAAATTAACATTCATATTGACAATTAGTTGATCCTGCATCCTGGAACACAGGTTTTGATCATGCATGTTCCTAAATTATGAATTTAAGTGTGGAACAGCCCAAAAAATGATAAGAACTATAACAAATGGGACAAAAGATTAAGTTCAAGTGAAGTTTTTATTTACAGAACCTTATTCTGACGTGAACTTTCTTGACAGGTGTATTTTTCCTGAAGGGACGTTTCAGAATGAGTTTGAAGTCTTTGTGGGACAAGCCGTCCTTCCACAGGTGCTGCAGATGGGGCCCATCAGCATTACCTGAAAAGCTGGAGCACATCAGCAATCTGAGCCTCTCTGCATTAAAGTGAGAGGATTATTCCTGTGGGATGTTCAGAGACATTACTTTGTGTTGCTGTGTGTTTTTCAGAATTGATCAGTTATCTTTCAATCAACCAATCACACACCAAGTCTCTGTGTGTATAAGCTCAACGGAGATTATTCAGTGTCACTGAGGTGTCGGTGGTGCTCAAAGTGAGGCCTTTCACTCTCGAGACAAGATCCTCAGTGCAGTTAAGAAAACATGTCAAACGGACAAGCTGCAACGCATTCTGCCTCAGGTCAGCACTAAAACTGTTGACCAAACGGGCCCCTGTCTGTCATCACAGACCGCGAACATACCTGAACAATAGCATGGAAAGAGGCCAGGAATGTACATTAGTGGGAAAAGTCGCATAGTCCTTTGCAGAGGTGCGTTTAAAATCCATTAGGTGCAGTTACAGTAGATTGACATCATTTGTGCTGGTTACAGTCTCCTTCAAAATGCTGGAGCGAGAGAATTGATGGGAAATCCTCCCCCTCACATACAAGGCCCTTAAAGACCTAGCTCCATTACATCTTAAAGACCTCATTGTGCTATATCATCCTAACAGATCACTTTAAGCTCAAAGTACAGGCTTACTTGTGGTTTCTAGAGCTTCTAAAAGTAGAATGGTAGATAGAGCCTTCAGCTACAGGACCCCTCTCCCATTGGTTGGTTTTGCGAGGCAGACACCCTCTCTGCTTTTAAGGCTTTTCCTTTTTGATAAAGCTTATAGTTAGGGCTGACTCAGGGGACACTCAATCATTCCTTAGTTATGCTGCTATAGGCTAAGTCTGCTGGGGGGTGACGCACTGAGCACCTGTCCTCTAATTTCTTCTCATCGAGCACCTGTCCTCTAATTTTTGGATCCACTTCATATCTCATGTCCCTCCCTCTATCTCCCCAAAATTGTCATTGAATTTTATCCAGAAAAACTTTAAAGAAAGGTCAGTGGACTGTCTACTCATCCAAGTGGCGCATGGCCCAACACAGGATTCGATCAAGGTGAATCCACCTACACATGAAGGACAAAGGACACTCCTTTGAAGACAATGTCCATGTTTTAGCCAGAGAAGACAAAAGGTTTGAAAGAGGAGTAAAGGAAGCTCCTTCTCTGAATAGGGGGAGGTGGACTGAGGTATAATCTGACATCACGGTCTGAACATCTGCCACCAAGAAGTTTCATTCACACCTTGAGCCTCTGACTGATAACGGGTCATTAGAGAACCATTCACTGGACAATGAGGACAGGGACAGTGACAGGTAAGTATCTAGTCCTTCACAAACACTAGTAATGTGAGTTTCTGATGGGTAACACCCACAGATGTTCCTCCACCATCAGCCCTTCAGAACTGAAGACTTGGACGAAATGTCTTCAAGAAACCCTGCAAGTCCGGTTGCCTTTCTTTAAGCTATTTTGGACGTATCATGATCTGTCAGAGACAATGCTCTTCTTTATTTACATAATGCTTTGTATCACTGCTCTACCATGTTATCAATATCTTCACTGGAGAGTATGGAAACCCCACAGGCTCTTTCTCTGTCCTCAACGTCTAGATAAATGTGGGAACGGTTCATGTCAAACCAGAGAGCTGTATTATCTTTTTTTTTTGTCCTTTCCCTTACATCCACCGTGCAACATTACATCAGTCCTTTATTTAGAGGCCATATCAATGTGACATCATGACCATCACTCTATACCTGCATTCACCGCTTAGAGAGAGAGAGAGAGAGAGACGGGTGGCTGGGACTGAAACTCAAGCCCTGCGTATTATGTGAGGCGCAGAGCATCAGCGCTCGTCCTTGGCTGCTCTGAAAACAAATCAGATTTCACGGAGCGGAATCTGGGGACGCGGTTCCAGTTTCCTGTGCGCTGTGTGCAGAAAACACAAAGCGCAGATCGTCCTGCGGGTTAGCGTGTTTTAGTCAAAGAGGTACAACACATGTTGGTTTTAGGAAATGCATTGTTTTGCTTTCCTGTTGAGAGACTGATACCACTCTAATGTAGCTCAACACAGATGCTGAAAATAGAGACGCCATGGGAAACAATTAGAGCTCAGCATTTAACACTTAGGATTCATTAGTGTACAGTTCTGTGTTTGTCATAGTAGACTAACACGGCTGTGCTCCGTTTTAGGTTTTAGGAGGCAGAAGGAATTCAGATCATGCAAGGTTTTCTTTCCTAAAGATAGAAGAGAAGCTGTTTCACATCCTTGGGATCAGACAACCACAAACACAGAGTCACTGCATTCTTACATGGCTCCATCGTTGGGTTTCACTGTGAAATACCCAGACGAGGCTACGGCAAGGAAGAAAAAATGACTCTATAAAATTAAAAAAAGCAACATGCTGGACTATGTGTGGTGTGATAAAGTGAAGAGTGCCAAACTTACGGCCCGTGGGCCATAATCGCCCAGCAGAGGGTCCAATCTGGACCGTGGGATGGATTTGCAACATGTAACAATACATAGAAGACTTTTTGTAAATGTTTTGCTTATTTTACTAGATTCTTCATCTGTTTAACCTTTTCTGAGTATTTTTATGTGCAACTAAGCCACTGTGACCAAGCAGTTTCCCTTGTGGATCAATACAATCTTAAATAAACTCTAATAAAGTCTGCTGCAATCAATGTTTCAATAAAACTGGCACCTATTTCTAATTTGTCTGCTCAGGCTGGATTTCTTTGAGGCTTTATTCAAACAATAACTGCAATTTTTCAATAAAAGTAACCAATATTCCTAATTTGTCCACTAGGAATTGGTGTTTTAGTCAAAGTAGGGGACACAACGGGACACTTAGACCCAGAACTAAACAGTGGACGGCAGCAATGACCAGGAACAAAAATCAGATTGTTCAAAATGTCAATGTTAAAATTTTCATAATGTTTTTATTTGCATTAAAGCAAAGAGGAATAGCTGGAGCTGTCGTTATTTATAGGTCTTGGTGCAATCATTAATGCACATTTTCCATGGTGCATCCGTTTCTGCAGTGACTAACCAAATAAGGAAATATATTCCTATATTTAATTTCAACTTTCCGAACAGCTCAGACACACTGATTTCCCGTATGGCGGCTGTCCAACGGCACCTGGTGAACAGAAGCGAGACACAAATAGAAACACTTAGAGTGTGGCTTGACGAGAAATGAGCAGTTAAACCCTGGTAATGTTTTAATGGCATTTCCTCCAAATCTCTCAAATAAATCCCTTTTTCCGTTTCACCACAAAGCCGCTGGAAGGAATGCCCCGATCGGTTTACGAGCTTCTGAAAGACGCCGCTGTGGACTGCGTCGATGCTTGGTCTTTTTGTCACTTCCTCGCTTACGGCCTAAAGATGGAATAACTGTGGAGGATTAAAGCAGAAGCACATTTCCAACCGCTTTAAAGCTGCAGACGATTTATCAGCCTTCAGTTTAAAAGGTGTTTCTTTTATGGAATTAATGTATAAAAATCATTAATGTACGATTATGTGACCGTTTACGATAACAATCCTGACGGATATGGTCAAACGTGACCAGAGTTCAGAGAAAAGAGAAAGGTTTCCCTGGGAGAAACAAGAGGAGACACTAAATGATGCTGCACTGTCTTTAATGAGGAGAGAGCAGAGAGGGACGGACCGGAGGAGGAATTGTATAATAGACTGATATGGAAGGAGGTGAAAAATGGCTCTATTATCGGCCTAATAGAATTTCCCTTGGTCCCGGTGGAAAACAGAATGGACTCTCCCTCCTTCCCACTTTGCATCTCCACCCCCGTCGTCCTGCCTCCATTTGCTCCGACCAGAGATATAATTTCATCACTCTCCACTTAATCGCGCAGCCAGAGCCCCAGTTCCAGCCGGCCACGGGCAGGTGGAAGGAGAGGAGGAAGGAGAGCGGGATAATGGGACAGAGTGGGGAAACCACAGCACTTCATTTTTATAGACGGACGGCTCGTAAAGGCGATGGGTTACACGCTCCCCTCTGAGCAGTCAAGTGTAAACACAGAAGAACGCAGAGAAGGAGGGATCCCTGAGAATCAGCCTGCAGGACACGCTGGAGGATGGAGTGCAGATAACGTACTGGTTGTTAGTCTGAGCAGGCGGCGCAGTGGTCAGATGTGGCCCCTGGATGAAAATGAGTTTGCCACCCTTGTCTTGCACACCTATCAGCCACAATATTATGACCACTGACAGGAGAAGTCAATAAAATCGACCATCTTGTGACAATTCAGTGTTTGTGTGGATGTTACTTACAGGTGGTTTAGCCCAGTCCCTACGCAGACCCTAATGCTGTAGTCTGACGTGCACCTCCCTAGAAATGTAACTGTGCGTCACGGCAACGCACACCACAAGAGCTGTTATTGGTCCGCTCGGTAGTAGGGTGTTTCCACTTTAGTATTTCCAACCGCTTCTCCATCTCCACAATGTTCGAAGTGATTGTTTCCCCTTCTGCTATACCCGTTTATTCCTGTCAAGGGTCGCGGGGAGTGATTGTTTTGGATCAGTAAAGATGGAACACATGGAGGAAAGGTTAACTGAGGAGGTTCAGAGACCTGCGCAATATTAGAAAGGTGGTCATAATGTTATGCCTGATTGGTGTATATGTGTGTGATTGTACATAATTGGTTGTCTTTGCTCTGCTAAAGGTCACGGGGTCTAATGAAGCGTTGCTCAGAGTCCTGACCTTCCTTCCTTTCATGTGCTTCTTACATAACAGGAAACAAATTGAAACGTTTTCACACCTATTTGAGTCTGAGAGACAAAAGCCAACGCTCCACCTCTCCTGCCTCGTCACACGCCGACCTTCGACCTCCAGGGGCGCTATCACTCACTGCTGCCCCACTGTCCCACCCAGGAACGCCGCTTTGCTACTTTGAAAAGGCCGCGTGTTTGATCTCCTGTTCCCGTCCACCGTGTCCACAGAGGACACGTGTGACCTCGTCTGGAAGGATCTGCAGAGTTGCTACAGTCGGCCGCCGTTCATCATCGTGAGCGTCTGCAGAGATGTTCTCCGTTCGGTCGTAAAGATGAGGAAGATGCTGACCTTTGACCTCGTCTCAGCGATGGTCTTTGCAAAGGACGCTGTGCTAACTTGTATGGTATGAGGCAGAGAAAGGCCCGGAGGTTACAGGACAGAGGTTAAATATTTCAGACAGTTCTCTTGGTGACTGCTTTCAGAGACATTTTCCAGGCTGTATGGGGGGAGAAGTGATGCTTTTGATGTTCTCTTCATATTTTAGTGAAGTTAGATTTAAATATTAGCTGTAAGAATTAAAATTTGAAAAGGTTTTTAAATGGCATTTCAACTTATATTAACTTGCTTTAGTTTAGATTTGAGTCCCACCGGCATTGACAATCATTGTAAAATACTTTAAGGTAGTAATGTTGACGGATTTGCTGTAGGGCAAAATTTACAAGACTAGCAGATGATCTCTTCTTCTTGTCTCTGTGCTATGCTAAGCTAACTAGCTGCTGATGGTAGCGTCATATCAACCAAACAGACTCTAATGATGATTTAATCTCCTTGTGTAATGCAAGAAGCACGTTTAATTTGAATTTACTTTAAATTTTTCTATTTTCTATTTAATTTAATTTAATTTAATTTAATTTAGTAAGCTAAGTACTTTCAGTACTTGTAGCTTACCAAACAACATGATTCATTCATCATTAAATCTAATTTATTTCATTTATTTTTATTTTGATGTTATGATTTATGTTTTGAAATTATTTGTGTTTTCTTATCTTTTATAATTTTTATCCATATTGTATTAATTTTATTTTATTTTATTTTATTTTATTTTATTTTATTTTATTTTATTTTATTTTAATTTATTATATTATTATTATTTGCTAAGCTAACTACCTTCTATTTTATTTTATTTTATTTATATTCTAATCTTTATGATATTTTATTTATTAGTTATTTTAATTTGATATATTTATTTTTTATTTAATTTAATCCTAAATCTGAGAACTATTTTTATGTTTTGGTTAGGTCTTTTTTTGTGTTTTTCTTTTGTTTAGTTTTTTTTCACAGCTAAGGTTTACCACCCTCACATATCTTTATCGTCCTGAGGGATCGTCCTGTTTCCTTCTTTATCCCAGGAGTGATTTGTTGAGTAAATAATCTCATCATTCTGAGACCACACTGAGGCTCACACATAAAACTGACCACAACATGTTGTAAATTATCCACGATGGCCGCGCCCCCAGGGAGCAGAGATATTACACTAAAATCCTCACTGTCCCACGTCCCCTTTTCCTTCAGCTGAATCTAACTCTAATTTATTCCAGTGTGTTTCATGTCATTTTTACTTTTTCAGCAGATTTAACTTGACTTATCCTCTTTCACCACCACATGTCACTCCTGCACACATGGTTCTCTTCACACATGGAGCATTCCTCGCTGACGACTCACTGGAGGTTAGACGCCAGTTAGCCCCGTCAATGTGTTTTCCATCTGAGAAACTGATACCGGGCACCGAGGCCGTCTGAGAACCTGTCGGTGCCATTTCTGATCTGCGAGAAACATGCATATATACATACACTGATCAGGCATAACATTATGTGCACGTCTTCCTTGTTGTGACTCATCAGAGAATGGACGTGGACCTACTGAGGGCGTCCTGTGGTGTCTGGCAACAGGATGTTGTTATGGCTCATTTAAGGCACTGCAGGACACAGATGCCGTAACCTTTGTACGTAGCCTACGTTGGTGTGAGCCATTTATACCCGTGTACTCGTCAGTCTGGACTGCTGTGTAACAACGCCACCAAAATGCCAGTCAGTGCCAATGCCAACTAAAACCTTTCCAAAATCTTGCAGAAGCCGAGTCGTAGAAATTTATATCTCTGAACCTCCTCAGTTCCTTGATGTGTTCCATCTTTATTGATATAAAACAATCACAGCTCTTGTGGTCTGCGTTGCTGCGGTGCCTAGTTACTTTTCTGGGGAGGTGCATGTCAGGCTATGGCGCTAGGGTCTGGGCAGCAGCCTAAACCACCTTTTAGTGGGGGCCTCTGTGGATCATCCCACAGATACTTGATCAGTTTGGGATCTAGTGAATGTGGAGGCCAGGTCAACACCTTGTGTCGTTCTTCTTCCTAAAGTGTTTTTGTGGCTGCATCCTGCTGGGGATGGCTGCTGCCATCAAGGAGTGTCATTGCTATGGGGTGGGGGTGCCTGGTCTGGTCTAGGTGGGTGCTACATGTCTAAATAACATCCACACCAATGAATGAAGCCAGGTCCAGAAGCTTCCCAGCAGAACATTGAACTGTTACGAGATGGTTTAAACGTTCTTAACTTCACCTGTCAGTGGTCATAATGTTGTGGCTGTATGCAGCCCTCTATTTTGTCACGTTTCTGATTCTTGGTTTGCTCTCCAGACGTCCATCTTAGCTCTTTGGTTTCATTGCATTAATGTGACCGCTACCACCCGGTGATGTAAGAACATGACCCCAGTGTGAAGCAGCGTGCGAGCACGAGTCGTTTCACGCACCATTAATATCGTCGTATCACTCACCAGAAGTCGAACGGCGCTGACGGATGAGAAGGTGTCTGTTATCATAGCAGCGTGTTAGCATGTGCTACAGTGACCACACTCAACGCCTTGAGTCACGCAGGCAGCTGAGGAGGAACTGGTCCGTCCTGCTTCTCATTTTTATCGCTCTGCGTGCTAAAAACTGTCAGAGCCTGCAGTCACCAGTCTGTCTCGTTTGGCTTCAGTTACATGTCAGAGGGACTTTAGTGGCTCTGGAAGGGAAACATATGCACAGGCCTTCTCAGTCCTGAGGGTGAAACACTAAAAAAATAATCAAGGATTCAAAGCCCTGTTAGCGTTCTTATGGAGCTCTACCATATAATAAATAAAAAAATATAAAAATATGTTCAAAGAATCCAACAAATAATGTGAATTAACAAATAAATTCTAAATACTTGAATATATGATGAAAACTCTCGATAATATGAAATGCTGTTTTTTAAGATAAAACTAAAATAATAAATTTGTAATAAGAAAACAATATAAAGTGCTTAATGTCATGCACATGAATAAAATCTTATCTCATAATTAAAATATTTATCTGATTAAGTGACTAAAACTAATAGAGATCAAATAACATTTCATGACAAGTTTTCGACCGTTGCAGTTTAACATTTTATTCACATGTATTCATACGTTGCTGAGCACTTCAGGTTTCTATGTGGAATCAATACAGAGATGAGTCGATTCAAGACCTTTATTGTTGCTTTTACTGCTCGTCTGCTGTAAGAATTTAGCAAATTCACATTACGTATAGAATAGTATATGCATTAGTATACAAGGTACATTCACTGTTCCTCAGAGCTGTACAATTAAGTGGTGCACTGTCAGTCTAGTCACTATGAGCTACATTACCAGGGCTTATTATTAATATTATTATTATTATTATTAACCCCCCCACCCCCCATTTGCATGATCGCTTTGTACTTTCTCTCAAGTGCAATATCACATCACGTTCACCGTCACCAATTCAACGTCTGGTTGATCAATCAGCTGAACAAATACTGTCAGGTTGCAGCTTCTGACTGGACAACGAACCTATAAAGACAAACAGTTTACTGGTAGGGAAGGTCGTTCTGTGGAGTAATGGATGGATCTTATTGAACATGTCTACATGGCTATCCCAGCTGTCAATAGGTGAGAGGCGAGGTACACCCTGGACAGCTCGCCAGTCTATCAGTCTATCAGATGGACGGTGGGAGGAAGCTGGAGAACCTGGAGGGAAGCCACGCAGACACAGGGAGAACATGCAGACTCCACACAGAGAGGAACCAGAAGGCCTGAATTAGAACCATAGACTGTATACGGAAGATGGACGGCTGAACTGCTCCTCTAGTGAAGCCAAATCAAGTAGCGCTCCCTCTGGTGGCTGGCTGCAGCAAAAGTCATAAGCCCCACCCCCTCCATGTTAGTGGGCGGGGCCAAACTAAAACACTAAAATACACGGGCAAATTTCATTGATGATTTCAGTCATATTTGGCAGTTAATATAATGTTGAACGTTTTAGTTAGCTATTATGATGCCGACTAGATGTAAAGCAGTCCCGTCGAGAATTGTGAAAAGAATGTTTTAAAAACAAGTTCAGAATATAATCTGACATTTCCTTGAGACTGGTGCAGGTAGAGCAGAGTGTAGTGTTACTTTAAAGGAGGAAGTGTGGGCGGGGCATCAATATCACACGATATCTCCTGATTCCAAACTTGTAAGATTGCGCCGCTTGTATCCGAGAGGAAGTGGAGACGTGTTGTCCATATTTATATACAGTCTATGATTCGAACCATGTAACCTTCTCGCTGTCAGGCCCTTCTTGCAGCGGCTACAAAATAATAAAATGACCTATTAATAAAACAGCGTAACACTATTATTTTCTTTATTAGCAACTTAACGTCATGCTGGTGCAAAGTTTTCACAAGCTGAGAACATGGATCTACAGTTCACCTTGTTTCCCAAAACCTGAGCCACATACGTTCTATGCACTAGTATATCTATATCTATATATATATACTATGAATGAGTATGTATGAATACTAACTGGTGTAACCATCAGCTGCTGCAGATGTCCTTCAAGTGAACAAATGTCACATTCAGTTCAAAAGAATAATGTGATTAGGCTAGTTAGCTTAGTATGAAGAAGAGGAAGTAGTGAGACTGTCGGTGTCTAAATTAACACCACAGCTGTTTCCCCTGTTTTGAGTTTTGTCTGTAGCTTCATTTTCTATTTCTTAGCAAGAAAGCGTCTAAATATATTTCTCTATATGTTTTGTGTCACAACTCATTCAAATCATCACGTAGCCGATAACAATCTTGCATTTAGTTTAATGGCCACTAGAGCTTTAACAATTTGAGCCTATGCAACTGCGATTAATCCTGAAGATAATTTAAATATGTCCGATGATGAATTGCACCCAGTACCACGATGACCCCCCCCCCGCCCCCCCCTTCCCTTTGCCCTTCTTTCCCTTTCACAAACTCTAGCGCAGCACTGACAGCATAACAAAATCCTGTTTACATACATACTGTACAATGGTGCCTTCAAGGCTTTGACTAAAATAAAACTTTAGAAAAAAAGACAAATTATTTACAAGTTAAAAAAAAAAAAAAATGAGAAAAAAAAAATAAAATGTACAACATCAGTCAGACACCTGAAATACTTCCCAGGCACTTGTGATGCAAAAAAAAAAAAAAAAAAAGCACAAACACAGAGTAAGGACACGTTTAAGTGCTAAAACCTAGGACAGAAATATAATAATACAATTATTATTTGGGTATTAAAATAAAAACAATGCTTATAGAGAGTTAGAAATACCTTCATTTAAAGTAATACTACGGCGTAAAGCTCGGTATGCTAGGGGTTAGTGATAGCTGAAGTTGGTGATACAGGTTTAACATAGTAAACTATTTGCTCCTTCAACAAAACAAAAAAGAATGTGGGTGCTAGGGTCGCTAGGCTGGCAGCATAATAATAATAACACGAGTTAAAAAGCACATTCTGTCATGAGGAGAGGAACGCATGCTTAAACGCTTAAACAGGCCCATAAATATCAATGCAGGTTCAAAATGTTTCCCCTCGTCTGAATTCATCCCACATCGGGTTTTTTTTTTTTGTTGTTGTTGTACTTTTCATCCAGAGATCATTGTTCCAAAACAAAGAGGAAACAAGACACCCCATCTTTTCTTTCTTTTCTTTTTTGTCTCCGTCTGTTTGAAAGATTGTCAGCCGCAAGAATCACTGCTTCGGATTTAAACACAGCGCCATGTAGGAACGAGTATAGATGTCTCTAAGCGTAAAATCTGTGTAGCAACGCCGACATCTGTGATACCCTGAGAAATTTAAGCAAGAGTAAATTATTTTTATTTTGCATCCTGATCAAATGTTCTATCTTTCCTTGGAATGTGTGCACCTGTTGGCCGTGAGTTACTAGTTTTTGCACGGGCACCTGCTGCACACACCTTATATAGTATAATAATGACAGTATACGGTCCCCTCATGACAGAGCTACAAACGTTACCTGCATCCTCCACACTGAGCAAACACGTGAATGCATACCTCTGAAGGCGTGTTTGCACATGTGTGTTTGTATAGTACAGTACATGCATGCATGGCTACACTACTGTATGTGTACATGTATGTCAAGTATGTCTACGTTAGTTGGGTGCACTTGTTGGCCTATGTACATACAGTATACACGGTTGTTGTCGGGTAACTTGAGTTTTGACTTCCACCTTCCTTCCTTTTTCTGGGTCAGTGTGAAGGAGTCTGTTATGCAGATAGGCCTCAGACTGCAGAGACTGGAGTCATGTTGCTCTGGGTCAGTGGCATGGCCCACCAAAGACCACCTAGGCAGCAAAGTCCAGCCAGCAGTTCTTATAGCACTTGTTGGAAAAGGAAGAGTCTGCAGAAATCACTCAGGGAGAAGAAGCTGAAGTTGAAGAAGTTAAGTTCCACCTGTTGCTGCTGCTCTGTGTCTTAAATCTAATGCAAAACATAGCAATTAACCTTTGGCTTGAAACACAACAGCTTCACTTGAAATGCACCTTTTCTCTGCTTGTCATGTTTGCAAAAATCCAGATACTCTGAGGTATGCAGGACTCATCCAGTAGCAGTAACAGACACGAGCCATTTGTCAAGTCAAATGAAAAAAAAAAAAAACAAGAACAAATTCCAACGTGGCGTGTAAATAATGTCGCCTGACAGGTATGACCCGAAAACCCTTACCCCTCTTTGGTAGCGTGGATTTGAGAACACTTTGAAGGTACAACACAGGCTTATCAAATGCTATAAGGCCCACGCTGACTATGCATGTTTAAGAATGAAGGAATGCAGGCGCCAAGTATCCAAGCCCACTGCTGCTCCACGGTTAATAAAGTCAGAAGAAGTTGAGCTCAAATAGTGCGGAAAGGAAAGGCAGATATCCAGGCTCACAACGGAATGACTATACTGTAGACACAGGGACATTTTTGCTTCACGTAGGCTGAAATGTGACAAAAAGAGCTTCCCTTACATTGATCTGACTTTACCCTTTGATTAAATGATTTATTAGGACTGGATCGTCACTCCTACTGGTGTCTTCAAGCAGGTTTTAGCATAAATTATGCAAAGTAAAGGGAATCCATGGAAGAATATTGTAAGATTAAGGTTCAGGTGTTTACGGTTTTGCTCACAGCTGAGCCTTAAGCTACACTACAGACGTGGCGGTGGGTTTGGTTGGGCTGAGCACCAGACTCTGGGCGACGTCCTCGCGGTTTATCTTACGCAGGGCCGTGCACAGTGTGTCGATGCTGGCGCAGTCTTTGCTCGCCCAGTCGGACAGCAGCGCCCGGACGGGGTGCTCCTCCTGCCGGAAGGTCGCGATCCGCTCCTCCTCGTACCCAAGGAGGCCCGCCAGGTTGCACCAGTCGCTGTCGTGCATGTGGTCACAGTCGTCCCCTTCGCTGCCCTGGAACAGCAGCTTCTCCACCTTCTCTCTGGTGTGGAGAGGAAGCAGCAGGCAAGGCTCTTCGTCCATGGTGACAACTGCAGATGAGAAACAGAAATGTGCAACTCACTGAGCGTGTTATCAGCATCGAGTACTTATTTAACGTAAACTGACTAAATTAATACTGTGGAGTGGCAGTGAAATTAAAAGTTCTGCTACAAATCAGCCCACACTACTTATAAAGCTGACTGCCTCGTCTAACATATGTCAACTCATAGGTTCAATCTAACTCAGACTACAAATTCTTAACGGTTGAGAATCTGGAAAAATATTGAAAATATCACACTCTATGCAGATGATACAGCCTTATATTCAGACATTTCCTAAAAAGCCTTTGAGAATAGCAAACCTTCAGGTCATAGGGTGAGCAGTGATTTATCTCTAATTGCACTGCCTGGTGAAAAAAGGAAAGTCACCACCTGGATTTAACTAAGCAAATGTAGGAGCCTCCTGCTGGATAATTACTGCATGGGTGATTATCTTTCAGTTGGCAACGAGTTATTTAAGCCCAACTGATGCAATGAGTAGCTTCTAATTTCAACCATGTCTAAAGACACCTGATCCTGTGGTCGTCTGTTTGAGAAGGGTCAAATCATTGGCATCAAGCAGAGAAAACATCTAAGGAGATTGAAGAAACTACTAAAACTGGGTTAAGAACTGTCCAAGACATTATTAGAAACTGGAAGGAGAGTGGAGAAGCATCAGGGGAAGAAGAGAGGCAGATGAAGTGATGCAGCCATCATGCCTAGTGTCTACTGTACAAGCCTGTGCTATGGGGCAGTGCTATGATCTGGGTCTAGGTTCATTAGCTGACTACCTGAATATACTGAATGAGCAGCTTATTCCATCAATGGATCATATTCCAAGATGACAATGTCAGGATTCATTGGGCTCAGATTGTCAAAGAGTGGTTCAGGGAGCATGAGATGGATTGTTCCACCACAGAGTCCAGACCTTAACCCCATTGAGAATCTTTGAGACTTTTTCTTTGGCCATGTACTTTGACATAAGCTTCAGTCCTTGTGGGACAGCAGCCTGTTCATTTCTCCAAAAGGTACTCCAAAGCCCAGAGCCTGGTTGATAATGAACCTTTAAACCTTTTGCACACAACAGGATTTAAAAAGGAAAAAAATAAAAGGTAAGTTTCCTGGAGACAGCGTCAAGGAGAAACATCTTCCAGAGAGGGTTAGGGAGTTTATGGCAGCATTGGATGAGCAGAACATTTCTGGAGGAGAGAACACAAGGTACCAGCTACCCTCTACATTAACTTTGACTGGAAGATTTATTGGACTGAATCCAGTCCACTCTAGGAGAAGACATGGAAGACAAGAAAAGACTTTAGGAAGCTACAAGAGAGGAAGTTTATTTATTTAAGATCGGCCGATAGTGAATATTAAAAGATTGGTATGTACTTTGTTTCATCTCCTTTACACAAGGTCCTGAATTCTCTGAAACTGGTTTGTCAGGACACGACTGGCAACTAACAGGAGGATGTGCAGCATAAACAAATAAACACTGTAGGCTCTGTCACTGCTGGAATCCTTGTTTGCTGATTTGCTACAGTAAGTCTGAAAAGGTCACAGTCGGTGCGTCATCTAGTCAACAAATCCAGCAGGCGGCTCGTTCCTGAGAAGGAATGCTGTGCCAGCTTTTGGCTAACATGGTGATTTGCTGTCCATCATGTCTATTCATGGTTTAAGAGAAATTCATCACTAGAGGGATTTAGCACTGGATAAACACAGACTCTTGTGCTTACACCCAATTCAAGCACAAAGCTTGATAAATGAAGGCTGTTGTATTTCTTGGTATCCCATTATGGAGCCTGTGTGGAGGTATGCTGTGGGCTTTGTTACCTGTCTGTGCCTGGGTCTGGCCCTGCTGATCCTGCAGACTCTGGCTGTCCACGGAAATGCCGCTGTCACTGTGGAGCTTCTCCCCCTCAGGTGACGGCGTCTGGTTCTGGTTGGCTGTGCAGTTGTTGGCCCCTTGCTTGTTCTGCTTACAGCTGTTCCACCTGGGTGAGAACGGATCGTGAAAAACAAGAAAACTCAACCTGAGGGGCAGTCAAGCTACACTGTGGACATATATAGAAAGGTGTTGGTGCTACTGATGGTGCTGGTGTGCTGCCTGTTTTCATACAGGCTATGCATATCTGCAGTGAACAGTATGTAGCACATGAGCTGATTTCGGTACTTTCGTTTCTAATAGTGACTTTTACCAGGATTTTACTTGACAGCTTCTGAATGCATAACCAAATATTTGTAAATTACAAAGGCAGCATTGAATTACATGAACCTTAAACTAAATATTTTTCTCCTCAAAATGTTGGAATTACATCTATAAAATAAAAAAAAAGGTTCAGATCTCACCAAGACGTGTGCAGGCAGAGCAGCCATCATTTGAATATTAATAAGAAAGCAAACAAACCTACGTGCTCAAATGCTTTAAGAGTCTAACACACCCGCATCAATTAAAAAACACCCATGGGATTATTCCGCATTGTTAGAAACGCTAAGTAGGTGTGTAACTTTGAAAAGAATTGTGGTTTGGATGCTCTGCCAAGAACTGCTGAGTAACCCACAACGCTGAGCCCTGATGACAGCTTCAAAAGAGCACTAGATGATAAATATAGTGATACAATGGAGACATGTAATGGCTGAGGTGAGGAGGACTTGAGGAAAATAAGAGCTGAACCTAAAACTACACATAATCTTATTTTACCACCTACACTGGAGACTAAATGAAACCAAACCGAAGTGGAATAAATTCAAAACTATAAGATCTGTGGTCAGAAGAGGCAGCTTTAACCAGCTGCAGTGTCTGTCCTCCTACGCTCAGATATACCTTGAAGCCTTTGTCTTCATCTTCATCATGTTAATGTGAAAATATAAACTTAAAAACCCTTTGCCTTCGCAGACACAGTCACAGAGGAACAGACATATTGTGCATTAAACATTTAGCAGGGGGTGCGGCGGGAGGGACAGTCGACCATATTGTGACCCGCAGGACAACAGCGTGCCGTTATCCAGAAAGTAACAGACGACTTCTTTAAATATGAAACGGAAGAAATTATGTTTGATGCATGATTTGTGATTTAAAACAATGGTTGTACGTCTAGGGGTCTGAAGATAAATGACTGTATTCATTTATGACTTCTTCTTCCATCTGCTGAACACAAGTGCATTTGTTGATTCATCCAACGGGATAATCTGTCAAATTACTCACATTGCTTTGTTTTAATGCAGAGATGTGAAACTTATTTTAGTTCAGGGGGACACATACAGCCCTGTTTGATCTCTACATAATAGAACAATAACTTCAAACTAACAACAACTCCAACAACATTCATGAATGTACTGTCCTTTTGCAAAAACTCTTGAAGGACAAAAGTGTGTTTAGTGTGCTGTTTAGTTCTTCTGCGTCAGTGTTGCATTATTTCCGCAACTCTGACTAGTGGCCAAATTAGAAATAATGTCTCTGTTTATTGAAAACTTGCAGTAATGTAATTCTTCTACTTTCGCACCAGATTGGACCCGGTTCAGCTTTGGCCCCCGGGCCGTATGTTTAACACCCCTGCTATAGAGTGATGTTTGAACGCGGCCACAAAGAAGTTAGTGGGTTTAACAGATTATTTTAAGATTAAGAAATGACGTTCTATCATAAAATACCCAGTTTCAGTGGAATATACAGCTTGTTCAGATGTTTCTAGATGAATCCATTAGTTGTACTTTCATGAAAAGACAAAGTTGTGATTATTTTATCATCATGAAGGACAAAAACGCAGGAGAATCATAAGTGATATCCAGAAACCAGGGTCAGTATGTTCTTCTTTTAAACATAAAAATGGATTATATAGTCTGCTGTTGGGAATAACAGATGCTTTTGTTGAAACATTTGAATGTGTTTTTAACATTTTGCAACTTGGACCATATGGTGTTTGACATCAATTTGGCTGAATATATAAGAATAAAAAGACTAATACTGGCTCATTGGATTTTAACTAAAACCCAAACACTTTCATTTCACTTGAAGAACTTTAATATAAAGTAAATAAAGGAACAAACTGCATCCTCCTTTCCGTTCTTACTTCTTAAAGATGATGAAGGCCACGAGCCCGACGACGACGGCTGCCAGGATGGAGCAGTAGATGGGGATGAGCTTGTCGTTCAGACCCTGGTACAGCCGCTCCTGGGAGTCGCCGTTGTTGGTGGTGGGGGTGCTCTCCGACGGGTCCTCCGGCGGGGTGTTGTCCGTCACCAGCTCATCGTAGGATGTCGTGGAGGAGACGAAACTGATGGTCGTGGGAGTCACTGCGGGGAATGAGACACACGGGGGAGGGAAAGCTCGTTAAACGCTTCCCGAAAACAATAAGAGGCATTTGCTCCTAGAGGGGGGGGGTCAGTTCATTTGGATTTATTTCAGACGTTTCAGCAAATAAAAGACGATCTCCACACCCAGCAGACATGAAGCGTTCTGGCTGCTTCTGAGAGTCAACATACGCCGTATCTGGCTCATGTTGAGGCTGGAAACAGCTGCTTGATTGTTAGAGACAGAGCAGATGTCAGCTGTGAGAGGTTGATGATAATTCTTTGTGTTTTTGTCGAGCAAAACAAAAACACTGATGGGTGGAGATATGCACGGAGTCATCCTGGGTGATTATTAAATGTGAACTCACTATTTAGCAACAGAATCTGAAGACTTCACATATTTTCTCCAAAAAGTTCCTCCAAATCAAGGGAAGTGGCAACAGATGAAGCAACAACATCCACCAATCAGCCACAACATTATGACCACTGATAGGAGAAGTTACTAACATCCCCAGCAGGATGCAGCCACAAAAACACTTTAGGAAGAAGAACAGCACAAGGTGTTGACCTGGCCTCCACATTCACTAGATCCCAAACTGATCAAGTATCTGTGGGATGATCCACAGAGGCCCCTCCCCTCAAACCATAGCACCCAAAGGCCCCCACTGTCCTCATGCAATGATGTTATGTCTGATTGGTGTATGATTAGAAAATGGTCTCCAAGGGAAATACGGCGACAAATAAGAGCTTATATGCCTCTTCCATACATGTACACACTCATTACATCCCACATAGCTTGGTCACCCCCCTCCTCCCCCCTCCCCTGGGGAGCCATTAATGAGTCTAAGAGGGAGTTTGTCCATCCAGTTCTGCCCACATTCCCTGCGACCATTAGCAGACGTGAGCGCTCCTCACCGCGGATGTGGAAACCAATCCTCGCCTGTCACTCACTTACAGTTACTCACATCGCTGACAGGAAATAACCCCGTGGGCTTCCACGGGATCCGAATACCTCAGGAGGGCTGCTGGAGTGCACGGCGGCCATTTTTCACTAATGAGGTGAAGACTCTTTTCCTTTTTAATGAGAGCTGATTGAGACGGATGCACGGGGCTGCTGTGGGGGTTTTAAGCTGAAGAAACTTTGAGGATAAGTGCTTTACAGCAAAGCCACTGAGTCACCTTATTGTGCTACGTCTATCATTCTTAACCTGCTCGGCCACTGATTTATTTTTACTACCTTAAGGAGGATGCTGGTATCGTGATACTCTGAAGGAAACAAGTTGACCAGCAGGGTTTTCAAATTCACTGTGCCAGCTTTAACAGACATGTGACACTCTGCAAATAAACTGGTCTGGAGCGCAGTGTCTTCCTGCTACTTTGCTGGCACAGATACTTTACTTTCCTGACAACCAAGTCAGTAAGTCACATGGTTTAACCTTCAGGTCTTTGCATGTACTGGCAATTCAATTCAGCTCATATAGCGTCAATAAGTATGCAAATAGTCTCAAGGTGCTGTGCAGAGCCAGACCTGGAACCTCCAGAGCAAACCAGAAGGCAACGACAGCAAGAACTAAACTCTTCTAGAACCTTAGGCTCATATGGAGAGACCTAACTGCTTGAGGCCGGCCGACTAGAGACAGAAAAACTTATTTGACTGAATGACTTTTAGGCTCAGAATACGATCAGCCAACTACGGCACTGACTGCAGCCCGTAGTCCATTATTAAATACTAATAGAGTATGGGTCCACACATGGAAGTCGCACTTGATTGTATTGTACTGTTTAGCTTTAGCCTCAGGTGGCTATAGCTAGCAGAACCATAAAAACTGCAAGTGTAATTATTTTGATCCATGCTAACAAAGTCAGTTCTGAGGTCCTCAACTCATTGCTAGAGCTGGACTGAACCCTCTCTTAGTTATGCTGCTATAGGCCTAGTAAGCTGGGGGACGATGCACGGACCACATGTCCTCTCCTCTATTCTCTTGCACCGAGCTCCTGTCCTCTAATTTCTTTGTATATCCCTCTGTCTACTTGAATTGAGTGCTGCTGTTTTGTTCTCTTTTCCTGCTCTCTCTCGTTCATTGGGCTCACCTGGGCAGGATTCTGGCAGGAGCACATGACACAGCTGCAACCACTCTGCAATCAACACTCCTTAAAAGGCTGGCTGTGGCTTCCCTCCAGCGCCAGATAATTCCACATGTCATGGTTGGTGCTAGCGTTCCAGTTTTCATCTTGTAAAGATAATCTTTTGCTAACTTGGGACTTATCTCCTGGGTTTTTTGTTTCGTCCATCCAGTGCCTCCCGTGGAGATCCAGAATCCTTCTTTTTGTCTTCCTTCGTGGAGTTTCCAGTGGTTTTTGTTTGCCTTTTTGCATTTTTGTTTTTGTCTCCTGCTTTGGGGTCCGGCTGCTGGCTGGACAAACCCTCACAGTTCATGGATAAAAAGGCAGCAATCAACAACGCCAGCATGTGTAGAAACACAGTTGTGCTGCAATTTGAAGATAAAGTCGATTGGACGTGACAAGAGACTCCACCTACACCACACTGCTGTTAACTTTCTATCTTTACATAAGAGAAACACAGACATGAAAGCAGAATGACAGAACATCCATCTCTCTGATGTTCTTCAGCTTCCTCCTGTCCTACCAACCATCCTTGTGGTGGTTCTCCATGTCCTGGAGAAAATAAATGAAGCACCAGGCCTCACAGCTAATCTAGTGGATACTGTCTTAAACAAATGCAAACAGGCTACACACATATCCAGTTGCTTCCTGTCCTCTTTAAGCTACATACATCCACCGCCGCCGTAGTTTATCTTTTACCCTCCAACACACACAGAAGAAATCAGACACCATTCATTGACAGAGATCTCCTTTGTCCAACACAGATGCCCCCTCCCCATCCTTTCTCTTCGTCCTTCAAGCCCTCCCCCCCAATCTACCTCTGGCTCTTTCACTCAGCCCTATCGGGACTTGAACATCGGCTCTTGAACAACTTGCTTCCACCAAACTGAAGCCGTTTTTATCTCGGAAGGACCTGGAAACAGTTGTCCATGCGCTTACAACCTCCCGGCTTGACTGCTGCAGCTCCTCCTTGTATACAGGAAAGTCCCGTTCCACCCGGCACAAAGAACTTCTGTTCTGACCCAAGTGCATTGGCCCCCTGTCAAGTACAATAAAGTAAAATCATACTTTAGCGCCACAATACATCTCCAATATGCTGAGATCTTCCTCAAAACTACTCCTCTGAGTCCCTAACTCTTTAAATCTAAAGGGGACCAAGCTCCAAAGCGCTGGGGTAGTCTTCCATCCTGCTCCACTATCGACTGTTTTAAATGTCATTTAAAGTGCTGCCTCTTTGCTCTTGCTTTTAGTTCGGTCTGAGGTTACTCTATGGCTAATTCTGTCTGCTCTTATTGTATTTTACCCTCTCTCTTACTGTACTCTTATTGTGGTTTGGTGCTTCATTGTTATTGTATTATACCGTGCATTATTGTTTTTATCTGCCCTGACTGGAAAGCACTTTGGGTCAACTTCTGCTGATTTTACACGTTTTACCTAAATAAAGAGACTTTCACCGTCTCTCGAGCCCGACATACAGCCCAACCTCTAATGGATTTTATTTATTATCAGTCTATCGTTCCCTTAACTCCACATCATCCCAGCGTTCTCTTTCCCTCCCTTCTCCGATGGTCGGCAATTAAAACAAAGACCTGAGTGCCTCTGCTGAACCACTAACACGGCCTTGTATGTAGGACGGTCTGGCTTCAGAGGGGAGTGACCTCCTCCTCCTCCTCCTCCTCCTCCTCCTCCTCCTCCTCCTCCTCCTGCTGAGCTCAGCTTGTTTCCAGTGCACAGAGTGCTCGGCGGTTACTGGACCAGGGCTCTCAGACTCATGATCAATGCAGCAACAAGCCACTTATTCTGAACCCATGGGACGGGCTCTACTGCAATTGTAGAAGCAATAAATAAATAAATAAAGGATAAGTATTAATAATCCAATTTTCTGCCCCAAACAACATATCTAATGCAAAAAATATGGACTTAAAGTAACGTCCTTGCACAATAATTCAATTATGCGGTGGATTTGCTTTTTGAGGTTTAGACACACGTACGTTTAAACACATGGCAGAAGGAGAAACAGAAAGAACAAACTAAATAATATGATGCAGGTGGAAGTTATTCTGTTCTGTTACGGTTAGATTAATAATCATTATCTGCTTTCTTTTCTCCACTTCTCTTCACTTTCAGTTTGGGCGCCATTTGTCATCACTTAAACGCTTTTAGGAGTCATGCACATGACTCTAACGAGACAGAGTCTGCAGAGCTGAGTGTCACATGAATTAGATTCAAATTTTAGCAACAACTCAGTCAGAGAACAAGTTAATAGAGACGAGGACTCACAGCGTCAGTAAAATGACTGTTGAGTTTTGAATGATTCGTTTGGGACTCACACATCTCTAGTGGTGATTTAGAGCTCACCCTAAATCACCCCAGGTTCTGGGTTTGGGCCTTTCTGTGTGGAGTCTGCATGTTCTCCCTGTGTCTGCGTGGGTTCTCTCCAGGTTCTCCAGCTTCCTCCCACCGTCCAAAGACATGCTGCTTAGGTTCATTGGTGATTCTAAATTGTCCGTAGGTGTGAGTTAGGTTTGGGGACAAGGCAGTAACCTTACTCTTAAAGAGAAAGTTACTAATGCACAGGCACAGGGTCAGGGTTGTCAAATTGGCCCCAAAAGAATTTGGCATATATTAATCAAAATAACAAAAACAAACCCTAAATTATATTTAATTTAGGGACCCTCAGATAGAGTCAACCACCATAGCCCACTCAGTACATGTTTTTACCAGTCTAAGTTGGCAGTAGGGCTGAGTTAGGGTTAGGGTTAGCCCTGCGATAGACTAGGGACCTGTCCAGGGTGAACTCCACCTCTAGACCAATGACAGATGGGATAGCCCCACCGCTATCCTCCAGAGGACAAGTGGTTACAGACAATGAATGAATGAATGCTGCAAGTCTTTGGTTGTTCAATGAGATCCATCCATCACTCCATAGAACGACCTTCCCTACCAGTAACCTATTCGTCGTCCAGTCAGATGCTGCAACCTGACAGTATTTGTTCAGCTGATTGATCAACCAGACGTTGAATTGTTGACGGTGGACGTGATGTGATATTGCACTTGAGAGACAAAGTACGAAGCAATCATGGAAATGGGGGGGGGTTGATAGACAGACTGACAGTGCACCACTTAATTGTACAGCTCTGAGGAACAGTGAATGTACCTTGTATACTAATGCATATACTATTCTATACGTAATGTGAATTTGCTAAATTCTTACAGCAGACGAGCAGTAAAAGCAACAATAAAGGTCTTGGATTGACTCATTTCTGTATTGATTCCACATAGAAACCCTGTCCAGGCCCCAATGAGCAGCTGGGATAGGCTCCACCCCCCCTGCGACCCTTGCTTTACTTAAACACTTTTAGGAGTCATGCAGATGGAACGTAACGAGACAGAGTCTCCAGAGCTGTGTCACACAACGCAGCAGTAGTAATGTGGCACATTACCACTGCTGTAGTTTAAGGTTCGTCTGCGCTCAAAGGGGGACCACAGTACCGGCCTGGAGCCACGAGTGGCTGCTAAAATAAAAAGCCTGCCTCACCTTTTTATTCATATTATACGTTTGTCATTTTCCAAAGTCCTTCTTGATCGCACCACCCAAACAGAACACACACACACACACACACATCCTGGAGGCAGCATGTTTTCCTCCGGTCACATTATAACAAGCCTGTCATTAAAATCATAAAGACGCTGAGCTTTTTAAAATAGCAGGTTCAGCTGACTGTAACCCCCGCGTGTAAAAAGAAAACATTTATACTATTTGTCGTTGGGTAGTCTATCAGGCTGTTAGTGAAATTACTGGAATTTTCCCCCGTGCCTTTGTCTGCTAATGATTAACCTGAGACGGGAAACTCAAACTAATGCCGGGTGAGTAATTATATAGAAAGGACTTGTTGCCTCGTGCCCCTCTCACCAGTGCTTGTGTATACAGTGTGTGTGTCTGCAGCAGCCACACCTGGGCTGAACTCGTCATTCCAGCCTCTCGCAGGCTCTTTTCTCAAACAGGTGTTGCTGATGTTTCGACACCATATACTTAAAAAAGGCTGACTCTGGATTTAGGCACAAAGAGAAGGAGGGGCTTTGCTTTTATGTTGCATGCGATGATATCTGAGCAGAGGCGGAAGAGCTGCCGATCCCCGCACCACCGAGAAACTGAAAGGCCCTCAGCAGCCAGGGGCCGTTCTTGTACTGTTCTCTACATCCGTTTGGGCCCTGCAGCCGCTCTTGTGTTCTGTGTTGGTGGTTCTCTGTATGCAGGTATCCATGTGCAGCCCCTTTATCATTGATTGGCTACGGCTCTTCACGCCTCTTCATCTGTAACTGGTCCTGATCGATGCCTCTATCCAATCAGAGGCAGCGTCTTCATGAGGCATTTAAATGTCAAACTGAAGTCATTCTGCAGAGACTAGTGACGGGAAACTCAATTATTTCTACTGACTAGAGTTTATATGAGTCACCCAAGCTCCACCCACTCACTCATACCCCAGTCAGGCATAACATTACGACCACCATGTGTAGGTCTTCCTTGTGGTGTACTTGATCAGTTTGGGATCTAGTGAATGTGGAGGCCAGGTCAACACTAAAGCGTTTTTGTGTCCACACCAATGAATGCCAGGTCCAAAAGTGTCCCAGCAGAACAATGAACCGTCACAAGATGGTTTAAATGTTATTTATTTCTCCTGTCAGTGGTCGGTGAACCTCTAAAACCACTGATTTAAAACAGGAAAACAATCGTTTCTTTGTGAAAACAAGAGTAAAAGATCAAGAATTCTCAAAGGGGAAATGTCTCTCTGTCTAACTCCCACATAATAAAACGAGCCAGCCATGCAAAATTACTGTTAACTTTCTACAGTGCAACATTAGGATAAAATGCACAGAATGTTGTTGTGCAAATTTAAGCCTTTCTTGCAACAGCTGAGCAATTTGTTCGCTCACATCAGGGACTGAAAGTGGGAGTTGAGAGGAAACAAGAAGCCAGAGTCGTTGTTTTTCCTCCAGGGCTAAATGCAGAGATTGGTTTCATATATTTATACTAATGCAGTTAGAATAAGGGTCACACAATAGTGACACGTTACCCCGTCTCATCTTTGCAGTGAGAGTTAATAGAGACGAGGAATCACGAGTCTTAAAGTTTGAACGATTCATTCAGGACTTGCACATCACCAGTGGTGGTTTAGAGCGAACGCTTTGTGTTGTGATATGTGATCACATTCATCGTTTGGGAAGTGACTGTTCATGACTCTGGGACCTGCAAGCACTTGTTTTACAGCCTGAGCATTGACACATTTTCCACTTGTGAGTGTAGTTTATATACAGGAGCAGAAAACCTTGAAGCTCTTTACCAGTTCAGTTTGTGCATAAGGAACCACATCCTTATATACGGCGATACAGAGCTCACGTATTCCACATCTGAAGCTTAAATGAGCAGGAAACAAGCAAAGAATGGATTTGTGAATAAAAACATTTAGAAACAGGGTGTAGTTTAGTTGCCATGTTTCTGGATGTGGTTAAGGAGTCGTGGTTTCCTTTTGAGATTTTGGTTTTAGGGAAGAACTTGTTCTACTAATGCCTTTGTTTTAGCCACGCCCTCTTGTCAAGTGTTTCTCCTCTGCACGTTCTCTTTGTCCCACTTGATCTCTGAAAACAATAAAACCTCCGCCGCCCGTTTAGCTGATCTGCCTCTGACGTTTGTGATTTACATTTCTCATTTTTCTCCTGGAGGCTGCCGCTGCGTCGCTTCCTTCCTTGCGTGACCCGGGCCCATTTCACCGTGCACACATGCTCCGGGCACACCCCTAAATCTGCGCGCTGGTGCACGTGAACTTGCACCGACGCCTTCGCTTGCGTGCACGCTCGCGCCTGTTCTGCGGCAGAATGCGATCGGCACTCGTAGAGGTCAACCAGAGAAACCCGAGAGTGCAGAGGAGTAACTCCATCGCTTTTATCGACCGGGCCACATTCTCAGCATCTGCTCCCTCTCGCCACTCTCACAGGCTTTCTCCGTCTCTTTCTCTTATGCAGCTCTTTATTCCCCTAGCTGGGCACCGTTCTCATTGTCATTCAGATTTTCTTTTCTGCATCTGTTTGTCTTTAAAGTAAGTAACCGCTGAATAAACACTGGCTCATTATATGAATCCTTAATCTGGACTTCTTATCTTGGGAAGTTAATAGTTAGCCACTAAACCTTTCTTCTTTTTTCTTTTGATTAAATCAAATAAACACAAGTAGATATGAAATGAACCTGCAGCTCTGTGTGTCATCTACTATGAAATCCTAAGAACATAAAATTGTAGAAAACTACAAGGATGACTTTTCGTTTGACAGCAACGAGGCGACAAACGAGCCGACGCCACAAAGCAGCGATTCAGCCTCTGCCATCGACTGTGTGGCAGATTAACAGATAACATCACTGTGACAGAGGCTCGGCTCGGCTCGGCTCGGCTCGACAGATGCTGCAAAAATCCTCACGAGGACGACGAAGCGCAGACTCCCCGTGCAGCGGATTCTGCCGATGAATGGATGGCACGAGTGGAAGCACAAGTGTTGTGGTCACCCTTGCCACCGGAGTCGCTCACACAGTCGCCAAATCACCTCCGAAAAATGTTCCCCTGGAATTTCAGGGGGGGGAGAGAGGGGTGCGGATTCTCCAGGAGACGGAGACAAACGGCAACAAACAAGAGGTCGATTCTTGTCGAGGAAGAGACACGGTCGACTTTAACACTTCCATCGCGGTCACAATGCTACGTAGTGTGTGCAGCGGGGAGCAAAAGGGGGCTGAGGAGAGAAGGTCAGCCGCGGCCGTAACAGCCCGACTTACGATATAAGTCAGTAGATGTGAGGGGACCGGACTGTAGCTGCACAATGAGTGACTGTGCAGGACAAAGACGGGGAATTGTTTAGTCAGATCAGGGGGTTGGGATTCGTCACAGCTACTGATGTGGCAGCGCTACGGACACAGCAAATCGGGAATGTCGATGGCATTCTGCCCTTTATCATTTTCCTCATTTATCTGTCCGTCAAAAAAGCCCCTCCCATTAGATGTTAGCGTTTGACAGTCATAGCCCCGGGTGCAATAGCTTGCCGCGGCGGGCCTGTCAATCTTTGCACGTCTGCAAAATGAAAGTGAAGCAATGTGCACGCGGCTAAAGCTTTAGCAAGAGTTAGGAGGGTTCAACGCTAGCAGCTGTGCCCTGGCTTTTACTGGATCATCTCCGGAACACAAAGCATCAACCTTTCTGCCACGACAGCCGCCAAATACTTGAAAATCCGCTTAAAAGATTCAGATTCATAATACACGCCGTCATCATCCACTTTACAGAGGCGGCCGCAGAGCTAGCTGCAGATGATTAAATGTGACAGAAACAGTTGTGGTTTTTCAGGAGAAGCCTCGCTTTGCTTTGATCGTGAGTGCAGCGCATGGTGCTGGTTAGCACATCGTGTTTTCTGATTTCTGGAGGGCCGCCTGTCGATTGCTAAGGTCAACCAAACTCAGGAAGGAAACAGCCCCCTCTCCTCCCCCTCCTCCTCCTCCTCACCTATCCACTCAATAACCAAATGAACTTGACCCCTGATCCCTCTCCCCTCACCCATTTGCTTTCCACCTCATCCCTCCATCTCAGAACAGTAATGTCCACTCACTCATCTGACTCCAGAGGCAGTATCTGTGCTCCTGAGCTTTGACTCAGCGGCTCAGTGTGTGTTTTGCAAGTTCAAGTAATCTTTTGATCTCCCTTTTCCGCGCATGTATGCACATGAATAACATAATTGCATGTGTGCAGCAAACAACACAACCTGTTGCCCTTTGTTGCTGCACAACCAGAACCCCAGGCTCCGGGTGATAGGTTCAAACTGAAGCATGCAGCTGTGGTGTAAAAAGAGGCTTGTCACGGGTTGTTCGCCGGCGCGGCCACTCCTATTGATAATGCACGTTAAAAATAATCTTGACGGGCAGTAACCGATCCTGGCAGCCTCATTACATGCCACTTTCTAAGCCTTTCTAATACCCAAACCATCCCTGTGCTCTGCAGAACAAACTCATTACCCCTGTTAGGAAGTGGAATAAAGAAAACTTGTTGAGGCAAACGCACGCTGGCCGGATTAATGAATTGCACAACATGACGGGTGAGTGTGACAAACGTTTTGGACGTTGACACAGGTGAACTGTATTTACGTCCTGAGCGTGCACGTGGTCAGGTTTGGACTTTTGGAGGATACTTAAATTGACTTGCAAATTTGTTGCAGTTATACACAAGTTTTTCAACTTTCTTCGCTGCTATACAGCAACACACAACTTTTTAACTAGTCTCTGATGACGTCCCTGATAAAAACACAGTAGAAAGTAATGAAATCTATATCGTTGACCTGAATACATCTGCTGGGAACAGATGGCTCATGTGCTTCATACTGTGAGCTGCAGATATGTATAGCCTGTATAAAAACATGCAGCACCTCAGCACCATCAGTAGTATTTAATAGTACTATAGGATAGTGTAGCAGCTAAAGGTCTAATAACTTTATCAGATAGTTGATGTGCAGCCTCCTTCTCTCTGTTACCACAGGAGGTTTGGTGAAGTTGGTAACTGACTGCTAGCATTAGCATTAGCCTTTTCAGATGCATTGCAGTAGTACTTTAGTTGTATTTCAGGACTGACATGTCACAGTAGTATGAGCTTCATCTTTAGTGAAGTATTTCCACACACTTGATGAACCAACGACCCACTGGGCTCCTCACTTGTCTTCTAGGAGGCGTCCATGTTGTTACTGTCACATGATCAGAGACTGGTCCGTGTCACGGCAGTCTACTCGTCTATACAAACCCTTTAATCGTACCATGTTGTTCACGTCCCTAGATCCTGATCGTCCCACAAAACCCCCACCACATACGAGCCTAGCGTGACCTCCAACCTCTGGCCTTGCAGAAGAGTGGAAGTCACATCACACTTCGTCAGATAAGCGTCTTTCCTTTAAGCCGTCAACTCCGATGCAGGTCTGGCCCGAATAAGTCTGGTCAGTATTAGTGCGTTTTACCATCAGACTCAAAACATTACATTAGTCCCTCTGGAAGAGTTGGAGGAAATTCGATTTGCACCCCACATGTCGGATGAGCTCGTATCCACATAAGGAACTGCTAAGAGAAAATTCACAACCCGAGTCGATAACCCACACTGCCCTTCAGTTAAACCACGTCTCAAGTTACGAGCGGCCTTTTCATGGTTCCTCCCAGTCCCTCCACCTTCTTCCTGGCTGCGTTTAGCCTTCAGGGCCTGCGTCGCCCGACTCCCCGGCATTAATGGACGTGGGCGTCTGGCAAGCGCAACAGATTTGCGAGCCTTGATAACGCTTATGCTTTTGGTAAAAAGATTACATTAGAAATAAAAGGCGCATAATCGGGTTAGAGTGAAGAATAACATATGACAATGAAGCCCATACACGGCGGGCTGTAAGTCATCATGCCTGGAATGGCAGCGAGCTCACATTCATCATGAGGTAGACTTTGTTAGTTCTAATCTAAATGAGGTTTTACTATCAGAGCTCTGGCTCCTTATATCTCGATCTCTCATGAATCATCTCTGTGGATGCCACGCCTCCCTCTCAGAGCCGATTCAAGCTGCCTCAGAACGTCATCATCAATGGAAGATGTGTTGTTTTTGTCTTTGTCTTTACAGCAGCAGGGCTCTTGGAGAAGAGAACACTGTGTCCACTTCTGTTTATCAAATGACCTTTTCTGTCGCGGCTACAGTTTCCCAGGTTCTTGTTTTGGAAGCTGAGCAAACGCTGCACAATTTATTAGTCGCATCAATTCACATTATACATGTTAATGTTGACGCTGTGCAGCTTCAGTTTAATATGCAGCTTAAATACATTCTATTTTACTACTTGTCAGTGGTTTATTTTGCAACTAGTCCAGCGTATGAGTTTAACAAGTGACATGTTTAACCTGCTAGATGTTGTGCAGACTTTAAATCGACTGATCACGTGACAATAACAACATGGACGCCTCCTGGAAGACAAGTCATTACAGTAAACTAGTAGCAGCTCATGAAGTGTGTAGAAATACTTCAACTAAAGATGAAGCCCATACTACCGTGACATGTCAGTACTGAAATACAAGTACAGTTCTACTGCAATGCATCTGAAAAGGCTAACGCTAACGCTAGCAGAGGAACGGTCCATATCCTCTGGACATCAGTCAGTTAACAGCTTCACCAAACGTCCTGAGGTAACAGAGAGAAGGAGGCTGAACATCAACTATTTGATAAAGTTATTATCAAATAGTTGCTATTGATGCTATTAAATGCTACGGATAGATTAAAAATGTGTGTGGCCCCAGACCAGTAACACAAAAGTGTATTAACCTATAAATATAACTCTCAATAACTCTCACTAAAACAGTGCAAACCCATTAGGAATAACAGTTACTTTTATTAAAAGATTGCAGTTAATATCTTCAGTATAATTTTGCACTTTACAAAATTCATCCCGCGGGCCAGATTGGACCATCTGGTGGGCCGGTTTTGGCCCCCGGGCCGTATGTTTGACACCCATGCCCTAGCATATGCCCAGCGCAGACGCTAGGGGTAGCCAGCCAGCTGCAGCTGATTTCTAAAAGATTACAAAGCTTTAAATTGTCCAAGTACACATGACAAATTATCTTTTAATTTTAAGAAGATGCAGGAAGAAAAGTCCGAAGCGTACTCCCCATCAGTTTCTCTTTTACTCATTAGATTCTTGAAACAGCGCCACGGACTAAACCACAAGCCGTCACGGGCCAAACAAGATCATGGGAGAGGTACAAAAGAGTCCCTTTAGCCTGAGAGCCCACTCTGTGTCCTCCCCTGTGATAACAACATCCTTCAGACCGCGGCCCCGGCGGGCTGCATGGCCGATCAACAGACTCCTTTCATTGTCATCTCACAAAAGCGTTGATTTAATCTGTGAGGCATCAGATCATTGGAATGAGCAGTGACTCCAGTCATAAGGAATTCCTGATTTGAAGTGTGATAGTGCAGCGAGTGCAGTGATATAAAAAAAAATATATAATTCAGAGCCCTGTTCAGAGACGTGACCTCCTTGTAAACCCTCCACAAAGAGAGAGAAGTGGCCTTTGTGTCTCTGGATGGGATGAGTCGACGAAGACAATGAGGCAAAGCTTCCGCCTGGCATTTGGATCGACGGGCCAACAATGTCTAGAGTGTGGAGCTGGAGATGGTTTGATGAAGTGGATGTCCACTGTCCGCTCAGCGCCGGACAATGAAGTCGAGCCGATTCTATTCAGCATCATCTTGACCCTTGGCATTGCAGCCCATCACTCAAATTTACTCTGTGCGGAAGTTCATGATAAACTTGGCCCGTGTTTAGATAGGGTCATCTGACAGCCAGAGGTTAGACAGCGGAAAAATAATTGGCCCAGCAAGTGAAAGGAACATTTTTTTTGATAGATTTTCAAACCTAGAAGCGAAACGGAGACAAGGGAGACAGTGGAAGCGTCTGAAATGCATCGAGTTGCGGCGCCAATCAACCGCATGACGCAAGTGTTTACTGCAAGGAAGCACCGCTCCCTGTGTCTGCGTGGGTTCTCTCCAGGTTCTCCAGCGTCCTCCCACCGTCCAAAGACATGCTGCTTAGGTTCATTGGTGATTCTGAATTGGCCGTTTTGTGTGAGTGTCTCTCTGTGATAGTCCTGTGATAGACTGGAGACCTGTCCAAGGTGGACCCCATTTCCTGGGATAGGCTCCAGCCCCACGTGAACCTCCAAAGGACAAGCGGTTGCAGATCTCAAGCAGATGTTTCCCCACATTTGAGCTTAAGGTTCTGCTTAAGGTTTTCTTCCTGTTAAAAGGGATTTTAATTCTTTCCACTGTCGCCTTAGTGCTTTCTCTGAGGGTCTCAGACCAGGTTCTGAGGTTCCATTAAAGCATCTTGAGACAATCTGTGTGATTATTGAAACGGCAAGCTTGGCAAGAAGAGCCAGCTCCGTCTATGAACTAGCTTTAATTTGTCTTCTTTGTCTTTCACTGACAACCAGAGTCTGGATCGTCCACCATGGACCGACTGCCTAGCTACGAAAGCAGTGAGCAGACATTGATGTTTTCATTTTCTGTAACCGCTTGTCCTCAGAAAGGTTCTAGGGAGTGAGGGCACGTCTTTGGACGGTGGCCCCAGACACAGGGAGAGCATGTTTAAGGTCGGAAACCAATAACAACATGCTACCTTCTGCACCGTGTTGAGGTATAAACAGAGGTCAGTGCATGTGAGAGTGTGACAGAGTGTGAGAGATACCTGGACCCTTCAATATCTGACAGTGTACTAACCTTGTATTAGAGGAGCAAGTGAATTTACCATAATGGCATCATATTGGCTGTCTCAGCTTTTGGGAACAGTTGGAATTTTTCAGATAGCGCAAACCATGGTGTAAATCAGCCGAGCGCACACTCACGTAGGTCGACCTTAACTTGGCAGCTACACCGTGACGTGCTCCGGACTTACCTTCACAAACGGTGTCACTGAACGGGGTGCAGGGGTTCAGCACCACGTCTTCGTCACAGGTGGTGCAGGGGATGCAGGGCTCCAGAGAGCTCTCCTGGTCCGAGTACGTGTCCCCGTTGCACTCCTCACACACCGTGTCGTGGTCTGCCTCGCAGGCGTACAGCATGCCCTGGCCTTCGGGACACTTGGTGCAGGGTTCGCAGAGCTGCGTGATGCTGTTCTGGTAGTAGCCGTACTTGCACACACAGATGGCGTCGTTGGCGTCGGTGCAGGGCGTGTCCATGCGGAGCAGACCTTTGCACTCGTGCAGGGCTGACATTTCTCTGTGTGGCTCAGGTTCTCTGAGAACGTTTCACCTGAAAGTAAAAAGAAAACAGGCGCTGAGAATTTATGACTCTGCGTAAAGATAACCACAGTTTCTGTATGCTCCCGTTTCCTGTTTCTGTTCTGAAAGGTTCTTCCTTGGTGTTTTTCTTTCTTGCTTTACTTCCTGTGTTTTCTGTCCTGTTTAACTGTTTAATTGGTTCCTCCTTGGTTTCTCCGCCCTCATTAGTTTCACCTGTGTCTCGTCAACCTCTCAGTGTGTTTATATAGTCCTGCCTTTCTCTTTGTCTTTCATGACGTTCACTGTTGATTAAACCCAGTTGATGTTTCGTAGTGTTTCCCAAGGTTTTGTCTTCTTTATTCACTTCTTTATACCTTCCTTAACCTGCTCCTGCCTTGCCACTAAACCTTTAAAGATTTTGGCAGTGAAAGCAAAACTCTTTTTTTAAATGTTGACAAAATGTGCATTCTTAAAATAATTTGTCCGAAAAAACAAATTATACTTATTTTAGTATAAACCTGAAACTAATTAAGCATGCGTGACTCTCATCTCGGCTGATTGAATCAGCTCTCTCTTTAAACAGAAGACACACACTTGCAGTCAGAGCGGACCGATTGTGTGTCTTGTATAGTCTGGTCTAAGAATGAGCAATTTCACTCTAAGTGGAATTTATTTTAACGACCAGTCTTTAGTTTTAGAGTTTAGAAAAATGTCTTTGCCGAATAAACATTTCTTCATCTCTCCAAACACCTCAACATAAGAAGGGGAATTTTCAGCCATGTTATTTCTGCAGATCACAATTTAGGAGTCATGTTCCATCCGTGGCTGGTCCTGTGCACGGATGCAGGAGTCTAACGGACGCTGAGCATCCGTAAGACATCACATGTGTTTTTTTGCAAATGGTTTGCATACCTGCAAGATTTATAGCACAGACATATCTCCTGAAAGGACGCGATCAATATTGCATGTTTTATGGAATTGTATTTCGGCTGGATAGAGAACTGGGAAACACACTAAATTATGCAACAGACCCATTTGTAAGAGCAGCTTGGGTACGAGAGAGAGAGAGAGAGAGAGACGGAGAGAAGGTGGGGGGGTTGAAAGTGCGATCTCAAAATCTTTATCATTCACCTTTAATCATTTTGAAGAAAAACACGTTGAGTCTTTCAGTTTTGCGGCCGATAAAATCAATAATCTGATGCCACAGTGATAAATTTAGAACTTGTGATAGTGATTCTGCTTTTTTTAGGAAATAAAAAACGATTGATTGAGTAAGAAAAAGGGCAAACATCGGACGTAATGAGACCAAACCGCTCGGCACTCAGCGGTGGTGGGCGTGACGTTGGCTCATCCACACAGATTCCTCTACAGAACCAAGCTACTGCTGTGAAAACTGTTTTATATAGTCGTTAAGCTGCTGATGAAGTTTCCCAACTGACTGTTAAATAATAATAATAATCCAGATGTTTCACTGAACGGTCCAAAAGCAGCAAATGTACGCCGACGCCTAATACTGTAGAGGTCTCTCTTGTGGTGACTCATCAGAGAATGGACATGGGTCTTCTGAGGGTGTCCTGTTGTTAGTTGGGGGGGTCTTTGAGGGGAGGGGCCTCTGTGGATCATCCCTCAGATACTTGATCAGTTTGGGATCTAGTGAATGTGGAGGCCAGGTCAACACCTTGAGATGTTCTTCATGTTTTCTTTGAGTTGTTCCTGGGTTGTGTGGTAGTAGGGTCGTTTGCATGTTCTCCCTGTGTCTGCGTGGGTTCTCTCCAGGTTCTCCAGCTTCTTCCCACCATCCAAAGACAAGCTGGTTAGGTTCATTGGTGATTCTAAATGCTCCAGATCCCCCACCTCGACCCTCCAGAGGACAAGAGGTTACAGAAGATGCGTTTGAGACGTTCAGGACTTTGCCTCAAAATGGTCGTTCATCTAGATTCTTCCAGATAACTGCAGTGTCAGTTTCCAGTTCCCATTTCACCTCTGAACTAAAATAAACCTGTCTGTGTGGGGGCCGGTGGCGTAGACGACCCCCCCATCACCACCCCCTCATAGCGTATCGAGTTTTGGGGCGTGCGTCACCGGCCCACCAACCACGACGAGCGCTCTGATGATGCAGAGATTAAAAACAGAGATGAGGAGAGACAGAAGGAGGAACGAGAGGCGGTTATCTGAGAACACATGAGGCTGTGTTGGATGCATTTTTGTTTAATTATATCTTCAGAACTGGACCCAATACCTTCCCCCCTTCCTCCCCCTCTCTCTCTCTCTGTGTGTGGGCCTGTTGTGCTGTTTACCCCCACCCACCCAGACCATTATGTTCTGCAACACCCTCCATCTCTTCAAACAGAAGCTAAAATTCAGAGCCCTCCCTCCCTCCCTCCCTCCCTCCCTCCCCAGGAGTGCTCTCAGAGCCATTATCATAATGCCATGCATCAATAATGCAAGTCAATACATTAATAACACTGGCCTGCAGCAATGGAGGGAGGGGCTGGAGGGAAGGGGGGGCCACAGACGGTCTGTTCCTGCCTCGACATATCACATCATAACACGACTTTCTAGACTAACATTCAATCCCTCGCTTTGTTTTCAGCGTCCATAAAAGGAGTCCTGACTCTGCAGCGCTGCATGTGTGTGTGTGTGTGTGTGTGTGTGTGTGTGTGTGTGTGTGTGTGTGTGTGTGTGTGTGTGTGTGTGGGTGTGCTCCTGGACCATTAGCTGCTGGCTGAGAAGTTCGCCCTGACTGCACTCGTCCCGTTTCATCTCCACTTATCTGCTCATTCGTCCAAACTCCTCCGAGTGTTTAAGCTGGCCGAGGTTTTTAGCACCTCAGCCAGGACGCCCCCCTCACCCCCCCCCCTCACCCCCTCCCTCCCTCCCTCGCTCTTTGGACACTGTGTGGAAATCACAGCCATCGGAGCTCGGCCATCAGCTGTGGGCAGCAGGCCAGAAACAACACAGAGTAAAGACATGTGCTGAGTGGAAGTTGGAGGAGAATCAGGACGTCGCTGTCAGGAATAAAAATGAGAATATTACAGAGAGCAGACACATTTAGATGATAAACAGTCAGAAAATAATAATAATATTTTACAAGCGGAAAAAAATATATATAAAAATTACAAGCTAAAATTCAGTTATTCTGAGAAAAAATAAATTCTGTTCTCCCTTTGGTTTTTATTCCATAAAACAAAATTTAAATATATTATATATTTTTTTGCCAAGTGAATGCAATCCCTAGAATCCCAATAAATTCAAATAAAATAAATAAATAATACTTGTGCAATTAATTAATTGTATTAATTAACTGATAACCAATAAATATGAACCAACAAACTATGATTTATTTTTTTCGACAAGATAAATTAAAGCTGGCCGTGGTGGACGACGTATTTTTTCATAGGTAGGTAGCGTACGTTAATGCTAACAGCTAATCTCTGCTCAGCTGGTGGAAAACTCAGACATCCAGATTATTTTGCATAAAAACTAGAACGTTATAAAATAGTGTAATAACCCTTTAACACCTACACCTCGTTATGTGTTTTACTTTAACTTATTTCAGTTATAAAAAAGTCAGAAAATGACATGTGACTCAGAGCTTTTGTCTAATTTTCCAGAATACCTGGCAGGTAGAAGTTACCGTAATGATGGATGTAAAGGGCAACAGCTCTTTATCTAATAGCGTCTTTCTCTATGTCTGACTGTCTGATCGTTCATATCTGAGTAAAACAAATCCCTCGGCCTCCTCTGTGTTGTGTAACAGAAAGCAGCAAAAGCTTAACACACTCATCATATGAGGTTTTTTTTAATAAGAGAGGTGGTAACTTATGAGTAGAGGTGCAGAGGTTTTATAAATAGCAGCAAAGATCCACTTATAAAAGCATCCATCGTTCCAAAGAAGCACTACAAACGCAAATAAATAACGTCTCCGTGTTCACATTCTTTGTGACTTCTCTCATGACCTGAAGGCTGAGGAGCTCTCTTCTCGTGGGGGGGGGGGGGGGGCTCCTTGGCTAATGGTTTTCCATCCTTCACTGACCCAGGGAGGTTTACAGCTACTTCCTGGCCTGGACGCAAGCTGATCGAGGAATTCATGCAGGGGAAAACTCTGGGAACTGCGCAGTTCCCAGAGTTTTCCCCTGCACAAGTGAGCAGATGAGTGGAGATGAAACAGGACAAGGAAAGCTCTATGGGGTCAACCTGACCTTTGACCTCGTGTGATTTACACAAAACAACAAGTAGAGAGGAGACTCTTTAGTTCTCAGTCTAAATCTGCACCTAATTACAATCAGACAGCGGCTGATCTGATGCTCCGAATGTTTCCACTACAGCTTCTTTTTTCTTTTTGGAGCCGCTCCCTCTCGTGCATCCTCCCGAAACCACTGTCTTTGTAAAGTCTTTCAGGCTGGCTCAGCTCGTTTCCCTACATGGTAAAGGTCAAGGAGAGGGGGGCAGCGTTGCCGGAGAACGTCTGGCTTCTAGTTTACTCGCAAACCAAATGTGGCTGAATCACACGGAGACTCAAAGCTGCTCACTTTTAACAAAAGTAGACAAGTCTCAGCGTCTGGCTCGCATCACGCAGTAGTTTTATAATAATCATGATAATTTTATTAAAGCGATTCAGATAATCTGCTGATTGAACGCAGCTATTTGACAGCAACGGGTCAGCGCCCTCATGTACGAAGGTATGTACGTACAAAAACGTTACGTACGTACAAAAACTTTCGGTACGTACTCGCTCACGTAAAAGTTCAGATGTATCAAGAGTGAAATGTCCTTGAACTTTGTCCGTGCCAACGCCAACGACGTGTCTGGCGTACGTAGGATTCTACAGATGTGGATCCTTTGGCATCTGAACAGGTCAACATTAAAGAGCAATCTGCAGCCAGAGACGGTTTCTGAATGGAATCTGAGCTATCGACTGCACACACATTGATAGAAAAGATCATACGTGATGAACAAATGCAAGTAAACATTGTGGCAGCGTGACAAAGAGACATTTATGAGCATCTCCACTCCAGTGAGCAGCGTCTCCAATTCACTTTCTGTCAACTTCTTCTTCTTTCCCGTCTTACTCATTCTTATGTTTTCTGATGGTGCAGAGAGGGGAATCTAAGGTGCAGGGTCAATTTAAATATAATCTGCATATTTAAAAGGGACGTGGACAGGGAGGAGTCAGGTACGCTGGATTGGGATGAACAAAGGAAATGAACTTCTGAGTAGATCAGCTCAGTATTTCAGCATTAATGAGCTTAAATTTACTTTTTTGTGCTCCTGTGACGGTTCAGAACAAAACATTTATTTCTTGCATGGATTGCAATGAGATTCTGGACGGTAGCAGCACCAACAAAGTACCTCTACTGCGTCTTTTGCTCCAATAAGCGTCTACTAACATGCATATTTAACGCCGTCCCCGGGAGCGAACTGTATGACAGCTTAACAAAGCTGTTAATGTCAGGCTATCACAAGAGGGCTTTCCAAAAAAAAGAGAAAGGAAATAGAGAAGGTTCATAGTGTGAGCAGAATTAACGCGATGTAGGGGCGCTAAATCAAAATTTGCGCAAGCGTCGCAGTGATTTACGATCCTCGTGTCTCCTCCAGTGACGGCGAGCACAGCGGAGGATCTGTCTGAGGAGGACATCACTTACAGGGAGAATGTCAGAGGGGCGGCGATTTAACGTTCATCTTTTGGACAGATGAAACTAGTAAATCACCGTCTGCTGTCACCAGAGACGGGGCGCTTAATACGTCCCCACATGACGTCCCGGCTTTAGGACGTGTGGACAGCACAGGACGTCCATTCATGCTCTTAGCACACATGCTTCGTTTCATGCACATCGTCGTAAATTCTCCTCCAGCCGTACGTGCACAGCGGTGTGTGGCGGACGGAGAACACATGGCTGAGTGATACTCACTGTCCAGGCACTGCTCGCAGACCGTCTGCGTGGCGCCGCACGGTTTGGCCACGCCCTCGCCGGGTTGACACTGCTTGCAGCATTCTCCGCTGGCCGTGTACTGGTTGGACAAGCACGGCTCCTTATCGGCCAGGGCCCCAGCCTGCAAGCACAGCAGCATTTAGAAAGAAACTCACACAAAATGACTTTATTAGCAGTCGCTAGGGGCGCTTAAAGCATCGATTAGTCACTGATCACGTGACGATAACATCATGGCCGCCTCCTAGAAGACAACTGAGGAGCCCAGTGGGTCGTTGCAGAAAACTAGATAAAGATGAAGCCCATGCTACAGTGACATGTCAGTGCTGAAATACAACTAAACTACTACTGCGATGCATTTGAAAATGCTAATGGTAATGCTAACGCTAGCAGTCAGTTAACAACTTCACCAAACGTCCTGTGGTAACAGAGAGAAGGAGGCTGCACATCAACTGTCTGATAAAGTTATTATCAAATAGTTGCTATTGATGCTAGTAAATGCTACTGGTGGTGCTGAGGTGCTGCATGTTTTCATACAGGCTATACATATCTGCAGCTCACAGTGTGAAGCACATGAGCTGTTGCTGCAGGTTAATAATATAGATTTCATTACTTTCTCCTGGGTTTTTATTAGTGACGTCATCAGAGGCTAGTAGACTCTAGTCCTTTAGGGATGAAGACTTGGATGAAACGTCTTCAGGAAATTCTACAAGTCCAGTTGACCTCTTGTGGACGCACAAGGAAAGCAAACTTCATGCATGTGTCTCAGTCCAAGTAGTGTTCAAATAAATGTGTCATTAAAGAGGCTGAGAGGTGGAGAAAACAACCAGTATTTCTCAAAAATGAGGAAAAAGTCCTTTTTTCTTTCTTGTGTTTTATGATTCCTCGAGTCCTTTCAGATTTATTTGGAACCAGAGGTTTAAGATTACTTTGGGAACCGTGCAAGAAGCCGGCCGAATAAATGTGAATATCTGTGAGATGATTAATGGGACAGCTACACAGATTTGTCCTTTTTCTGGATCCGCTCTCTGTTTTCTGTGCTCTTGTGAAATATGAGTTCTTTTCTTTCTTTTTCCTTATCTGATCTTGTGGGGGAATTCAAATGAAACCATCAGTGGAAACGATCTCTGACACACGGGAACTGTAGCATGAGGTCGCGGCGAGGCACGGCTCTGTTTCTTTAAACCACAGCTTTGCCTCACGTGGTGCCAAACCGTCAGACAAACGCTGTAATGAGCATTTATGAGGCACCGGGCCGCGACGCTTCAGTAAAAGCCAAACCAAACCACACGGCCGGCCAAGGAACGCCAGTCTCCCGTGCATTCTTCAAACAGCAACCTGTTGAGCGCTCGGCCGTTGACAGATGAAGATGTTTGTGCGTGCCTCTGTTTATGCATAATGCATGAGAATGTCAGCTTGTGCAATCACGCCTGAGGCGGGACCTTTCTGTAAGTCAGTCAGTGTTTACGTGAGACCTCAGAGCGGCTCTTTAACATTAAATCAAAATAAATCTGGTTCTTCTCTCAGCAGGTCTCTCTTTTTTTTTTATAACTACACCTTGATCTCCAGAGCGAGGTTGGAGCAAAGAACGACCTCTGACCCCAGGTCTGTCTTTCATTCTCTCCAGATAAAAGAGGAGGGGCTTGTTTTGGGATGTTCTTCTATTGGGGGGGATCAGCCATAACAATAAAACCACTAACAGGAGAAGTGAATAACATTTAAATCATCTTGTGACAATTCAATGTTCTGGCAGCAGCAACAAAAACGCTTTAGGAACAACTCATTCATTGATCTTCTGTAACCTCTTGTCCTCTAGAGGGTCGAGGTGGGTGGGCTGGAGGCTTTAGAATCACCAATGAACCTAACCAGCATGTCTTTGGACGGTGGGAGGAAGCTGGAGAACCTGGAGAGAACCCACGCAGACACAGGGAGAACAAACACCACACTACTGTTCCACCCAGGAACAACTCAAGAAAACTTCAAGAACAGCACAAGGTGTTGCCCTGGCCTCCACATTCACTAGATCCCAAACTGATCAAGTATCTGTGGGATGATTCCCTCAGAAGGCCCATGTCCATCCTCTCATGAGTCCGACAGAACATTACGAGTCATTAGTGGTCATAATGTTATGCCTGATCGGTGTATATCTTCTACTTCTCTTGATCACACGGCCTCATAAAAAAATAAAAAATAAAAAGAAAGTGCCAGGAGTGAGATATTTAAAGCGTCTCTCATCACATGAGCAGCATGTGAGTCAGCCACGCGGCTACGTTGACCGATCCGGACGACTCCGACTAGTAAACTGTCAGGCGTCAGGGTTCAGGTGTGTGTGGAATGCTGCCGACAGGAGAGAGGAGCTCTACAAAAACATCAAGCGTCCCCTCAGGCACCTCTGAGTCAGCGTCAGCATGGGAGGGTGTGTATTAGTGTGTGTGTGTGTGTGTGTGTGTGTGTGTGTGCACTTTATCTCGGCCCCTTGACAGTGTCATGGCTCATTCACCTTCAAGTCCTTGGTATTTAATTTTCCTTGCAGTCCATGTTTAGGAGCCCGGGGGCTTTGTGTGTCGACTTTGCCTGCTTCACTCAGTCATTTCTAAAGGAATCTCTGCAGCTTTATTAAATGCTTTAAGTGTATTAACATGTGCTTTTAGCCACTGTGCTCTGTTGTTGCTGTTCTGGCATCTCTGGTCTCATCAAACCAACACAGATCACGCACAAAGCAGCTTTCATATTCAGCTTTCTCTGCAGCTGTGACGCTTTTTACCTGCGCAGTGATTTTAAAAGCTAAAAACACCCTCTTCTTTCTTATTTTCATTCTTTATTTTCATTTAAAGATGCACCAAACCCCTCCTCTACCCTGAAGTGCCCCCCGACACGCTGCCCACGCCCAGCGCCGCGCGTTCATTTGCATTTACAACCTCACATGCGACCAAACCTGTTCGAAAGACGTCAGTGACTGACACTTTTGAAACGGTTCCAAGTTCCAGCGCTCCTCGGCTCCTCGGCTCCTGCTTGTCATTTCTCTGACCCCGCTCTCGCTCCGGGTGTGGGCGCAACGCCGACAACGTTCCAAAGACCAAAAGAAAATCGGTCGGTTAATCTGTGCAAACGGCTGACAGTTTTTAAGCTGAACCTGGTTTGAGCGAAGAACTCGTGGCAGCGCTTAGCAAGTCGTAGCTCGACCTGTACTCGCTGAGTCGCTGGGGTTGCACTCTTCAACTTTTTGCCAGCCAAGTCACCTGAAGCTAAAGAGAAGGAGAACGATGATTGCGTAACGAGCAGGAGCATCAACAAGAACGCTGCGACCAATCTCACTAATGCTCCGGTCAATTCTCTGTTAGAGGCACTTAACCCCTGGACCTCGGCTGTCAGCGCTTGTTAAGCCATTAAGGGCTCCACTAAACCAGCCTTCCAATAAACTGGGCCTAAATTTTAATCCAGCCACTGCGGGTCCATGGCTGGATTAAACGACACTGAATCATCACGTCTCACGAAACGAGATGAGGGCACAGACGGATAGAGGAGGAGGAGGAGGAGGAGGAGGAGAGGAAGAGTGAGGTTGGGGGTGGTTCAGGCTCTATCAATATTGCATGTGCTGAGCCAGCAGAGGATGCATAGCCATCGGTGGGAGCAGCTGTCATGTATCAATGATGCAGCCTGCTCCCAAAAAAGAAACCAAGGCCTCCACAAACCCACGGCCTCTTTTAAGATGTCTGAGGTCGATTTCGATTCACAGTGGCATCCTATCATCTAAACGTCCCTGACATTTGCCTGAATCACATTAGTCGTGTGCTTTTTCAAGGCTTGATGTCTTTAATCATCTACCGTCTGTGCATCCCAGATGAGGAATCAGAGACTTTTAGGAAGCAAATAACAAATTCGTCGCCTCCAATCTGAAACTCTTTTACCGGTTTTAAGATCTTAAGTCGTCTTTAAGGACACCTGCTCCTCAGGACAAACTTGTGCTCAGTCAAAAAAACTGAAACTGGCTCCTCCACAGAACCCACTGCCACATTGTTACTGTCCCGCTGTCTGCAGGGCCACATGTAACTGAGAAGGGTGGAACTACAGATCCGGCAACTGGAGCTATAGAGTATCAACCTGAATGGCTGCTGCTGCTGCTGCTGCTGCTGCTGCATACATCAGCTCTGACATACGTGCTGCCCTGTCAAGGCAGTGCACTCAGGACGGGACAGGTGGACGGGCGCGGACTCTTACTTTCAAGATTTAAAAGATTTATACGCGACGTTTCTGCTTTTAGCAAGGATGGAATCTGTCAAATGTGAAGTGACGTGAAGTCTCTCAGGATGTGAAGGGGTATGCAAAACTTACAGACTGGAAAAAAAAGAAAAAACTTCTGAAACTACTGCAAAACTGAACTGAACATCATCCCCTCTCCGGCTCGTCTTGGTGCGTAATTGCGCGCAGTTTTCACATGACTATTAACAAACAAGCTGATTATACAAGAGACTACTCACCAATCCGAGTAGCACTGCAACGAAAACGGAGTTCATCCTGTATCTCCTTTGCATCCTTCCAGAGTGGGGGGCTACGGGGGGGTCAAGAGGATGCGGGTCTCACTAACTTCGATGAGAAAAAACCGACCCGGCTCTCATCGTTGCGTGTTTTCTTAGAGAAGAATCACAACCGTCCGGGTAGCTGCTCTGCGCGCTGTCAGGTGTGTGTGTGTCACGGCAGGTAGTCGGCTCAGTCCACCGAGCAGGAAAAAAAAAAAAAAAAAAAAAAAAGCACAACACACACGAACACAAACTATGAGCAGACACAATCCAGTCAGTGCGAGAGCCGCTGAGATTGTGGCTGCGCTGCGCTCCAACTGGGCTCATGTGGCAGCGGCGCTCAGCTCAAAGGCTTCAGGGTAGGAGCTTCTCCACGCCCACACACACACACACACACACACACACACACACACACACACACACACACACACACACGCACACACACACACACACACACACACACACACACACACACACACACACACACACACACGCACACACACACGAGCTTCCTCTCTCTTTAACTGGCTAAATTATGGTCTAGGATGTTGTTGCTCAGTGGGAAAAACCAGCTTTTAAGAAAATAAATCAAATATGAATTAAAGTGTCACTGAAACCAAACACTTGGTTCCATAACATCCTCTTTGCTTCCAGCTTATTTGATCTAAAATTCTATATATAGATATAAAAGATATATGAGACGTCCATCTGGTTTAGTCTAATGCTTCCTGAAGCCACATCACATCACAAACCACACCAACTTCTCCCTGAGGCCCGGCCGCCTGAATGCACCTTTAACCCAGAAACCTGAGCTGCACACAGGTACACGTCCACTGACGTCTGCAGAAAGCTGACTTCCTGAACGACTGCTGTCTTAAGCGTCACACAGTTCTGATCAAAACTCTCACGCTAACCAGAGAGGCTGATGTTTAGAGAAACACTCCAGTGACAGCACCTGAGGCTACACTGAATCATGGTTGTGTTCAGCTCATGACTAAACATGTCACGATGTTCGATACGTTGTGCTGAAGAGAAGAAGCTGATAGAGTTGTTGTGTCATGATCTCAGACAGAACATCCCTGCAGCAAAACAAACCATGTTCCAAGTGTAACAACATATTATATTTAACCAGGCACTGGACCAGTTGGTGATCACATGAAATCATCTCTGACGACGTGATGAATCTGTTTACACTGAAAAAGAACTGACTTCATTCAAATCTAAATTAATATTCAATTAATAAAAAAAACAGAGGGTTAGGAAAGAGATGGATGATGGATGGATGGATGGATGGATGGATCATTCATAGATGGATGGATGGATGGATGGATGGATGGATGGATGGATGGATGGATGGATGGATGGATGATGGATGGATGGATGGATGATGGATGGATGGATGGATCATTCATAGATGGATGGATGGATGGATGGATGGATGGATGGATGGATGGATGGATGGATGGATGGATGATGGATGGATGGATGGATAGCTGGATCATTCATAGATGGATGGATGGATGGAAGGATGATGGATGGATAGATGGATGGATGGATGGATGGATGGATGGATGGATGGATGATGGATGGATGGATGGATAGATGGATGGATGGATGGATGGATGGATGGATGGATGGATGAGTGGATGGATGGATGGATGGATGGATGGATGGATGGATGGATGGATGGATGGATGGATGGATGGATGGATGAGTGGATGGATGGATGGATGGATGGATGGATGGATGGATGGATGGATGGATGGATCATTCATAGATGGATGGATGGATGGAAGGATGATGGATGGATGGATAGATGGATGGATGGATGATGGATGGATGGATGGATGATGGGGATGATGGATGATGGATGATGGATGGATGGATGGGTGGATGGATGGATGGATGGATGAGTAGATGGATGGATGGATGGATGGATGAGTAGATGGATGGATGGATGGATGATGGATGGATGGATGGATGATGGATGGATGGATGGATGGATGGATGGATGGATGGATGGATGAGTAGATGGATGGATGGATGATGGATGGATGGATGGATGAGTAGATGGATGGATGGATGGATGGATGGATGAGTAGATGGATGGATGGATGATGGATGGATGGATGGATGAGTAGATGGATGGATGGATGGATGGATGGATGAGTAGATGGATGGATGGATGATGGATGGATGGATGGATGGATGGATGGATATATTACTATATAACATATAAGCAAATGAATACATTTAAATTAAAGTTAACATTCACAGTCAGAAGTTTGTGAATAAATAAATAGAGACCGTAAGGAAAAACACTTTGCTCATAAAGTTGTGCTACAATATGATGTGATTTATTCCTGACAGATAACATGTTCATCAATCTCTTCTAAACGACTGAAGTGTATAAATAAGAATAAGAAGAGACAGAGGTGAGCCGTCATCAGTAACGTCAGCAGGACATGACACTAAGAGCTGCTCGATACATGACTAACGGATGAAGAGGTGAAAAGCTCAATGTGATCATCAAGTTACTGTTATAAGGAGCAGAATCTGTCAGTGACTGTATAGTCACACTACAGGTGCATGCAACTCTAACAAGTGTTTTAAAGACATGAACCAGGTTAGTAATAAATTTAAAAAACGTCAGCTCTGCAGCGTGCAGCGTATCGATCGGCCTGTGGTTTATTTTTTATCTTTTAGTAAAGCATGTGAGGCCCGAGGGCAGCGGGGGATATTAGGGCAGCCGAGGAGGAGAGGGAGGACGCCGGATTTCTACGGGAAATAAATAATGCATGAAGGCAAAGAGAGAGAGAGAGAGAGATTGACAAAGAGAATCCATTCCACTGCCTCTAATGTGGAGGAAAAGGAGATAAATCTAATTTTCAGTGTCCCCCAGCGATTCGTTAAAGACAATCATCTTATTCAACTCAAAAACCGCTAATTGAAATGAGATGAAGACACAAGAAATCACTTCAACACAAACACAGATTATACAGATTAGTGGCAGATTATTATAATGTCCCATCCAGTAGGAGAAAGCCTCTAAGTAGAGAAGAGAGACACAGTTTCTTGTCTATTTTTTGTCCAGCCAGTGAAATTGAACTTTTTTGGAACTGATATTAAAATAAAGTTTTATAGGACATGTCCAGTGAAGAAGAGACAGTAGAGGGTCAGTTTATGACAGTATTGTGTGATCACATTTTGTGTGGACGCTGAGATCAACAGGTAATAAAGCTTCAGTCTGGAAACCTTTCTTTGTTGTCTGTCGACTCTCTGAGCAGCTGCTCCTGAGCCGATGCTAACAGCCTCACCCACCTGCACACGGCGTCGCTTCAAATACCTTTTATGGATCATTTATTTTTGGAGGAAGCGTTTGGGGGAATTCATCTGTTTCTGTTCACTGGAAACTTCATGAATTTAAATTTGTCACATGTGCAGAGACAAGTATGGACACACATGTTTTTATTTCTATCTTTATAAGGACACAATCCATTCCCTAGCTGCTAACCCTAACCATAACCTAATTGTACCCTTTACCCTAAAACAAGGGTGTCAAACTCTTTTTAGTTCAGGGGGCCACATCCAGCCTCAGTTTGATCTCAGGGGGGCGGACCAGTAACATAATACCACAACAACTTATAAATAAAGACAGCTCCAGATGTTTCTCTTTGTTTCAGTGCAAAGAAGAACACTACAAGCATGTTTATATTTAATTTAGAAAACATTTTATGAACGACCAGAATTTATTAATATATAACGTCCAATTTCAGCTCATTGCTGCCATCTACTGTTTAGATCTGCGTCTCAGACTAGAACAGTGTGACCCCTAGTGGACGAATAAGGAATAGCAGTGACTTAGTTTGTATCTTCTATGTCATTTTCACACTTCAGGACAATTCATCCCGAGGGCCAGATTTGACCTCTGGTGGTACAGTTATGGGTCCACGGGCCGTATGTTTGAAACCATGTGCGGACTGACCAACATGTCCTCAATTTGACGTAAAACTGATACCGGTCCTCAGAAAGGCAGCTGAACAAGAACACACACACACACCCCGTTTTTCTGCAGGACCGGCCACCTGGAACAGAATCCTTTTCTCGGAACTTGAGATGGGACAGTGAATGCATCTCTGGACCACCCATCCTCAGTCCGTTTACTGGTGACAGATGGTCTCTGTCTGTGTGTGTGTGTGTGTGTGTGTGTGTGTGTGTGTGTGTGTGTGTGTGTGTGTGTGTGTATGTGTGTGTGTGTGTGTGTTGGTAGCCTTTCCAACATCAACTTATCCTCATGTACAGTATACATCTTATATACAACGATCAACCATAACATTATGACCCTCCCTTGTGTTGACTCATCAGAGAATGGACATGGGTCTTCTGAGGGTGTCCTGTTGTTAGTGGGGGGGCCTTTGAGGGGAGGGGTCTCTGTGGATCATCCCACAGATACTTGATCAGTTTGGGATCTAGTGAATGTGGAGGCCAGGTCAACACCTTGTGCTGTTCTTCTTCCTAAAGTGTTTTTGTGGCTGCATCCTGCTGGGGATGGCTGCTGCCATCAAGGAGTGTCATTGCTATGGGGTGGGGGTGCCTGGTCTGGTCTAGGTGGGTGCTACATGTCTAAGTAACATCCACACCAATGAATGAAGCCAGGTCCAGAAGTTTCCCAGCAGAACACTGAACTGGAGCAAGATGGTTTAAATGTTGTTAACCTCCCCTGTCAGTGGTCATAATGTTGCGGCTGATCTATGCACGTGATAACCAACACCGACCCGGGACGACCACCACCACCTGTCACTCCTACATCAGCAGCAGTCGGAGCACAAACATCCCTCGGTCTGTGTCTCCTTCTAATGTACTGTAATAGCTGCAGAGGCATCGTATGACGGGACGAGGAATTACTCAGCGAGCACTCGCACTGATAACTGGCATGAGAGCGATACAGTGTTTTGTTTAGAGAAAAACCTTTCTTGTTTAGCCGTCGGCCCATCTGGGTTACGCAGAACGTAAAGTTTGAAACAAGCTCGTCATTACGAGCAATAAAGAGCTGGAGCTGTTGAGCCGCTGCAGATATTCTTAATTTCATTTGGTCCCCACTGCTGGGATGAAAGGATTAAACTTGTGTAAACCTCAGAGAGGCCGGATGGAAACAAACCCAGCGTCTTCCCGTGGGACTTCCTCATCTGCACTGTATCGATCTGATCTGTCCATCCTCTCTCTCTCTCTCTCTCTCTGTACTGTACGTCCTCCCTTCATCTTCTGTTCTCTCAGTGACGCATCTTAGAGTTTTGACGAATTTACTGCCATTTTAGTTGCATATAAAACTAAAAACAAATATGTAGATCTTTTGTTTGTCTCTTTCCAACTTTTTTGGTCTTTTAGGTTTTCTTCACCAGAAGTTTGATGATTTAAAAACTAGTGAATGGCTATAGTAGAAGGATTTGTTACAGGAGGAGAGGTAATGTGTGTCTCAGGTACGTTTTTGTGGTTCTATTTGTAGCACCATGTCCGTGTGATTAGATTTATGTAAAACACGTTTGCTCATCCCCCTCTGAACCAGCGTTGGAGCTTCATCTGCGTCTCTGCTGAGTGCAGACTGGCCTTTGTATTGATCAGACTCGGAGCAGGCACGGTTCAGTTTTAGGCCTCGGGGCCTCGATGACCGTCAATACAGTGATGATGTACGGGCTGAATCCAGACACAATGAGGTTAGGAGCAACTCAAACAAACATGAAGAACAGCAGCAGGTGTTGACCTGACCTCCAAATTCAGACAGATCCACTGACGGATCCCAAATGATAAGTATCTCCAGCCAGCAGCATGGTTAAATCTGTGCTGCTGATAAAGGTCCCAGTTGGGTTTGTTTCCACGGTGGCCTCGCCTGTGTTTGCCCATATGGGTTCCAAGTTGGTTCTGACATGGGCTCCCCATTTGGGATCTCGGAAAAGAGAATGTGTATGCCCCTACCCACTTATATCCCTTATGGGGCTCCTGCACATGGGCGTCACATGTGGGGTCCATGTAACTGAAACCACATGGGACCTGAAAAGTTTGGCCAGTTCAAGCCCATGCCCACTCAGTACCCACATGCTGGCTGAGGCCCCTCCCCTCAAAGCCCCCTTCCCCCACTAATAGCATTCAGGACGCCACAGGACACCCTCAGAACGCCCATGTCCATTCTCTGATGGTCATAATGTTATGCCTGATCGATTTTCTTGAACACAAGGACATTTCAGTGATATCGTCATGATTTTATTAAAGCAGACAAATGATCCAGACTTCTTATATATAGTTCCAACGTTCCTCCTCCCAAGAATAAACATCGTCTATCTGGGGTCAGGTGAAACCAGAATCACTTAGTTACAATCAGATAGGGCGCAGTATGTTTAGTTTGGGCCTGTCCCACGTGCTGACAGTGAAACATGTCCATTTACAGAAAGAAAAGGCAGCTACCGGCCTCAAGAAGCTTGACAGGAGAGGGATCGTCTTTCTCCTGCTGCAAAACTGAAATCTAATCAAGATGAAGAATCTTAAATTAAAGAAAATATGCTTGTTTTTAGTTTATATCTGTGGGTTCTTTGAGGCTAGATAGATTTACTTTTTACTTGGCAAGTCAAGATTTCTTTTTTTTCTTTTTTAAGGTTTTTGCAGGTTTTGTTGACAAAGCCCTATGAAGATGAAAAAAAAGTTTGACCTGGAAAAGTAGGTCTCCTGACATGAATCCACTAGAGCACCCATGGATTATTCTGAAGTGGAGGGTGGGGCAACGGAGCCCCTCCGGCAGAGATCGACAAATGTGAATCATCTGTGAAGAACGGCAGAAACATCTGTCCACAGACCTGTCGTACGCGCTCAGTCGCACGCGGAAAAAACATGAATCAATGTTTGACTTCTTTAGGCTCCGAGGCCTTTGTCACATCTCTAACCGGTGAGTTTGCAGATAAACACGTGAGGAAATATATAATTGAGGTTCTAACTGTTTGTTAGAAGAAAAATAAACTTTGTACCTTTTCTCATTTTAGGACGATACCAGAGCTTTTAGTCCAGACATTAACATGGTTTAAAGTCTCAACTTGTTTGATTCATGACTAAAAGACTACAGCCTAAAAACTCTCTTTGCAGATGGTGTATCTCCACTTAGCTCCAATTTCTGCTCTTTGCTGCCATCTGCTGTTCAGTTGTGGGTATTGTTTTCTGTCAGCAACTAAAACAGAGGAATAATTAAGATATATCAGTTGCTTTTATTAAAAAAAAATTGCAATTGTTGACTTTGCAAATTCATGCAACGACCCAGATTGGAGCCTCTAGGGAGGACAGGTTATGTTTGACGCCCCTGCTTTATTACATGAACCCAAAGAGTCAAAGAGGAACTCAAACTAAGACAACACTGCCCCCTGCTTCTGCCGGTCGCTATGTCAACCCTAGAATAGATGCAGCATTTCATGGACGTACTGAGTCCAGCTGGCTCGAGCCTCCTCAGATAGTCCTTGGTCTCCTCCTGTGAGGTGGAGAGCATCCTCACGTCCAGTGTCTAGTTCAGAAACTTCTCGGCTGCAGACAATAAAGACTCTACAGCAAGTAGTGAAGTCTGCACAGAGTTTCACCGGCTGCAGCTTTCATGCACTGAGGACATCTACAGCACCTCCCCCTTCCCCTGTCCTCCCCTCAGGACGAAGTCTTCAGCTTCAGGTTCAGACTGTGCAATATCATGCCACCTGCACTTATGTTTTGAAAAAGCTCATTTAGTTTATCAGTCTTATCAGATTTATTATTTATCCTCTTGTTTCCTGTTGAGCTGTGACTGGACCTCAGTATTAAGTGTTGTTCTCTCATGTACTTCATGTAAAATTCATAAAAAGTCATTTTCTCTTTAAAAGGGTTTCTACAGTGGAACTGCATATCAGCCTCTAGAGTGCTCTCTGCTGCCCTACTCTATTGAGGTCTATTCAGTGGTCAGTCTGTGTAACTGCAAGTAAACGTCCTCTGAATCCAACGTGGCCACTAAAAAGCCATCTGTGCCGACCACTGGTGGTATGTTCTGTCAAAGCTTTTATTCTTGAAGAACCACATAAGTAAAAAAAATATGATGATACACAGTAACATCTAAGGAAACATATTATCCGTTTGGAATATGAAATTTTTACTTCCAATATGTAGAAAAATACGTTTAACCATGTCTCCACTGAAATGGACGTCATGCATCACCAAATTTTAACACACTTGGTTACAAGTCAGTGTGTAATTGTTATATTTATAAGCTGTTTATTTAAATATAACTTTTTGTGCAGAATAGCTATAGTTTGTGTTACCATAATAATTATTTTGTCATATTTTATACTAGTAGGCTCTATTGCCACCCTCACTTTCTGCATCTGGACTGTTTCTCCATCATCTTCACTTCCTATGTCTCTGTTCTTCTCTGGCAGCCACTCATCATACTCATCATCACTGGAGCTGGACCTAAGTTCCTGAACTAAGTTCCTATAGGTTGCCTTATTCTTTGCTGCATTTGAAGTCTACAGAATATGATAAAATACGTATAATAGTAACACAGGCTGCAGCTAATCTGCACAAAACATATTTTTTAAATGAATAGCTTATAAGTATAGCAAGTATACACTGACTTATAACGAAAACAGTCATCACAAGAAACAGTGAAGCAATTACATGTGTTAAAAATATACAGGGTGATCCATGATGTCCACTTCATTGTTGTTTTTGACCATTGTTTTGTTTTTTAAAGCAAGTGTTTCTATATTTAGAATAAAACACAAGTTAATTCATTTTAACAATAAGTTCACAATGCTTTATGTTGAGTTCTCAGGCGCATGAAGTCCACTGGAGTGGACATGTCTGGAACTCTATAAATATACCATATTTTTTTTTGGGGGGGGGATTTTTGTTTTTCATGCATCAGAGGCGGGTTATTAAATCTTATGGTTTTCTCAGCTGCTCATACCTCACCTGTCCACTAGGGATCCTTCCTGCACGGCTGCTGCAGCTCAGCATCCAGGCTTCAATATGTGAACAGCAGAGAGTGATCGTTTCCTGTCTGCCTGTCTGCGTCCTACCTGAGCAGCTCTCGAAAACGAGATGGTCCATCTCAAAGGGGTTATCCTCCTAACACTAATAAATTCTTGAACTGTGGTTGATGTACATTATGACACTCATGAGTATCATGAATGAAGACGAATTACTGTATTGCACCAAAATGACTTGAGTGTGGATACTGCAGCTGCAGCGTGAACATCTTAAGTGAATCATTTCTATTTGAACTGTACTCACTGGCAAAACTAGTTTTTGGTTTTCTGTCCTGTAACTGTTGTAGAAACACGACTGATAAGTAAGAAGCATGTTGCTGTATTTCCACAGATGGAGGAATATTCACATCAAAGATACCACACTGTAGATGTTCTCAGTTACAGGTAAAGGACCTGTAAAGACCTGTTAGTACAGTCAGGAAAATGGTGTTAAAGCTCTATGTTATTATCATTTGTGCATTCATTTAAAATCAGTAGTTAACTGTTTTTCACTGTTTTGGGAACTTGTCAGCAGCTAAAGATTATCTCCTCCATTAATCACTTGAATGAATAAAGTGTTACAGTTAGATATGACCACAACCAGTCACCCAGTGTCCAACATGAAACCTTTATTTATTTTATTGTTCATTTATTTATTTTGAGCTGCTACTCGCGTGCTCACAGGGCGGTCACCTCGAAACTGAAAGTCAAAGACATCGGCCTGTTTTTATTGTCATCCTCTGGGTCAAAGCTGACCCGTCTCACAGGAACAAGCTTCTGTCACGTCGTTATATGTATTTATTATCTTGAATAAATCACAGGTTTTATTGTAAATAGCTTCAAATGTTTCAAATTTCAACTTTAACATGTCATTATCATTCATGTACACCTGCAGTGTTTTCTTTTCACTAAAACTCAAAAAATAAATCCAGTTTTTATGTTTTTCTTCTGGCAGGTAAGACTGAATTTATTAATTTCTATATTTAAACTAATATTATTTATAAGTGGGATACACTTGGAACAGTTCCTAGACTTAGACTTTAATCATCCATAAGGGACATTGCTTGGTCACAGCAGCTCAGTTGTAAAAGTAAAAAATAGGTGAAATATAAAAAAAAAAAAAAATAACATACATTGAATAAAAAATCTTTAAAAAAATATAGATAAAATGAAATATAAGTAAAAATCTAGTAAAATAAAAAAAGCAAAACATTTTACTATATTTGCATGTGAACAAATACATGAAATAGAGACAAAGGTAAATATATATTATATACACAGGAAGGATTAATAATGTGCAATAACATCAATAATGTTGAGTGATCTTTTACAAAAAGGTGAGTTATTGTCCAGCTGGATAAATTTACATACAGGTGCATGGATGCAGACATGTACATAAAGCTGCATTGTTTTGCTTTTTAATTACACTCCTCTTCAGGACTAAGTTCATTTTCCCATTGCAAACATTTATCTACACATATTTATCTGCTACACCGAGACAGATACCACACATAATCTATAACAATAGAGAAATCTAAATATAGACAATATTTGCAAGAATAATAAAATGATTCCATACTGAAGTTAAATGAAAATGCAGTACACCCAAAACTGCCATGTGCAAACTGTGCCAATTACAATAAGTCCAGAGAATTAATGCGACTGATTCAGTTTTAAGTTCAACTTCCCCTCAGATTAACCAGTTACAGCGGTAAGATCCTACTGACACGCAAATGCGTCATCTAGAATCCATGTATCTGTGATCTATTGTCTCCAGACACTTTACAAAAGCACATCTGAAACTAACAGAGCAAGCGTAAAGGCAACAATGGCAGGAAAAACTTTTAACAGGAAGAAACCTTGAGCAGAACCTCAAGCTCATATGGAGGGACCGTCTGCCTAAGACAGAAAAGAGACAGACGAAAGAATATAGGAGGAACGAGATAGACATCCATCTGACTAAAGCGTACACGTAGAATCTGTAATAAGTGAGAAATTAGAGGACAGGAGCTCCGTGCCAGAAAGAAGAGAGTAGAGGACATGTGCTCAGAGCATCGTCCCCCAGCAGCCTAGGCCTATAGCAGCATTACTAAAAGGAAAGTCTTAGTCCTGACCTTAAAAATAAAGAGAGTGTCTGCCTCCTGAACCCAGAATGAGCTGTTTCCACAGGAGAGGACCATTGGTAGACCTGCACTTTCAGACCGAAGTGATCTGTTGGGATGATCTGGTACAATGAGGTCTTTAAGATACGATGGAGCTAGGCCTTTAAGGGCCTTGGATGGAAGGAGGAGGATTTTAAATTCTATTCTAGTTTTTAAAGGGAACCAATGAAGAGAAGCTAAAACTGGAGTATTCTGATCTCTCTGGTTAATTCATGTCAGTGCTCTTGCTGTGGCATTTTGAATCAATCAGAGGCTTTTTTAAAGAGCTATCTGCAGCCAGACATTTATGAATTACAGTATATAACAGCTCTGAGTAGGTAGCTATGTGTGTTTTCTGCTCCATCATTGCTGCTATGAAGTGAAACCAACATTTCATGTCGATATTTATTCAAACATATGGACATGGTGGAGCAATTATTTGTTATTGTTGTAATCTCTAATGTCCCAAAGATACAAAGGTTTTATGTGATATTTGTAGATGTCACTTATTATCGGGACACATGCCTGGGTGCATGGATTACATACATACATTATATGATTAAATCTCTAACAGAGCTGCCGTACAGTTTGAAGGTTACTGTAATAATCCCAGCACGTTGGGACCAGGGGACAGGCATGTGGCAGGGAGACGGTGTCATCTGTTGACTGTTCTCAGGGATGAATGACTTGCTGCTATGTGTTACAGGTAATTGCCTTTTCTGCTGACTAACAGGAGATACAGTGAAGAGTTCAGGATACGATGGCCTCTGACCTGCGGCTCAGGACTGTGAGTGAAACCTGAACACGCTCCGGACTGAGAATATCACCGGACGAAGACGAGGCGGTTGATATTTCCTCCGGTGTTCCAACTGATTAACGGCCAACCTCAGATCCAGATCAGTGAAATTCAAAAAATTCTACATTTGTCCCCTGACGGCCAGTTGACCCTGGCAATTTAAACCTCCAGAAAATAATTAGAATTAAAATTGTTCCCCAAGTTTATTGATTTTCTTTTTGACTGCCTCAGTAGTTTTTCCAGAACATGTGTTACATGACTATGGAGAAATAAGCAGGTCACCACTGACTGACCTACAACTGGAAAGAGATGTGTTTCATTGGCTTTATATTATTTACAAGTGCATATTCGTGTTCTCTAAAACATTTAGTTTGAAAAACTACTTAAAGAATAATGACATATATCATGTGTGGGACCAATGTCAGGAGGCCAAAGCCTTACTGTAGCTTTGTGTTTTAAAAAGAGCTCAAAGAATCAGAACCAGAATACTTTGTTAATCCTTCAAGGACATTTTTGCATTTGCTCCCACAAAGAGACAGTGAATGAGTCAAGTACAAACAGGATTAAAAAGTAATATAAAAATGAGATATAAGATGCATAAAAAGAAAATATTGCACAAGTATTCACAAGTATTCATAATATGACGCAGGTAAAATGGTGACAGATAAATTATGATAGAGTCTGAGTTATAAAGTTTGCTGGCCACAGACAGGGACGCCTCCTGTGGTGTTCTGTGGTGCATTAAGTCTATAACTGAAGGTTCTCCTTAGACTGGTCAGTGTGGGATGAGTTGTCCAGGATGGTCTGCTGCCCCAGCATGCAACAGCAACATCCTCAACATTGTCGGGTCTAGATGTTGAAAAACCTCAGTCTCCTTAGAAAGCAGAGTCCACTATGGCCTTCCTGTAGAGTCTTCAGCCAGTCCAGTCTAATGTCAGTATAGCTTAATACCAATGTCTGACGCCTGAGACATTGTGCAGTGTGAGAGATGAGAATAAATCAGGGCATGCATAAAATATTTAGCATGACACTTTTTCATTTTCTGACAGTTCTGCATCACAACATGTGCTTGGTGCATCACACATCAGATGGGTCTACACGCTGAATATGTTATTACTCAAGATGATAATAAATGTAACATGTGGCCACGTTTGAAGGATCATCTGGATGTTATAAAGTTCATGAGATACAGTCCAGTTAGAGACTTAGGGTTAGGGTGACAGGTTCCCACGACTCACAGAAGGTGGTTGCATGTTTTATTTGGCTTTTATTAGGATTTAAAATTGACATTTATTACTGGTTATCAGAAAATACTGGTTTAGATTCATACACATTTATTTATTTATTTATGGATTATTCGGATTAAACGCCATCAAAGCAGCTGCTCCCTGCAGGGTCTCAGAGATATGGTGAGGGCAGTCTGGCCTGGGGTAGAACTAGGGTGGTCCACTAACATTTATTTGGAAAAAATTATAAATCTGCATGAAAACAACATTCAGATGTTCCAAGAGAAGCTCCATTTACTCCTGAGCTGGAGGGAAAAGAGAGACAAACATTTCACATGAAATCATTCTTTAATGGTTCTATAAATGAAAACAATCTGCAGAAACATCAGCGTGCACAGAAATCAAAGAAGAGACGGAAACTTTTAATGCATGCATGCTATTTACATGTAAATACTGTATGTCCCATTTAACTGCTTAAGGTATGCTCAAGGGCGCATGTGGCAAAATTAAAACAGGTCAAATAGACACATCCCATATAATAATACGATGACTGAAACATCCCATGCTGCTACCACTGCTGTGATGCAAAACCATCAACGTCCGTCCCGGGACGTGGAGCGGCGTCTTTCTTTCAAGCAGAGAACCGGCTCTGGATGTATAGGGGAAGCTGGAAGAGGTACACATGTTTCTAGCCTTAAGGTGTACTGACCTTTAAAGGTATAGACACAAAACAGGCCCCAGCTCTTCCTGTGTACGGGTTGGGGGGTGGGGGCCCTTTGACACGGGGCCCAATGTCTGAGACGACCAATGAATACAAAAAAACAAAGTAAATCAAAATGGTGAAACTGGATCTTGGCGTCTAGGTTTGAGGCTGAGGTTGTTTTTTAATGAACGCATCAACCAAAAGTCATTTGTTTTCATCCGTTTCTAGAACAAAAATGATCCTGAAGCCTCCGTCCACATCTGTCTCAGAGGGTAAGTCACTCCCTCTTGCAATAATTTTCATCCTACACCAAAGGTGTGTTTTAAAAATTGTAAAACAAGATGACTTTTTGTTTCTTATGTCACATCTCAGGCCTTGATTTGAGGCGCTGGACCGATACGAGATCTTAACGGGAGAGGGAGAAAACTCCAGACAAAGTTGCACTCTCCACCCCGGCCAGTTTGAAGGTGAGCGGGCCGTGTAATCCAAGCCGCTGTTGTGCTCTAAACACTCAAATGTGATAAGATGCAGGTTGCATAATGACACAGTGCGACGGGGTTTTCTTGCATACCGAGCCGCTGTATTCACTGTCAATATTTTGGGTGAGACCAGAACACGTTGCACTGTCGGGACGTCGGCAGAGAATTAAGAGTGTGCGTGTCAGTCCCGCCCATTATCAGGCGCCGTGCGCCCTCACATACAAGTAGAGGCAGCTTTAAAGAGGTGGTGTTTATAAAGTCATGCCTTTCTGCCATTCTGGGGTCACTTGTCACTACTGTCGTGTTGGCGAGTGCCTGCAGGAGGTAAGTGTCACCTTTTCTGCTTCAGGTATGAATGGTATTTGTGCCATAATAGAATTAAAGCTGTAACTTTGTGGCATGAATAATATGGGAACAGAACACTTCTAGGAAACGGCACACTTACTGTTATTGTCCTGGGAGCGTGTGCTGCAGTGGGACAGTCTTCTGGGAGCCTGGTGCAGGACTGTCTGTTTTGGTTCACAAGAAAATAATACCCAGGATGCATTTGAGAAAACAGATTTTCTGCCTTTGTGACATGGGAGAGAAGTTTAAAGTGTCACTAAAAGATGCTTCAGCTGTACGAGGAGGATGACGGCAGGCCATTAAACCGATCGGCAAAACTACACAGCAGGTCTTATTTGATTTGCTACAATTTATTCTGCAAGTGTACGTGAGTGAGCTTCTCCAAGTTTAATGAACCTAACTTTTTCTTTCATGAAAGAATAAAAAAAAAAAAATGCTTGCAGAAAAATTAAAATGCACCTTTTTAACTGTGCAATTCTGGAGTAAATTAAATTCTCCTTTGCAAACATGATGAAAAATATGAGTGTAGCTCGTCCTGAAATAATTTTTATCTGCAGATACTTCAATATGAGCTTCTTCACTACAATTCATATTATCTATATGTTATCTATATATAGTTCCCAGCAGCTTAAGTCATCTACACTGTGAAAAAAAATCTAATTTGTGAAAAAAATTACAAATTTCTGCCTTTTTATAATCACAAAATATAATCTAATATATAATTGTTGTGCATGCATATATGTGTGTTGAGGAATATTAATAAAAAAATATTTATAATATATATATATATTATTATATAATATAATTCAATTCTATAATTCAACTCCAGACAATTCACTGGAACCTGCAGAGACATATTTGCAGACGCATGCATGTGCGTCATTTAGAAGAGAATAGAATCTGTCTTTATTGTCAATGTCGCAAGTACAATGAAATTAAAAGTGCTATGAAAAAGATATGAAAAATAATTAAAAAAAAAACATATAACATCATTAGCAGCATAAGTATCACACATAGTCACGCACAGCCAGTATTTATGCATACTGTGAATACTGTATGAAAATTCAGGAATTTGCACTAAATGATTCACGTGTGCACATATTTATGGTAAAATATAAAACATTGCATTGAATGTGCATGGATTTCCTGCAGCCTAACCCTAATTCTGACTTAACCCCCATCTACCAGTGTCAGCAGAACCGTGAATGACATCTTTGTGCTAAAATTTAACGACTAAGAAAATGGGGAGCTGCATTTAGTCCCCAAAAGGGACTAGAGTCCCCACAAAGTGAATATGTGCGCACATTTATGGGAAAATATAAAACGTTACATTTCCTGCAGCGTTACCTTAATAATTCTAATTAAACCCTATCCACCAATAACAGCAGCATCTTTATGCTGAAATTTAACGACTTACAAACTGGGGAGCTGCGTTTCGTCCCCAAAAGGACTAGAGTCCCCACAAAGTGAATATGTACACACATTTATGTCCCCACAACATGGGTACTATACATGTAAACACACACACAGACAGTGTCTGGTCAGACTAATCTGAATCTTCCACCCCTTTGCCTCAGCTGTGTTTTGGAAATAAATCATTTTGTTGTCACAGAAAACTTGAGCGCTCCGTTCTGATCTGACATCAAATGGTCACTCTGGAGATCCCTTACCCGCCGAAAGGGACTGAAGTCATGCACCAGTTAATGTTTTCCCTGTACATGCTCCCCGCAGGCCACGTTCTTAGGAAGTGCTGCATCCAGTTTTATTTTTACGCAGACGATGCACGACTGTATGTGCCGATGAGACAAAATGCCTCCATCTCCCAGAAACCACTCCTGGACTGAAATTTCTTAAATTTGAATAAAATGATGTTTGGACATAGCACATTTCATATGTAAAATCCTCTGGACGCGATTATGGACAGTGATTTTAAGTTGTGGAAACAGATCAATTCAGAGGTTAAAGTCAGTTTTTTTCCAGCTGAGCCTTTTCTAAATTCTTTATTGTGCTTTAAAGATTTCCAAAAGGTATTTATTTCATCTCATCTAAACTAGAGTAACGTCCTTTAAAAGCTGGTGTTAGCCCAGACTCCCTGTCACGCTTACAGGCGGTGCAGAACACCGCAGCTCGTCTTCTAATTCCCTTCACTGGCTCCCAGTGATTTCTAAGATTTTAGAGGTTTTGCATATAATTCACAGAAAGATCTGACATATCTCTGTGATCTGCTGTAAGGTAACTCATATCTGCAAACCACTGTCTTTTGCTGCAGCCCCCAAAACTCTAGAGCAGTTTTTATTGTGTTTAGATGTAGTGTTTCTGCTTCTTTTTACCTACTTCTCTTTATTGTCTTTGTTTTATTTTGTGTTTATACGTTTCATATGCCGTTATGTGGTTTTATTGTGCATTTAAAAACACATTTGTTGTTTTTGAATGTGCTTTAGAAAAAAATGACTATAATTTTTGAGGATTATTTTCACCCCAGTGCATTCATTAAAATTTTTTAATTGCGTTTCATTGTATGTGTTTTTTCAGCTGCCTGGAACATTAACACCAACGCTAACCCCAGTGCAGAGTGTCAGGTAAGGGACACACGCTTCATCCAGACTCCAGACACACGTCACGTATTGACAGTCCAAACACGTCCAGGGTGAGCCGTCCTGTCCACACCGGAAACTAGCGGCGACGCTGGAGCCAGCTGATTGGCACGACAGGCGCCGTGTTTACCGTGTAGACACAAAGTTTCAGCTGCACTTCACCCTCCCACCAATAGCATGAGCCGTGTCCACTTCACTGCAGCCGACAAGATTATTAAAAGCAAACACGATCAGGATGTTTCAATGATCCACACATTCCACAGAGAGAAGTCACTTTTTATTTACTGTTTATTGTATCACAGGTCTTATGTGTATAGAAACACATTACTTTGAATAACATTTTTACTAATCCATTATTTTTTTTAAACACCTGTTTAAAAGGTCCTAAAAGGTTTTATTTAGTGCTTCATTCATGTGCTGACATTTGAGTGTCTGGCTCTGTCCATTTTAATATTATCATAACTCAAAGGCCACTGACACCCAAAATACTACAGACAGACAGACTAGCGTCAGACTAGCAGACCACCTGACACAAATAACACAAATAAGACTTATATACTACTGACAGACGACTACAGACAGACAACTGACAGACCACAGACCATAGACCACAGACCACAGACTGATAGACTACAGACTACAGACTACAGACAGACCACCGGCAGATGTCAGACCAATGCACTACTGACAGATGACTACAGAGACTACAGACAGGCAAACACAGAGGACTGATAGACCATCGACATACCACAGAGTACAGACCACAGACTACGGACTACAAACTATTGACTACAGAAAGACTACAAACAGACTACGGACAGACAGCCAACAGACAGACTGCACAGACTCCCTGTGAAACTATTAATATCTTTCCATGCAAACAAATACAATTCAGCGTACTGACTGGAAATAAAATTCACAGAAAATGAACCTTGTTCCGAGTGTAAAGCAGTGATAGAAGGAGGCACTAAAAGGCAAAAACATTTACATATGAAGTACTGTTTGAAAACAATGTGAAGAAAAAAAACCTGCCACCTCAAACTCGTCTCAGAGAAGGACTATGACGTACACTGACAACTAGGAAGTGGCCAGTGAAACCACGGTGTACACCACGCGCTCAGGCTTGTGGGCGGTGCAGGTTAATTCATCCACCTGCCCTCGTCCAGCCTTTCAGTTGCTGTCCCACAAACACACGAGCATGTTGGTGGCCGGCGTCCAGCGTCTCACCCGGTGTCTGTCTCTGCCTTTGCCCTCAGAGGACCGTGGCGCTGAAGGAGCTGATGAAGGACCAGAAGCAACAGGCGTACTGGCAGGAGACGGGACGATGGGCCGGCTACGAGGAGAGCTTCGACCCCCATTCCGGGGTGTGGGCGTCCTCGCAGATCTCCTACCTGACCTTCAAGGGCCTCATCCAGCTCAGACGCACCATCAACACAGGTCAGTGACAATTTACTTTACATTTTCTAAAGATTTTCAATGATGGGAAGTATATTTACTCAAGTATTTAGGGTACTTATACTGCAAGTTACACTTTACTCAATCCACAAGGCGTGACCATCTTCGACTGTGAGGAGCAGACTCTGGCCGGCGTGGCTGAGAAGATGGTCAGTGAGATGGTGAACAAGAAGGAGATCCGTCCAGGAGACCGTGAAGAGGTGTTGAAGTCTCTGCTCCAGAGCCACAGGTAACGCTGACTCAAAGCTCAGGTGGACCCACGTTAATGCGCTCAGACCGAGGTTATTATCCAAACCTCTGATGGAGAGGAGAAGATCTCAGCGTGTCGCTCAGAGAAACGTAGCCAGCGTGGAGAGAAAGCCTGTTATTATCTAACAGCGTCTCTAACCAACAAACCTCAGGTCCAACAGTCTAACATGTAGTTACCGTCCTCTGGGACAGGTCACTCTGGATGACCACTGGATATCTGTCTATATAGATTATACATACATACATATACACTGGTCACTGAGAATCAGTAGATTTATCTTCTCATCATTCCTTCATTCCTTCTCTTCCCTCTCCTGCTTCCTTCTCTTCCTGCCTTTTTCTTGCTTCCTTTCCTTTCTTTCATTCCTTCCTTCCTTCTTTCCATTCTGCTCCTTTCCTTTCCTTCTCTTCCTTCCTTTCCTTCATTCCTTCCCTCTTTCAATAGTCAAAATGGTGCTGATATTGTGTAAACATACAGCTAGCACAGTGACTGGTTAGCTTAGCTTAGCATAAACACGTTCAACAGAATAAAACGCCTACGGCCTATCTTAAGGTGACAGAGACACGTCACCAGCAGACCCAGTGGTGTCCTTTAGTTTTGTCACCTTTGGACGGGCTTTCTAGTTTGTAGGATGAGATTAGGTGGCTAGCTAGTGGCTTTATATTTACCATGCTAACAGTGATAAGCTGATACTGTCTTCTGATGCTTAAAGAAAACAAGAGTACTTCCCAAAATACCAAACTAACTAACTAGAACGTGTTGATGTTTATTTGAGTACAAAGAATCTAAGATCGGATCTGGAGACACATGTAACTAAAACCGGTTCAGTTCAGTTTGATTTTTTTTTCTGCCTGCAGCCAATCATCTGACCCAGAGAGCCAAGCCCTGACCGACAGGACAGACCTTCAGAAGTTTTCAGTCAAGGAGCGAGTAAGTTGTCCCACTGATGAAATCATTCCCTCTAAAAGCTGATAACAATGACAATCATGACACCACGGCATTGAAGGTGACATCTGCTCCTGGCTTCAGACCAGAGCGTCCTCCAGAGAAGTTAACTTCTTTTCAGACGTTGTTCTGATGAATCACTTTTTTTAAAACATTTTTTTTTTTTACGTTTCTTTGTTTTTTATGTTTTTGATTAGCTTATTTGGTTTTTAAAGACTGGAACACAGATATATTTGCAAACATCATGCATAAGTAAGTACTTTGCTCAGAATTTGTGCAAACACAATTCAGTTTATGATTCTTTGCTTCATCAGAGAGATGAATCTGACCGTGTTGAGGCCTCCATGGTTTTAGTAGGTGAGTCCCTTTGCTTCATGTATGTCCATGTTTCATTGTTTGTGTCGAGGTGATTTTTTAAGACTCTGATCGTCGTGCTTCACCGTCCCCCAGGAGTCTTGGACTTTCTGGAGAGACCCACGGTCGCGTTCGTGCGTCTGAAGGAAGCGGCGCCGTTTGACTCAGCCTTGGAGACCCCGGTCCGCTTCGTCTTTGTTCTGGTCGGCCCGAGCAAGACGGACATTGACTACCATGAGACTGGCCGCGCTATGGCGGCGCTGATGGCAGACAAAGTAAGCCGGCGGGGACTCTTTACAATAAACTTCAAAAAGACTTAAAGAGACTCGAGTTGCAGTTTACAGTCAAACAATTAATAAACCCAGGATACACTGGTCCAAAGATTCAAGATTCAAAGTGTTTATTGTCATATGAACAGTAAAAACAGTGGTCTCTGACTTTGAAAGTTTCCTTTACTAACAACATAACCTGCATAAAAAAAACTGCAAAGAACAAAACGAATGAAACCTGTTAAACAGGTAAAAAGCTTAAAACCTGAAAGCTAAAAATGAATTCTAGTAAACTTTTCTTTGATTTCTATAATAATTTCCATTCTTCTTTTGTGTTGGAGGCAACCTCAGCTGACATGTTGGTTGGTCAGATTAATAATAACTTATTTATTCGATTCAAGTCTTAAGATTTAAGATTCCAAGTTTATCCAAGTACAATGAAATTATTCTTTTTCTTTTAGAAGTAGAATATACAAAGATCCATATATAAAATCACTACTGCAAATATCCAAGTGAAAATGAGATTGTAAGCAGTGAACTGAAATGTTAACAACAAACAATAGCCTTGAAAATCTGGGATAGTCACAAATTAAGATTCAACAAATGTGATATAAACAGATTTAACTGCTAGCTGGGGATCGTAGTGAAGCACGGAACAACTAAATGAGGTAGAGACCAAAAGAAACAGCAAATACTGAACTTTTATTCTTCGACTGGTGAGAAAAACAACTTCCAATGAGTCAAACTGTTTGTGTTGTGTTTCAGCTGTTTGCTAAGCTCCTCCTATCAGCTTAGAAGATAATATGTTAATGCTGTTTTCACTGCCCCAAATGAAGAGGTTATCACTGTAGGTCACGGCTGAGTTGAAGTGTCATTATTATAGATCTGAGTTTAAGATTTTTGTGATTAATTATCACAGAAATTAATTCATTGACTTAAAGAAACCTCTGTCCTCCGTCCCAGGTGTTCAATCAGGCGGCGTTTCAAGCCAAGACGGCTCGGGAGCTGACCGACGCCGTGGCCGACTTCATGGACTGCAGCATCGTCATCCCTCCCACCGAGATCCAGGACGAAGCGATGCTCAGCTCGATCATCAGCTTCCAGAAGAAGCTGCTGCAGGACAGGCTGCAGCCCTCTGACACCGTCATCCGCATGGACTCCAAACCTCGAAGAGGTGAGCGCCACCAGAAAACACGCGAAGAAAAAAACTATTTCAGTCACACTTAACAATACAACTATAAATCCTTCTTCTAGTCTCAATCTCTACTGGATCTCCACCTGAAGACCCCCTTTCTCGCACCGGTCGACCTTTCGGTGGGATGATTCGAGACATAAAGAGACGCTACCAGTTCTACAAGAGCGACATCACCGATGCCCTCAACGCCCAGGTCCTCGCCGCCATCATCTTCATCTACTTCGCTGCTCTGTCTCCTGCCATCACCTTCGGAGGGCTGCTAGGTCTGATTTCATTTTGCGTGCATGAAAAGATGATTGTTCTACTCAACGGATCCTTTAAGTGTCTTTTAAATCTTTGCCGCTGCAGCTGATAAGGTGGAGAACATGATGGGCGTCCCAGAGCTCCTCATTTCCACCAGCATTCAGGGGATCATCTTCTGCTTCGTTGCTGCTCAGCCCGTCCTGGTCATCGGTTTCTCTGGTCCTTTGCTAGTGTTCGAGGAGGCCTTCTATGCTGTGAGTTAAAGAGACACCAAACATTTTTTGCTGCCATCGTGCATGCTAGATTTAAAGGTGGTCAACTCATTCCCTCTTCCCTTCGTCTAGTTCTGCAAGTCCCAAGGCATTGAGTACATTGTAGGGAGAGTGTGGGTGGGAGTGTGGCTGGTCATCATCGTCGTGGTCATTGTGGCCTGCGAGGGCAGCTTCCTGGTTCGCTTCATCTCACGCTTCACCCAGGAGATCTTCTCCATCCTCATTTCCCTCATCTTCATCTATGAAACCTTCGCCAAGCTGGGGAGGGTAAACCACCTTCATCCATTCCTCACGTTTCCATCTGTGTAAATTAAATCTGCAAAATAAATCACCTCCAGATATATAATACGTCTTTGTCTTCTAACCTCTCTTTAGATCTTCGCGGCACACCCGCTTATTCTGAATTATGATCACCTGAATGCGTCGGTGGAGAATCCCTGGCACCCAAAAGTGGAAGAGACCATCATCTACGACAACGCCACCGGCAACGTGACTGTTTTCATCAACACTATTAAGCTGCCATACCCCAACACAGCCCTGCTCTCCATGTGCCTCATGTTCGGATGCTTCTTTATTGCTTTCTTTTTGCGCCAGTTTAAGAACGGGACATTTCTTCCTGGAAAGGTGAGTCAACATTTAATATCAATAAATCCTTATTAGGAACTGATTATTTCAGTCAACTAAAAATGTTGTTTTGTTCTTGTTTCTATCTGTATCTGTGCTCACTAGGTCAGACGCCTGCTTGGTGATTTCGGTGTACCTATTGCCATTTTCCTCATGATTGTTGTGGACTACAACATTGAAGATACCTACACTCAGGTTGGCCTCAGTTTACAGTTGGATTTATATTCAGACTGTTTGTTTCTTATCACTTCCCTGAAATGCATTTTAAAGAGACTGAGGTGTTCTGGCCCGTTTAGGGGCCTGGGCGAACTTTGACAATGAAGTCATAATGTTGTGGCTGATCAGGGTTTATAATATACGAGTCTTAAATCATACATACATTTTTGCACAACTTATTAAACTTTCTGAAGCAAAATTATATCTATTCCCACAAGAGTTTGTGTTGGCATAAGGTGGAATTAGTCTCGGTCCGGGTACATAACATTTAAAAGTCCAGTAATTAACATTTCCTTCTTCACAGAAACTGGTTGTACCCAAAGGTCTCATGGTATCTGACCCGTCCAAAAGAGGCTGGCTCATCAACCCCTTTGGAGAGCACAAGCCTTTCCCTGTGTGGGTGATGTTTGCGTGCTGCGTCCCGGCCTTGCTCGTCTTCATTCTCATCTTTCTGGAGTCTCAGATCACAACGTGAGTCTCTTTCCCAACTGTCATCCCAGGAAACGTTGTTCTGACTCTAACAAATAAAGGTGAACTTAATATCTTTCACCAGTTTGATTGTGAGCAAACCTGAGAGGAAGATGGTCAAGGGCTCCGGGTTCCACTTCGACTTGCTGGTTTTGGTCGGCATGGGAGGGCTCAGTGCGATATTTGGCGTGCCATGGCTCAGCGCTGCCACGGTGCGATCCGTCACCCACGCCAACGCACTCACCGTCATGAGCAAAGGCCCAAAACCGGTGATAGAGAAAGTGATGGAGCAGAGAATCAGTGGCATTCTGGTGGCGTTGCTTGTTGGTAGGTACATGGCTAGACTTTGAATTTGCACGTACAGCCGATTACACACAGACCACTCCTTCACCTGAAAGTCTGTTTGTGTCCAAGGTCTGTCTATTCTGATGGAGCCGATCCTGAAGATGATTCCCATGTCAGCTTTGTTTGGGATCTTCCTCTACATGGGAGTCACGTCGCTTAATGGCATCCAGCTGTGGGATCGTATTCTGCTTCTACTCATCCCCAAGAAATACCACCCCGATGAACCATATGCTACTAGAGTAAGTCCAGTGTTTGCAAGATAATTGAAGTATATAGCAATATTAGGGAAAAAATGTACAGGTGAAAATTAGAGGATAGGTGCTCAGTGCAAGAGAGAAGAAAGTAGAGGATAGGTGCTCAGCGCAAGAAAGAAGAGAGTAGAGGATAGGTGCTCAGCGCAAGAAAGAAGAGAGTAGAGGATAGGGGCTCAGCGCAAGAAAGAAGAGAGTAGAGGATAGGGGCTCAGCGCAAGAAAGAAGAGAGTAGAGGATAGATGCTCAGCGCAAGAGAGAAGAAAGTAGAGGGCAGGTGTATGGTGCAAGAGAGAAGAAAGTAGGGGATAGGTGCTCAGTGCAAGAGGGAAGAAAGTAGAGGATAGGTGCTCAGTGCAAGAAAAAAGAAAGTAGAAAAAAGAAAGTAGAGGATAGATGCTCAGTGCAAGAGAGAAGAAAGTAGAGGATAGATGCTCAGTGCAAGAGAGAAGAAAGTAGAGGATAGGTGCTCGGTGCAAGAGAGAAGCAAGTAGAGGATAGATGCTTGATGCAAGAGAGAAGAAAGTAGAGGGCAGGTGTATGGTGCAAGAGAGAAGAAAGTAGGGGATAGGTGATTGGCGCAAGAAAGAAGAAAGTAGAGGATAGGTGCTCAGTGCAAGAAAAAAGAAAGTAGAAAAAAGAAAGTAGAGGATAGGTGCTCAGTGCAAGAGAGAAGAAAGTAGAGGATAGATGCTCAGTGCAAGAGAGAAGAAAGTAGAGGATAGGTGCTCAGTGCAAGAAAGAAGAAAGTAGAGGATAGGTGCTCAATGCAAGAAAGAAGAAAGTAGAGGATAGATGCTCAGTGCAAGAGAGAAGAAAGTAGAGGATAGGTGTTTGGTTCATCATGGGAAGTCCCTCAGCTGAATAGACCTGTAGCATCATAACTAAAGGATGGTTCAGGGTCACCAGAGCCAGCATTAACTATGAGCTTCATCACAAAGGAAACTCTTAACCTGGCCTAACGTGTCTGTGTGTCTGCCTCATGGCAACCAGGGCTACCACTGCTCTGCAGGATTCATCCTCTGGAGACCATGCATATAAGGGCTTGCATTTATACTGGCATGACTAATGTGTGTATATCTTGGACACAGGTGAGCACAGGACGAATGCACTTGTTCACGGCCATCCAGATAGTGTGTCTTGCCGTTCTGTGGCTCGTGAAGTCCAGTCCGGTGTCCCTCGCGCTTCCCTTCATCCTCATCCTCACCATTCCCCTACGCATGGTGATGACCGGCCGTCTCTTCACTGAAATGGAAATGAAATGTGTAAGTAGTGTCGATGAGATTCAGTATGCACGATAAGGTGTCTGCTGTAAGAAGTATGCACTTTTATTTGTTTCGTTCTGTGCCTGCTATGTTTTTAGTTGGATGCTGACGATGCCAAGGTGACATTTGAGGAGGAGCCTGGCCAGGACGTATACTGTGAATCTCAGATGCCACTGTAGACGTCTTCCATGACAGCTGCCGGCATTTTTTTTCTTCTTTGTATTTAACAAAAAGTTATTTATTTTATATGTGGCTCAGATCCGTTTTTAAATTACCTATGAGCACAAACATGTTTAAGTGTTTTTGTTTTCATTAAAACCTCAGATATGGATTATTTGGAAACCCATTAATACCTTAAATGTTCAAACATTCCTGAAGAATTGTATTTAAATGTTACTCAGGTAAATCCTTTGCAGTGCTGAAGTTTTTAGAAAAAAGAAAGACCCAAAAGTGCTTTGTAAGGTTTATAGAAAAGGCGCATGTAAAATAAAATATATATGTAAGCTCTCCAGAGATGGAAAGCTTTGAATGCTGAGTGGAAAATTGAATATTTTTATCAATATGTGCAGCTTAAATCATTGTTGTATTCAATTTCTTGCTGAAAGTGAAGTAAAAGCCAACTCTGAATGAAGTAATATGTGATTTTTAAGGCACGGATGCAGGACATGTGCAAGTGGCAAGAATGATCAAAGTGGTTACACTGGAGAGCCAAAGGACAACACCACTATGTAGCAATGCATGGAGAGACAAAATGGTGTAGTTAACGTTTTAGTGTGTGCTGTGTTACTGTCATCTTGTCATCTCTCTGTGAACAATAAAACAAAACTACCTTCTAACGCATTGAGTTCACTGAGTGTTGTTAACAATCACATGTTCACCAGATCCTGTCGAAACCTGGTGGAGAACTTTGTGTAGTGTTGCAGTGAGAATCATCTGCTCAGAAATGTCAAAAAGGAGTAGATGGCGGTGGGTTTTATGATCCAGACTGCAGCCAGACTCATGAAGATCTCTGACATCAATCCACAACACAGAGGACATGGTCAAATAAAACCCCAACTCCTCCACCAGTCCATTAGAACTGAAGACTTGGATGAAACGTCTTCAAGAAGTTTAGTCTAGTTGCCTTTCTTTGGTGTTTTAAATAAATAACATATTAGGAAGCTCCATCTTACAATCAACGGTGTTGTCATCTTGATCTGTGCTTCAAAATGCTACAAAAAAAAGTATATTTTCATAGTACAACAGATTCTGTGTCCAAAAATAAACTAATTTAAACTGAGCAGCTTGATCCAAGTGTTTTTGAACATTCATTCAGTCATCTTCAATGGCTCAATTTGAAATTTTGGACCTGGTCACATGCCACAACATACAGAGGAATTTCAAAGAAGAAAATGAAAGGGATAAAACTATACAGCAGGCTATTCCATTCATTCGTTCATTCATTCATTCATTCATTCATTCATTCATTCATTCATTCAGGGCTGGAGCCTATCCCAGCTGTCAACTGTCCCACCCCATTCACACTCACATTTACGGACAATTTACAATCACCACTGAACCTAACCAGCATGTCTCTGGACAGTGGGAAGAAGCTGTCCAAACTGACCACAGAGACATATGATCTGTATAATAGTTGCTTGGAAGTGGTAAGATTAATTTCTGCAAGAAAAAACCAACAAAGACAAAGAGTAATGAAGTATAAGTAGAGAATCAAGACCAGTTGTTGTTGTTTGTTTTTACCTATTTACCTGTTTCCTCGTTCTCTTGTGTCAGCGCCTCCATCGTGCTCCTCACAGGAGTTTAAATGTGTGACGAGCGGTGAATGCATCTCACTGGGATTTGTCTGTGACGGGGAGGAAGACTGCATTGATGGCTCTGATGAACAAAGAACCTGTGGTACGCAGAGTGAAGGTTCATGAGCTCAAAGATGGAAAGGTTATAAGTAAGAAGCTTTCTTTTGAAACCGTGACACCGTGTAAACATTTACTACATCAGTCAGAAGCTTGAAGAACATCACAGAGAATCAAACAGATGCCTGCTCATGTTCAGTAGGGATTTGCTGAACCACTAGATGGCCACATCCTGTCAGTATTCAGCTTAGGTACTTCAGTTTTAAAGTTTAAATAGAGTTATGCAAAAATCAACTTAATGCATCAATTTCTTATATATTTACAACAAGATAAATATATATAAATATAGTTTAAGATGAGAACTGTCAGTGTTATAAACTACAATCTCAATCCTCCTGTCTGAAGGAGAACCAGGTGGGACGGAGATGTGGGCGCCTCCCACTGATCCTCCCACTTATAAATATAGACCTGGATGAGGTCTTCCTCCCTTTGTCTCCAGACTCTGCTTGTGTTGGTGCTCAATAGAGTTTGTCATGTGTGTTTGACTCGATTCATTGTAAGTATCTTGACATATTTCAGCGCATTATTTTATAACATGACCAAAGAGAAACTTTTGGTTTCAGTTACTTTATGGATGATTCCTTAAGCAGTTTTGATTTACAATATTAATTGTATTTTTATTGCTAGTATATTGTTGCATTTATCAAGCATGATTTACACTGCCCTTTCCTTTCTTTTAGAACCACGGCCCTTGGTAGCATCAGCACTAAAGCGTGAGACAAATAAACTAAAAGCAAAGCAATCAGTTTCCTGGTGGTTTGTGTGGCTCCAGTTTGAACCGTGAATTCCCAGACAGTCAGGAACTTAAAGATCTCCAGATCAAGGTTTCATTTCATGTGACTGCTTTATTTATCATGACTTCCCATTCCATGATCTAGAAACCAAAGCAAATAAGGATGAAATGATGTGAATTAAAGCTCTAGGTGATGATCAGCTGTAGTGACTGTGTCCAGATTAGCACGTTCTGAGCATTGCACTGCTTCCTCAACTACTTACCAACTGGAACACATGGTTTTCATCACGTTTTATAATAAGTGTAACACTGGAGACACACGGAGGAGTAACAAACCATGGATTGACGCGACGAGGAACAAAAAGGAAGGCAGGGCTATATATGCACACACGAGGAAGAGAGGGGTGAGAGACGAGAGACGGACAAGGAGGAAACCAATTATCTAATCAACACAGGGAGTGATGCCACAGGAAATCAAAAACTTAACAAAATAAAACATGAACAAAACACAAACGCAGATGAAACAAAACCAGAACCATCAGAAAATGACTAAAAGATACGAGTGTGAGGAAAACAAGGAAAGGCCAAGTGGTGTACGTGACCATTCTGTTTTTGTTTTTTTTGATAGTTTCACATACTCAGATCATATGTTTCTTTCCTGAGGTACTGTAAGTGGCAGTGTTCCTGCACCGTACTGCCCCAGGAGGAGTGGCTAATAATGAAATGAAACCATCACTACAAGACACCTGAACTCTCATCAAGGTTGTTCAGTTCTGAAGCCTCGTCCACTCATAGCTCTCAGCGTCTGTGCTTTCATTCACTGAAAATGGCTCAAAACTTCATATTCTGTTCTGTTCTTTGGATAGTTGTTGCTGTTATTGGTAAGTATCCTGATTTTATTAAATCCTACACGTGCAAAGTCTTTAATGTTGATGTTAAGAGGATCAGACGATCAAAAACTCCTTCATCATGTGAACTTTACAACTGAGAGACATATTATTCCATTTGTCCAATGAACAAAGAAAGTGTTTGACTGTTCAGTTCACACATAAAAGTGAACTAGTCCATGTTCATAGTTCACAGTGAAAGTTCATAGACTTTATTTTTAATCTGTTTTTTTTATTATCATTTATTTTTTTAATCAGAAGCTTTGAGCTATTCTTGTTCAGTAGAATCTCTGACTGACCTGCTCATCCATTCTCAGCCAGTCATATTTTTTCTGTAAAGATCTGTACTACTGTTTTGAATAACCATTGACTATATGTACAAGGAAATAACTCAGATGGATTAGACGGCTTATCTTTCAGCTGCATCAGCTTCGCTGTATGCCATAAATTGCATAATGGTTGAGTTTACCTCTGACCCCGTTGATATCCTACCTTTCTTTGGGAAGTCACGTTCCACTCAAGGAAGTTTTGGTCTCTGGTCTGGTTAATGCTTTACATGCTTTAAAAACCCAGCATGAGATTTATACGACCTTTATTAGACAGATGGAGGAACTGGTTTTAGTTTTAGTGGGACTTATTGATGTGGAAGACTTTACTTTGTTTCTTTATCTTATTTGTTCATCTAAAAAGGAAAGCAACATGAAACTACACTTAATTACCTTCACCTTTTCTTTTTTCTATTTTACACCCATTATTATTATCATACCACACTCAATATGTGTCGGGTCTAAGAATTCACTGTCTCAAACTCAGTGTGGGCAAAGTTCATTTGCTGCCTCGTATCTGAGTATCATGAAGAAGAAAAGTCAAAACACAAAACAATTTTGATAGAAATTAGTCTCATTTGGATCCGTTTCTCTTTACTGGATCATCTGGTAAATCCTCAAACGTTTAAATGATTTGTGTTCATAGACGCAGTTGTTTTTTCCTGGAGTTGATTTGTTGGCATCGTAAAGTCATCTGAGGTTTAACTCTTTCACTACAGCTTATCACTTATTACTACAGTATATTGTGCTGCTTTAACACTCTCAGCCCCTTTAGCTACAACAATGAAAACAAATGAACTCTAGCACTGGTTCTGGCATTTAACATCTTGAACATCTTATTTATATATATTGTTCTAATGTTTCTTTCTCTTTATGATCATGTATTATGATTTTGTTTCTTTAGCAAATGGATTTCCTTCAGGATTAATGAAGTTTTATCTTCTCTTAACTGATAATACAGCTGTGGGACAAAGCCAGGTACCAACAACACGGACTCCAGCAACTTCTACACCGGCTCCAGGTACTACAGCAGCTCCAACTCCAGCTCCAGGTACTACCCCAACAACATCAGCCACAGGTCACAGCTTCTTCAACAACAATACTAGTACTCACATGATGCTTCTTTTCATTTCAAGATCCCTGTGAGAAAAACCCTTGTGGCAGAGGAAGCACATGTGAGACTCGTGCTGATCAGACCTTTATATGCTTGTGTCTGCCTGGAGATTACTACAACAACACTAACAAACGTTGTGAGAGCGGTAAGTATTTGTTTGGTACTACCACTATGATGTCAGAGCTGCATGGAGAAATTACTTAACTAAGACGATGTAATACCATCATGTAGGGCATGTGTCTTTGATTTGTAGAAAAACTATTAGTATTACTTGGTGTTGATGAAGTCAGTTAGTTTTAATTACCTCAGTTTCATTTAAGTCTCATCAGCTTTTAAAAAAGAAACTCTTCTTTGCTGACTGAAGCTCTTAATGGCAGGTTTTAGGTTAGCTACACATTTTCCTGTTTCCAGTCTAAATGCTAAGCTACTTTTTAAAATGACTTGATATGTTTTTTTCTGAACTGATGTCATGTAAATAACGTCAGTTTCAAATACTTTAGTAAATGTATGTAAAGGTACACGGTGGAGTCACAAATTAAAGACATGAAACAACTCTCTTCTAAAAAAGCTTTTAAGTGTACATCTGTCTTACTGTGGTGTTTTCTTGTTTTAGCCAAAGTTTTCCCTGGACTACTAGAACTGCCTCAGATAGTTTATGAGAACAGTATGTCAGACAAGGCATCACCAGCATTCAAAAGGGCTGCAGACATTATTACAGAAGAGGTGAAAAATACATTTTCTCTATCTTTCAGTTATACTGACATCTTGATTCATTCTAATAAATGTACAACACTTAGGTATTAAACCATATACCTGTGTTGTCAGATGATGACCTAAACAAAATGACATTTTCTTTCTTCCAAAACACAGCTGGACAAGAGTTTGAGATCTGATCCTACTTACCGTGGATGTATAGTGCTGGAACTCAGGTAAGTTTTGAGTATAGAATTAACCATCCATCTATCTTGAAGCAGTTCACTCAGATCCTACTGCACTTAATAATTACCATCATTAAGAGTGATTTCTGTCCCTATAGGCCAGTCAGCAACACTAGATTAAGGGAGAATCAACATGTCAGTGCATCTGTAGAGCTCATCTACTCAGCAGAGTCCACAGTCAGAACATCACAAGTTCAACAGATGGTGAAGACTGCCACTGAATGCACCGACTGTTCACTGAAAGGAGCAACTTTTACTGGTGAGTTAATTACCTGGATCTAGTCCAATCATTAAGTACTTCAATGATAAAAAAGTATCAGAGTAAAACTCAAATACTCAAGACTGATTTGTTCTCAGGCAGAGATGTTCTTTAATCTACAACTCTGTCTGACATTCATTTATCCACTCATCTTTAGATTAGAATAGATTGTGATTTTATTATATCACATGGAAATGAATTAACAAAGCAACATTTCAGAGATGCATTGTGAGTGTAGTGTATTGCAGTAAGGTGTAGATTATCTCTAAGCATGTGGTTTTTAATTATTAGTGCCGAGTGCCTATGACTCGAGGCCACTCTTGATCTTCTGCGTGTTTCTTTGCAGTTTTTTTCTTACTTATTATTCATTTTCCGCCCTTTTTCGCCGATGAATGCGGCCCGAACCGGCGAGAGGACCCCAACACATGATATATCGAAACGTGTGTTTTGATCCCGAATCCCATGCTATTACTTGGATAAGCGATCAGTGCGTTTTTCGCGAATTTATTCGCGAATAAACGCAAAAAATTTCCCATTGAAATGAATGGGAGACCCCGAAAAATCAACAGCCATTTTCTACAATCAACTGCTCTGGCATACTTTCACCCAGACACTTCATTTAAACTTTAAAACGTAGACACTCTTGTCTTCTCTTCAGAGATTCCCTTCACTTATCGACACCTTTTACCGTTTTTAAACTATTAAGCCTCAAAGCAGTGTAGGGTTTTACTCAAATTTCGGGGTTTATAATGGGTGTGTATTGCGCGGAATGTTCGCGCTAGAGGGGGTGACATCATCAGCTAGAGTGTGGAGAAGAGAAGAACATTTGGCAAAAAATAAAATAGAAACTGCTCCCATGGCCACAACTTTCACACCACAGACATAATTTATACATAGAAACGTAGGAAAATTTGTCTTCTCGCTCACAATTCGTCTGCTAAAGCTGTAAGTCTTATAGTTTTGTCGTGAGACGCAAAGATGCGCCAGCAAACCCCTTCCTCGCTCCATAGACTGCAATGTTAAATTTCTGGAGCAAAGCAGAAGCAATCCTACCAGAGAGGATAGCTCTCTTGTATTTCAATTGTATTTTAATTGTATTTTAGTTGTATTTGAATTGCATTTATTTATCTATGTACCTGTTATGTATTGTTTCTAGAGCTTTGTTGTAAAGCACTTTGGGTACCGTCTGGCTATTGTAAAGGGCTATATAAATAAACTTGATTTGATTTGATTTTATTTAAATCGCTATAAATAGCTCACATTTCTTAATTTTACCCACAAACTGCATATCTAGACGTTCAGGAAAGCCTCAAGATGCCCAAAGTGAAGTCGGTTCAACGATTGGACACACGGTTTGGCCACAAGGCCTTCCTGTTCGAGGCCGTGGTTTCAGCATTTTCGCTCACTCCAGCCGTTTTCTAACTGAAATTCAAACTGGTAACCGTGGCAACCAGGGGCTCCACAGAAAGAGGCGGGAAAACATAAGTAACTGGTCTGTAGGGCGGCCATTTTGGGGCAATGTTAATGGAAACAGCCCACTCGGGAAACTTCTAGCTGAAGTAACTGGTCTGTGAGGCGGCCATTTTGGCTTTTGGCACCCAAGTTGAGCAATGACAGGTGTCTGTCTGTCATTGGCTAGCGCGTCATGCTAATTGCTAACATTAGCGGCTAATGCTAATTTTTAGTAGCTAGAAATTGGTGGTAGCATTACTGGCAGCATTAGCATGTTAGCGAAAAGCATATTAGCAATTAGCATGTTAGCAATTAGCATCTACTTAATTTTTAGTGGCTTAAAAGTCATGCTAACACTAAACCAATGTTAAAATAATTGGCTAGCGTATCATGCTTATTGCAAACATTAGCGGCTAATGCTAATTTTTAGTGGTAGAAATTGGTGGTAGCATTAGTGGCAGCATTAGCATGTTAGCGAATAGCATATTTGCAATTAGCATTTTAGCATTCGCATGCTAACAATTAGCATGTATTTAATATTTAGTGTCTAAAAAGACATGCTATCACTAAACCAATGCTAAAATTAGTGGCTAGCGCGTCATGCTATTTGCTAACATTAGTGGCTAATGCTAATTTTTAGTGGCTGGAAATTGGTGGTTGCATTAGTGGCAGCATTAGCATGTTGGCGAATAGCATATTAGCAATTAGCATGTTAGCATTAGCATGCTAACAATTAGCATGTATTTAATTTTTAGTGTCTAAAGAGACATGCTAACACTAAAGTAATGCTAAAGTTAGTGGCTAGCGCGTCATGCTAATTGCTAACATTAGCAGCTAATGGCAACAGCCCACTCGGCACTTCAAAAATTTTCGCGGGATTTTTCTAGTTAATTAATGATTAGCTGTTTGGAGTTTTGTGCATGTTTTGTTCTAGATGTTTGAGTGAGTTTCACTGAAATGATCTTCCTTTCCCTCCCTTGAATTAAAGAGGAAGACCTGTGTCAGAGGAACCCATGTGATGGAAACACCACAATCTGCTCATCAAAAGATGGAAGTTACACCTGCACCTGTCTGGACGGCTACGTTCCGTCTGACTTCTGTACCAGAATATGTGTTGGTGAGAGGATTTATTTTTAGATTTTTAAATGTCTGAAGAGTGCGTTAATATTTCTTTGACCAAACAACAAACTGACTTTTAAATGTTTTATATTTTTGCAGCTTGTCCCTGTGGACAAAAAGCAGAGAATTCTGTGTGTGATTAATGTTGGTTTGTTCATTAGTGGAACTTATTGATGTGGAAGACCTTACTTTGTTTCTTCATCTTATTTGTTAATATAAAAAGGAAAGCAACATGAAACTACACTTAATTACCTTCACCTTTTCTTCATTTAAATAGTTTAGATCTTTTTAAAGTATTTTTTTCTAAAAGTTCCAGTTTCTTCTACTTCCCTGATCGTACCGCACTCAGTATGTGTCAGGTCTAAGAATTCACTGTCTCAGCCTCAGTGTGGGCGACATAGATAAGTTCATACTCTGCCTCATAGCTTAGTATCATGATTCAAAAAATAAAAACATAAAAGAACTAAATTTCAAGCAGCTACAATAATTAACATATGAAAACCACTCTGAACAGATGGACTTGCTTTCTTGCTTCCTTTTTTATCTTCAGGTAAGGGCTGGGCACAGTCTATAAACGTCAGCCATGAATGCAAACCTGTGACCCTTCAGTCCTAAAGCTGCTTCTTCTCTAACCACTGCACCACAGCTCCCCCGAAACTTTTACTGTTCTTAATTCTGCAGCATTGACTCAGACATGGAATGGTTTTCCACGTTTAAGGACGGTACCTGGAGTCCTTCCCGACACTTTTAGATGAATGTTGATGAATGTTGAATGAATATTGTTTGGATCAACACAGTCCCTGTCTCAGTGAGCCGCCGGAGAGAGAGCACCGCCACTCCGTGACCAGCGTGGAAAATGTCCCCAAGTTTTGGAATTTAAAAAAACCCCAACATGGCGAGGATATCTAACCTAAGGGTCACTTGAACCTCAGATAATCGGGAGTCGCTAGCTAGTTAGCTCGGTAGCATTCCAGCTACTGGGCTAGCTCTGGATGGACCTCCCTTCGCCCTGATCTTCCTCCACCCGGACTATACCACTCCATCTGTCTCGGCACGGATCACTTCGTAGCCTGGATTTCATCGTGACCTGGCCTGGTCTCTGGCGACGTTCTACAGCTTAGCATCAGCCTGCCTCTTTCCACACCGGGACCGCCCGGTTACAGCCCAGCTGAGTGAGGACCCACAACAACGGTCAGCACCCCGACTGCTCGCCACGGCTGAGGCGGCCGCGGCACCGGCTCAAAAAGGTGGACACCTTTTTTCTCAGCCTCGTCGTGCCCTGGGTTCGTATCAACATGTATTTTTATACAAGATCTCCCACGGCCCCCTGGCTTACACTCTCCATCATCTGTTTTCTCGCTATGGCCCAGTCCCCTGGCGTCGCAAGCAGTCATTTGTGCAGGCCAGCAACAGCCTTCAATGGTGGTGGCACGCTGGACTTTAGACTGTTGCCTAGAGACGCTTCCACTCTATGGATCACTTTAAATACAGGACTTCCTAGTTCGTCTGTGTCATACTCTCCACTGTATTCCTTTATCCTACTGCAACAATTTACTGTCTCTTGCCTCCCATTACCTGCCAAACTCTTTATAAAACAAAACAGCACTACGCAAAAAGCATACTTTGGCTTTGCGTTTAGGCGCATTGTAATCATTCTCATGCTACTTATCTCAGGGAACATACACCCCAACCCAGGCCCAGCTAGTGCTGTGCATGCTGTCCCTAACCTGGCATTTAACGATTTTTGTGATCGCACGTGTTTGGGTTTCTTGCACATTAACATTCGCAGCCTGTTACCTAAAATTGATATGCTGAAAACTTGGGTTCACACTGTTACACCTGATGTTCTTGCTATTTCTGAATCATGGCTTAAGAAAAGCATTGCCAATCCTGACATTTTCATACCAGGTTATAATATATTTCGTCAGGACAGAGCTACTAAAGGAGGTGGTGTCGCGCTGTATGTTAAAGATCATCTGCAATGCACTGTTTCTCTGTCAAAATCTGTTCCTAAGCTACTTGAACTGCTAGTGGTAAAGATCAAATTGTGCAATAATTTCTCTCTCTCTGTTGCTGTCTGCTACAGACCACCCTCTGCCCCACTTTGTTCCTTAACTGCTCTCAGTGAACTTCTGGCCCCACACATCTCTTCCGAGTTCATTTTACTGGGAGACCTGAACTGGGACATGACTAATCCCCCAGATCTCGTTGTTCAGCAATTTGACGCCCTAAACCTTTACCAAATTATTTCAGAGCCCACCAGACTTAATCTAAAATCTCCTTCATCTGCTACGCTGATAGACGTCATCCTCACAAACGCCCCCTCTAATTATAAATCTGGTGTCTTCAGTCAAGATCTGAGTGATCATTGTGCTATTGCCTGCACACGCTCCAGCGCTTCAGTTAAGCGCCCGCCTGTGATCATCTCCAAACGTTCCCTGAAGAACTTTGACCTGGAAGCCTTTCTCCACGACACTGCTGCAGTGAGCTGGGACAATATTAATACCTTCCCAACTATGGAGGTGGCCTGGTCCTTTTTCAAATTGTCCTTCAGTCAGATTATCAATAAACACGCTCCACTCATAAAATTACGGATCAAGGATCGTTTTAGCCCCTGGTTTTCCCGTGATTTGGCTGCTTTAATCCGCCAGAAGAACACCTTATGGCGGAAAGCCCGCTCCTCCCAGTCTCCTGCTGACTGGCTTGCCTTCCGGCAATGCAGAAACAATTGCACTCAGGCCGTCAGAAAAGCCAAAGTCACTCATTTTTTTGGACAAATTTGCATCCTGCGGCTCAGATGCCAAGAAATTCTGGAAAACGGTCAAGTCCATGGAAAACAAGCTTCATTCACCCCACCTTCCCACTGCAATGGCCTTTGATAACACTGTTGTTACTGATAAGTCGCATATGGCTTCACTTTTCAATCAGCACTTTGTTAACTCAGCTCATGATTTTTCTGCCAAGCCCTCCATTGTGGCTCCCTCAGTTCCACTTTCACCTATAACCTCCAGTTCTGGCACTTTCTCTTTCAGACCCATCACGACCTCAGAAGTCCTAGAGAATCTCACCAAACTGGACTCCAACAAGTCAGCTGGCTCTGACGGGCTCGACCCCATGTTTTTAAAAGCTGCTGCTCCTGTCATTGCTGTCCCCATCACACGGCTTTTCAATATGTCTCTGGAACTATCCATCTTTCCTCTAGACTGGAAATCCGCACTGGTGTTCCCCCTCTTTAAAGGGGGTTCTAGCTCTGATCCCAACTGTTATAGGCCTATTTCCATCCTGCCATGCCTGGCTAAGGTCCTAGAGAAACTGGTTCATAAACAGCTCAGTCTCTTTTTAACCTCCAACAATATCCTGTCCGACTTACAGTCTGGGTTCCGGCCAGGCCATGGGTGCATCACAGCTACGCTGAAGGTCTTGGATGATATTGTTTCCTCCCTGGACTCCAAGCAGACCTGCATCGCTGCCTTCATCGACCTCTCTATTTTAGGCCCAACATTATTCTCCATCTACATTAATGACATAACCAGGAATGCCGGCAACTCCAAGATCCACCTATATGCTGATGACACCTTCCTGTACGCAGAGGGCCCTTCTCTCCACTCTGCTGCAGCCACTCTACAACACAGCCTCACTTCTGTTGAACAGCATTTCTATGGACTTTATCTCCGCCTCAACACAAAAAAACCAAATGCATCATCTTTGACCGGAAACACGCTCTCACCCCTGCCCCACAAATTCTCTGTGCCGATGGCTCGGAACTAGAGTTTGTCTCCCACTACAAATATCTTGGACTTTGGTTGGATTCATCACTCTCCTTCACCATCCATATCAAACACCTACAGTCTAAAGTCAAAGCTCGTCTGAGCTTCCTCTACCGGAACAAGGCCTCCTTCACCCGTGCAGCCAAACATACACTTGTCAAAATGACCATCCTGCCCATTTTCGACTACGGTGACACTATTTACAGGACTGCTTCTCACTCCACTCTCAGCAAACTGGACCCACTCCACCATTCCGCCATCCGTTTTGCCACTGGGGCTCCATTCACCACTCACCACTGCGACCTTTATAACCTGGTAGACTGGACTTCTCTTCACACCAGACGGCTCCATCACTGGTTTCTGCTCATCTATAAAACCATTCTCAGCATTACACCTCTCTACCTCTCTTCTCTTCTGCACCTCTCTCACCCTGTCCGCAATCTAAGGTCCAGTGCTCTCATCAACCTCTCCATCCCCAAAGTCCGCACCGTCTTTGGTCGCAATGCCTTCGGTTTGCTGCAGCCTTTGACTGGACACCCTACAAACCACCCTTAAACTTCTGTCTCACCTCTCTCTCTGTCTTCAAACAAAAAACTATACAAATCTCTGTTGACTCCTGCACTTGTCATTAGGCCTCTGTCCATGTCCTATTGATTAATGTTTTGTTTTTGTTTTGTATTGTACTATATTGTATTTATTATATTTTTTCTGTGTTTTTACCTCACCTTGTTTTCATTTTTAGCACTCCCCTCCCCCTTCCCCCTCAGGCTGCACTTGAAAATAAGAAACTGTTCTTAATCTGCTCGCCTGGTTAAATAAAGGTTAAAAAAAAATAAAAAAATAAAATAAACCCATAAAATCATTCTACTTCATCATAAAACTGAACGTAAATTAGCATCATTGTTTTATCATTGTTGATAGAAATGAGTCTAATTTGGATCTGTTTGTCTTTACTGGATCATCTGGTAAATCCTCAGAAACATTTAAATAATTTATGTTACAGTGGCTCCAACATCAGCCACAGGTCACAGCTTCTTCAACAACAATACCAGTACTCACATGATGCTTCTTTTCATTTCAAGATCCCTGTGATAATAACCCTTGTGGCAGAGGAAGCACATGTGAGACTCGTGGTCAGACCTTTATATGCTTGTGTCTGCCTGGAGATTACTACAACAACATTAGCAAACGTTGTGACAGTGGTAAGTATTTGTTTGGTACTACCACTATGAGGTCAGTGCTGCATGAGGAAATGACATAACTAATAAGATGTAATACCATCATGTAGGGCATGTGTCTTTGATTTGTAGAAAAACTATTTGTATTACTTGGTGTTGATGAAGTCAGTTAGTTTTAATTACCTCAGTTTCATTTAAGTCTAATCAGCTTTTGGAAAATAAACTCTTCTTTGCTGACTGAAGCTCTTAATGGCAGGTTGTAGGTTAGCTACACATTTTCCTGTTTCCAGTCTAAATGCTAAGCTAATTTTTAAAATTACCTGATATGTTTTTTCTGAACTGATGTCATGTAAATAATGTCAGTTTCTAATACTTTAGTAAATGTGTGTAAAGGTACACGGTGGAGTCACAGATTAAACACTAGACATGAAACAACTCTCTTCTAAAAAAGCTTTTAAGTGTACATCTGTCTTACTGTGGTGTTTTCTTGTTTTAGCCAAAACTTTCCCTGGACTACTAGAACTGCCTCAGATAGTTTATGAGAACAGTATGTCAGACAAGGCATCACCAGCGTTCAAAAGGGCTGCAGACATTATTACAGAAGAGGTGAAAAATACATTTACTCTCTCTATCTTTCAGTTATACTGACATCTTGATTCATTCTAATAAATGTACAACACTTAGGTATCAAACCATATACCTGTGTTGTCAGATGATGACCTAAACAAAATGACATTTTCTTTCTTCCAAAACACAGCTGGACAAGAGTTTGAAACCTGTTGATCCTACTTACCGTGGATGTATAGTGCTGGAACTCAGGTAAGTTTTGAGTATAGAATTAACCATCCATCTATCTTGAAGCAGTTCACTCAGATCCTACTGCACTTAATAATTACCATCATTAAGAGTGATTTCTGTCCCTATAGGCCAGTCAGCAACATTAGATTAAGGGTGAATCAACATGTCAGTGCATCTATAGAGCTCATCTACTCAGCAGAGTCCACAGTCACAACATCACAAGTTCTACAGATGGTGAAGACTGCCACTGAATGCACCAACTGTTCACTGGCAGGGGCAACTTTTGCTGGTGAGTTAATTACCTGGATCTATTCCAATCATTAAGTACTTCAATGGTAAAAAAGTATCAGAGTAAAACTCAAATACTAAAGACTGATTTGTTCTCAGGCAGAGATGTTCTTTAATCTAAACTCGGTCTGACATTCATTTATCCACTCATCTTTAGATTAGAATAGATTTTGATTTTATTATATCACATGGAAATGAAATAACAAAGCAACATTTCAGAGATGCACTGTGAGTGTAGTGTATTACAGTAAGGTGTAGATTATCTCTAAGCATGTGGTCTTTAAGTCCAATTTGATCTGTCATTTGTCTTGATTAGCTGTTTGGAAAGTTTTGTGCATATTTTGTTCTAGATGTTTGAGTGAGTTTCACTGAAATGATCTTCCTTTCCCTCCCTTGAATTAAAGAGGTAGACCTGTGTCAGAGGAACCCATGTGATGTAGCCACCACAAGCTGCTCTTCAAAAGATGGAACCTTCAGCTGCACCTGTCTGGACGGCTACGTTCCGTCTGACTTCTGTACCAGAATATGTCTTGGTGAGAGGATTTAGTTTTAGATTTTTAAATGTCTGAAGAGTGTGTTAATATTTCTTTGACCAAACAACAAACTGACTTTTAAATATTTTTATATTTTTGCAGCTTGTCCCTGTGGACAAAAAGCAGAGAATTCTCTGTGTGATTAATGTCGGTTTGTTCATTAGTTGAACTTATTGATGTGGAAGACCTTACTTTGTTTCTTCGTCTTATTTGTTCATATAAAAAGGAAAGCAACATGAAAATATAGCTGCAAGCAGCAATGAAGGGTTCAAGCAGTTCATTTGCAATAGTGCCGATAGTGTCAATACTACCAAATTAGGTTACAGTGCACCAAATCGTTGCAGAGATATGAGCTCAAATGTAAAACGCCGCCTTCGCCGCCACTTTTGATTGGCTGTAGCGGCCAAACGGTTTCGAAGCTGCGGATGCCTGATAGTAACTTTTGTGCGCATTGGTCAGAAGACAGTCTGTGGCAATTTCCGTGAGAATCGGACAAAAGTTGTGACCGCTGAAAATTAGTTTCGTTTTTCAACAAAATCGTGAATTGCGAAAAATCTATCTGATGCATTATGACGTCATATGGTGCGTTGCGATCGTCATGATCCAAGGATTCCAACGATACCTTGTTTTCAAAAATCGGACGCACGGTTCAAAAGTTACATGCACAAATGTACTTTGAACTTTGACCCGTTGGTGGCGCTAGACTGTACTTGGCGCTTACATGCAACCCAGTCAAAGTAATATTGAGACTGGCCTTAAGCTATGTGCCCAATTTTTACAACTTTTTACCGTACGGTTCTATGGGCTGCCATAGACGCCCATGGCGGAAGAATTAGGAATAATAATAATAATAATAATAATAATAATAAGAAAACATAGAATCACAATAGGGCTTCTACGCAGCTTCGCTGCTTGAACCCTAAATATAGCTGCAAGCAGCAATGAAGGGTTCAAGCAGTTCATTTGCAATAGTGCCGATAGTGTCAATGCTACTAAATTTGGTTGCAGTGCACCAAATCGTTGCAGAGATATGAGCGCCGCCTTCGCCGCCACTTTTGATTGGCTGTAGCGGCCAAACGGTTTCGAAGCTGCAGACGCCTGATAGTAACTTTTGTGCGCATTGGTCAGAAGACAGTCTGTGCCAATTCCCGTGAGAATCGGACAAAAGTTGTGACCGCTGAAAATTAGTTTCGTTTTTCAACAAAATCGTGAATTGCGAGAAATATATCCGATGCATTATGACGTCATGTGGTGCGTTGCCATCGTCATGATCCAAGGATTCCAACGATACCTTGTTTTCAAAAATCGGACGCACGGTTCAAAAGTTACATGCACAAATGTACTTCGAACTTTGACCCGTTGGTGGCGCTAGACCGTACTTAGCGCTTACATGCAACCCAGTCAAAGTCATATTGAGACTGGCCTTAAGCTATGTGCCCAATCTTTACAACTTTTTACCATACGGTTCTATGAGCTGCCATAGACGCCCATGGCGGAAGAATTAGGAATAATAATAATAATAATAATAATAATAATAATAAGAAAACATAGAATCACAATAGGGCTTCTACGCAGCTTCGCTGCTTGAACCCTAAATATAGCTGCAAGCAGCAATGAAGGGTTCAAGCAGTTCGTTTGGGATAGAGTTGAACAAAAACGCAATGTTTTCTAAGTAAATAGTGCCCCTAGTGGCCGAACGATACACCATTTGGAGCCAAAAGGAGACTTTTGCTAATTGCAGCGCCCCCTAGTGGCCGAATGATACCAAATTTGACATATCCACTCGGGACAGGGTCTGGAAACATACTTCCAAATTTAATTTTGATACGTCACACCGTTCCCGAGGTATGACCTTTTATCCTGTTTGCAGCCTTCGCCGCTGTTTCTGATTTGATATAGCGGCCAAACGGTTTTGAAGCTGAAGATGCCTGATAGTAACTTTTGTATGCATCGGTCAGAAGACGGTCTGTGCTGATTTTGGTGAGACTTGGACAAATTTTGCAAGCGCTGAAAATTTTGTTTCGCTTTCAATACAATCCAATATGGCAGACAATCCAATGGGGCGAAATTAACATCACAGGTATTGCTAATCTCGGCATGATCCAAGGAGTCCAACAGTACCAGGTTTTTGAATATCAGGCATACAGGTCAAGAGTATAGACAAAAACGCAATGTTGCCAATTAAATCGCCCTCTAGTGGCCAAATGACACCAAATTTTTATTGCGCACTTCTAACGGAGTGTCGAAGCGTCTGACCAAGGTTAGTCTTCGAAAGTCAAAACGTCACCGAAATATAAGCAAACTTCCTGTTTGATGTCTTTGCCGCCGACTGCGATTGGCTAACACAAAAAGTTGGCATCAACTGTCACTGGGGCAACCCACGGTATCTGTGGATATAATAATTTCATTTCAAATAAAAACACATCAAGAGATATGAGCAAAAACAATGTTTTGCCAATTATAACGCCCCCCAGTGGCCACATGACACCAGATTTTGTTCGTGCACTTGGGACAGTGTCTGGAAGTGTGCTACCAAATTTGGTTTCATTGCATCAAGGCATTGTCGAGAAATGAGCCTAAATGTAAAACGCTGCCTTCACTGCCAATTTTGATTGGCTATAGCGGCCAAACGGTTTCGAAGGTGAAGACGCCTGATAGTAACTTTTGTGCACATTGGTCAGAAGACAGTCTGTGCCAATTTCCGTGAGAATCGGACAAAATTTGTGACCGCTGAAAATTTAGTTTCGCTTTCAACAAAATCGTAAATTGCGAAAAATCTATCATGACGCATTATGACGTCATAGGGTGCGTTGCAATCGTCATTTTCCAAGGATTCCAACGATACCTTGTTTCCAAAAATCAGAAATACGGTTCAAAAGTTACATGCACAAAAGTCTCCAGACCCTGTCCCGAGTGGACATGTCAAATTTGGTATCATTCGGCCACTAGGGGGCGCTGCAATTAGCAAAAGTCTCCTTTTGGCTCCAAATGGTGTATCGTTCGGCCACTAGGGGGACTATTTACTTAGAAAACATTGCGTTTTTGTGCAACTCTATCCCAAACGAACTGCTTGAACCCTTCATTGCTGCTTGCAGCTATATTTACCTTCACCTTTTCTTCATTTAAATATTTTAGATCTGTTTAAATTATTTTTCTCTAAAAGTTCCAGTTTCTTCTACTTCCCTGATCATACCACACTCAGTATGTGTCAGGTCTAAGAATTAGTATCATGATTCAAAAAATAAAAACATAAAAGAACTATTGGTCAATCTTTAAATTGCAAGCTGCTACAATAATTAACATATGAAAACCACTCTGAACACATGGACTTGCTTTCTTCTGTTTTATCTTCAGGTAAGGGCTGGGCACAGTCTAATAAACCCATACAATCATTCTACTTTATCATAAAACTGAACGTAAATTAGCATCATTGTTTTATCATTGTTGATATAAATGAGTCTAATTTGGATCTGTTTGTCTTTACTGGATCATCTGGTAAATCCTCAGAAACATTTAAATAATTTATGTTACAGTGGCTCCAACATCAGCCACAGGTCACAGCTTCTTCAGCAACAATACCAGTACTCACATGATGCTTCTTTTCATTTCAAGATCCCTGTAAAAATAACCCTTGTGGCAGAGGAAGCACATGTGAGGCTCGTAGTCAGACCTTTATGTGCTTGTGTCTGCCTGGAGATTACTACAACAACATTAACAAACGTTGTGACAGTGGTAAGTATTTGTTTGGTACTACCACTATGAGGTCAGTGCTGCATGGAGAAATGACAAAACTAAGACAATATAATACCACTGTGTAGGGCAGTGATGTGTCTTTGGGATGTAGGAAGATTATTAGTATTCTCCTCTTTGCTGACTGAAGCTCTTAATGGCAGGTTTTAGGTTAGCTACCGTAATTTCCGGACTATAAGCCGCTACTTTTGTCACTTGCTTTGGACCCTGCGGCTTATACAGCGGTGGGGCTTATTTATGGATTTTTACAGCTAACGGTCACCAGGGGGCGCAAGAGCGAGACAGGTCAGGTCGAGCCAGGTAACGAGAGAAAAAGAAACCAAGTGAGCCCAAATACAGTACGAGAGCTGCTTTTAAGTCAGGGGAGATCGATTTGGCTGACTTTTCTGGTATAGTAGGCTGGTTACTTTGATACAGTAAACATCCGTGTAACTGCACCTTTACTGCCGTGTTGGCTGTTTTCAAAAAAGATGCTGGTTATTTTGTTGAGCAGTCGGGTTACTGCACGTGTTACAGGCAAGTACTTTTAAAAACGAATTAAATTTAGCCATTTAATGTTGTTGCCTTGTCAAGCGTTGTAAGCTTTTTTTTTGTTATACTGTACTACTACGGTACTATGACTGCAGGAAGTGTGTGGGGGGGGGTCACAGGTTGTAGTTTCTGATGTAGAGTAGGGCAGGGTGCAAGTCATACAAGCAATAATCAGAGAAACTTGTGTTTGTTAACATATATGCTTACACCTCTGCTGTCGACCGCCTTGACCTTCTTCATAAACTTAATGACACTTTAAAACAGTTCAATAGCAGTTCAGTAGTAGTGGTGGGAGGAGACTGGAACTGCACTACTAACTATTTAGTTGATAGGAATGCAGGAGAGCCTCATCCATCATCAGCCTCTCTGTTATCCTGTGTAGTTATGGAAACGATCTTGTAGATGTTTGGAGGAAACTCCATCCAACTAGCAGACAGTACACTTGGGTGAAAGTCACTGAGGGCAGGGTTAGTGCAGCCAGACTGGATAGGTTCTATGTTAGTAAAACACACAGCAATAGATTAACTGCAGCCAACATATCACCTGTTGGTTTCTCAGATCATAATTTAGTAACTGTTCATTTTTCTTTAATGGTGCATCCCCAAACATCTCCTTACTGGCATTTTAACACCAGACTGATTCATGACGAGACCTTCTGTCAGTCTTTCTCTGATTTCTTGGGTCAATGGAGATGCAGGAAACCAGGGTTTGAAAGTTTAGGTCAATGGTGGGAGGTAGGGAAAACTCAGATTAGAATATACATCACACACAAGAGCAACGGAAAGGGATCATTTTGAACTGTTAGAGAAGGAAATCACTTTAATAGAAGATGGCATAATTAATGGGTCAGATAACAACAATACAACTCTGGAGAAAAGGAGGGAAGCTTTCAGTAATTTTCTTCATGAAAGAGCAAAAGGTGCTCTGATTAAATCTAGAATCCTGTCTATCAGAGACATACGTTTTTAAGTTGGAAAGGAAGGTCAGGAAACAGAACCAGATGTTACATCTCAAGCTTTCAAATGGGTCTGTGACCACGGAGCCATCAGAGATGAGGAAGCTGGCCACTGACTTCTACAGCAGCCTGTTCAGTGCTGATGTCTGTGACTCTGACTGTGTGGACGAGATACTGGAGGGACTACCTCTGTTAGGGGAAGCACATGCAGCCTCACTGGAGTCTGTCATCTCCTTTGATGAAATATCTGCAGCAGTGAAACAGCTCAGCTGTGGCCGGTCTCCTGGTATTGATGGACTTCCTATAGAGTTCAAACATTCTGGACGTTACTGGGAAAAGATTTAATGGAAGTTTTTCGAGGATGTTTGGACTCCGGGACCTTACCATCGAGCTGTACGAGGGCAGTCCTGACATTGCTACCAAAGACCCGTGTCACTTCTGTGCACAGACTATAAAATCTTGAAACTACAGAAACTAAAACGATATGAACAAGCTTCTTCTGCTTGGGTCAGCTGGTCAAAGTGTGAGGGACTTTACTGGGAGAGTGGAGAAATAAAGAGCAGCCAACTTTACCAGCTGGGCTGCAGTGGAGCACAGAAGGGGTGAAGGTCTTAGGTGTTTTTCTAGGCAATGAGAACTTTCAGAAAAGAAACTGAGAGGGTCTAGTTGAGAAAATGAGTGCCCGATTGTCTAGATGGAAATGGGTCCAGCCCCAGTTGTCCTACAGGACTTTGGTCGCCAACAATCTGGTTGCGTCTATGATCTGGCATCGTGTCACTGTTGTAGTTCCTCCAGACGATCTCATTACACAGATACAGAAAAGGCTGTTGGATTTCTTCTGGGGTGGATATCACTGGGTTAGATCAGCTGTGCTGTTTCTACCTGTGTCAGAGGGCGGTCAGGGACTGATTGACATCAAGAGTCGCATAACTGCATTTCGGCTTCAGACCGCACAGCGTTTGCTCTACCGAACGCAGCAACCCTGGACTGAAACAGCATCTTCATTGCTGCGTAGAGTGAAGACCCTGGCTTATGGTAAGCACTTGTTTCTTCTGGATCTGGATGGTGTGGATGTGTCACAGACTTCCAGGTTTTACCAGTCAGTTCTCTGTACCTGGAGAACAGTTTTAAACGCGAGGAAAGACTACAGTTATGTGGGACTGTTGATGAAGAACCTCTATTCTACAGCCCAGCCATAAAGAGCAGGAGTCTCAGCTCTGTCAGTGTTCAGAAGATCTTTACAACAGCTGGGCTGACAAAGCTGGCAGGACTGAGGTCAGTGGACCAATGGAAAACTGCTGCTCTCTGCGTTTCATGGATAAACTGCTGGAGGAGGTGATGTACACACTTCCTGGTTCTTTTAGGAGAGCATTAGGTGCAGAGTCCACAGAGGATCATCCGGTCATATTTCCTGAGTTGTCCATTCGGGCTGCAGTGGAGGAGCAGGAAGAAGAGGACGGGGTTCTGTTATCCTTCAGAACACCTGAACTGTCAAACTTCTCTGAAACATTAACAAAGAGCTTGTATGCTGTATCTGTGAAGGTTCTCAACAGAGATGGGTTGATGTGTTGGTGCCAGGTTCATCTCCCAGAGGTAGCTGGACGTCCCTGTACAAACCTCCCATAGAGAAACTGGTGCACGGGGCCGTGGCTACAAACAGACATGTGGCACATATAGATCACAGAGCAGGAAGTCAGGGTGGTTTTTGTCAGACTGAAGCAACATTTGTTTGGAACGAGTGTTATCATCTCTCTTTTTCTGCCCCCCCACAACCACCACCGGATTGAAGCTGTAAACCTGTGTGAGAGGAACCCATGTGATGCAGTCACCACAAGATGCTCTTCACTAGATGGAGCTTTAAGCTGCACCTGTCTGGAAGGCTATGTTCCGTCTGAACACAGTACCACAACGTGTCTTGGTGAGAGGATTTAGTTTTAGATTTTTCAATGTCTGAAGAGTGTGTTAATATTTCTTTGACTGACTTTTACATGTTTTATATTTTTGCAGCTTGTCCCAGTGGACAAAAAGCAGAGAATTCTGTGTGTGTCAAGTAAGTACATCTACGGCCTCGTCCACACGTACCAAATCAATCTTTTCCTCCTCCGTTTTCCCTGGCATCGTTTCAAGAATATCTGCGTCCACACGGATCCGTCTCAACACGACTCAAAGCGCTACTTCGTCCTCCAGGCCTATAGGTGGCGCTGTTTCAGTTTCAGAAATTCACCAAAAACAGAGAGGAAGAGGCGGAGCATGCGCATAAAGCTTGAGCGCTGTTTACAAATCAGCTTTAGAAGAAACCAAACTCAAGGAGAAATTATATTTAGCTCTAGTAACCATAATAGGCTCAATATCTTCTCCAGCAGGAACACGAGCATGTAGTCCACCATTGTTGGTGATGTTGTTAGGAGACGTCTATAATATGAGAGGTGGAAGGGGGCGTGGCCATGACATCATCGTTTGCCAAAATCTCTGTTTTCCCCATCCACACAGAAATGCAAGATATCTATCTATCTATCTATCTATCTATCTGAATGATAAAGTCATTTTCTTTGTCTTCCAGGTGTCCATTTGGTTATTCTGGTTTTAACTGCAATGAAAGTGAGTATACAGCACATGATTATCAATGAATGAAACAATAATATATCCCGTGTTAGGCTACGTTACTGTGTGCTGTGATACTGACGTCCTCTACGTTATTTATTAGCATGGCAGCTCACCCTGGTGATCGTTGGCTCCGTGCTCGGTGGACTGCTGCTCATCCTCCTCACAATAGTCTCTGTTTGGTGAGTTTCTCACTCATTCATTTACCTACACTCAAACATTCAGTTATTTGTTTTTGGTATACTCGACACAAACGCACTTTTGGAAAACCTCTAAACCTATAAAACCATCCTTTTATCTCGTTAGGTGTCTAAAGAAAAGTTCTAAGAAGAACAAAGCGTCAGACATCGGCCTCATTCCTGCTAAGGGACCAGTGGCCAACAAGAGACCGGATAAGAGGACCAACCTGGAGATGATTCATGGCAACAGCAGGCAAAACCTGATACCAATGGGCAGGAACTCGGTGAGTATGAGTCTAACCCTGGTTGTGTGTTGTTGCTGACAAAGAAACTTTTTTTATTTACTTTTCATTTCAGCCGCTGGAGGACAACCACTATGATGAAATTTCCCCGTAAGCCGTATATGAACCGACACCAAAATAACCCGTATGCTTGGAGCCAAGGCCACACCAACCCTTACTACAACTAAGATGATGGGAGACACATTAGATGATGCAGAATCATAGAGTTTGACATTGACCATGACCCAATAGCTACTGAATGTTGTTGTGATTTATTTATTTTTTACAGATTTACTTCACAAATACCATCCTTTTATAGTAAAAGCTGTATAAATATAACTACAGTAGTTGTGTATATGTGCTAACTGGCCTTTCACCACTCTGGTGCAGTAGCTTTATTCTGATCCATTATAAGCTGTCATGAATCAATCCTGGCTGTCACTGGCTACATGAAATGAAGTTTGGGATGTGTTTCTCAGATTTTGTCACGCCGTTAGTAAATCAGTATATTACTTATTAAAGTTGTTGATTCACACGGAAACAGAAACTCAGAAAGAAGGAGCTGTTTAATGTCATTTACTTTATTTTCTTGTCTATGAATTTACAAGTAATCAATTGTAATCAAAAATCTATTCCTCTTAAATGTTTACGTCACTGAAATATTTGATTTGTTGTTTTTTCCAGATTATATCATTACCAGTTTTGTATTGTTAGTTTTCCATCATAATAGTTTTTTCATTCATTTTTAACTGAATGAAATGTTGCTCAATGCAGGTGTTCATTCATTCATTGTTCTATATGTTTAGTCCTGTTATGTTTTGGGCCTGGTCACCAAAAATGGCAGTTATATAATGCATGTGCTGTAAAAACAAAAGTAGAATGCGGAATTTCAAAGAAGAAAATGAAAGGGATAAAACTATACAGCAGGCTATTCCATTCATTCATTCATTCATTCATTCATTCAGGGCTAGAGCCTATCCCAGCTGTCAACTGTGCCACCCCATTCACACTCACAATTACGGCCAATTTAGAATCTGAACCTAACCAGCATGTCTCTGGACAGTGGGAAGAAGCTGTCCAAACTGACCACAGAGACATATGATCTGTATAATAGTTGCTTGGAAGTGGTAAGATTAATTTCTGCAAGAAAAACCAACAAAGACAAAGAGTAATGAAGTATAAGTAGAGAATCAAGACCAGTTGTTGTTGTTGTTTTTACCTATTTACCTGTTTCCTCGTTCTCTTGTGTCAGCGCCTCCATCGTGCTCCTCACAGGAGTTTAAATGTGTGACGAGCGGTGAATGCATCTCACTGGGATTTGTCTGTGACGGGGAGGAAGACTGCATTGATGGCTCTGATGAACAAAGAACCTGTGGTACGCAGAGTGAAGGTTTATGAGCTCAAAGATGGAAAGGTTATAAGTAAGAAGCTTTCTTTTGAAACCGTGACACCGTGTAAACATTTACTACATCAGTCAGAAGCTTGAAGAACATCACAGAGAATCAAACAGATGCCTGCTCATGTTCAGTAGGGATTTGCTGAACCACTAGATGGCCACATCCTGTCAGTATTCAGCTTAGGTACTTCAGTTTTAAAGTTTAAATAGAGTTATGCACAAATCAACTTAATGCATCAATTTCTTATATATTTACAACAAAATAAATATATATAAATATAGTTTAAGATGAGAACTGTCAGTGTTATAAACTACAATCTCAATCCTCCTGTCTGAAGGAGAACCAGGTGGGACGGAGATGTGGGCGCCTCCCACTGATCCTCCCACTTATAAATATAGACCTGGATGAGGTCTTCCTCCCTTTGTCTCCAGACTCTGCTTGTGTTGGTGCTCAAAAGAGTTTGTCATGTGTGTTTGACTCCATTCATTGTAAGTATCTTGACATATTTCAGCGCATTATTTTATAACATGACCAAAGAGAAACTTTTGGTTTGAGTTACTTTATGGATGATTCCTTAAGCAGTTTTGATTTACAATATTAATTGTATTTTTATTGCTAGTATATTGTTGCATTTATCAATCATGATTAAATTGCCCTTTCCTTTCTTTTAGAACCACGGCCCTTGGTAGCATCAGCACTAAAGCGTGAGACAAATAAACTAAAAGCAAAGCAATCGGTTTCCTGGTGGTTTGTGTGGCTCCAGTTTGAACCGTGAATTCCCAGACAGTCAGGAACTTAAAGATCTCCAGATCAAGGTTTCATTTCATGTGACTGCTTTATTTATCATGACTTCCCATTCCATGATCTAGAAACCAAAGCAAATAAGGATGAAATGATGTGAATTAAAGCTCTAGGTGATGATCAGCTGTAGAGACTGTGTCCAGATTAGCACGTTCTGAGCATTGCACTGCTTCCTCAACTAATTACCAACTGGAACACATGGTTTTCATCACGTTTTATAATAAGTGTAACACTGGAGACACACGGAGGAGTAACAAACCATGGAATGACGCGACAAGGAACAAAAAGGAAGGCAGGGCTATATATGCACACACGAGGAAGAGAGGGGTGAGAGACGAGAGACGGACAAGGAGGAAACCAATTATCTAATCAACACAGGGAGTGATGCCACAGGAAATCAAAAACTTAACAAAATAAAACATGAACAAAACACAAACGCAGATGAAACAAAACCAGAACCATCACAAAATGACTAAAAGATACGAATGTGAGGAAAACAAGGAAAGGCCAAGTGGTGTACGTGACCATTCTGTTTTTGTTTTTTTGATAGTTTCACATACTCAGATCATATGTTTCTTTCCTGAGGTACTGTAAGTGGCAGTGTTCCTGCACCGTACTGCCCCAGGAGGAGTGGCTAATAATGAAATGAAACCATCACTACAAGACACCTGAACTCTCATCAAGGTTGTTCAGTTCTGAAGCCTCGTCCACTCATAGCTCTCAGCGTCTGTGCTTCCATTCACTGCAAATGGCTCAAAGCTTCATATTCTGTTCTGTCCTTTGGATAGTTGTTGCTGTTATTGGTAAGTATCCTGATTTTATTAAATCCTACACGTGCAAAGTCTTTAATGTTGATGTTAAGAGGATCAGACGATCAAAAACTCCTTCATCATGTGAACTTTACAACTGAGAGACATATTATTCCATTTGTCCAATGAACAAAGAAAGTGTTTGACTGTTCAGTTCACACATAAAAGTGAACTAGTCCATGTTCATAGTTCACAGTGAAAGTTCATAGACTTTATTTTTAATCTGTTTTTTTGTATCATTTATTTTTTTAATCAGAAGCTTTGAGCTATTCTTGTTCAGTAGAATCTCTGACTGACCTGCTCATCCATTCTCAGCCAGTCATATTTTTTCTGTAAAGATCTGTACTACTGTTTTGAATAACCATTGACTATATGTACAAGGAAATAACTCAGATGGATCAGGCGGCTTATCTTTCAGCTGCACCAGCTTCTCTGTATGCCATAAATTGCATAATGGTTGATAGTTTACCTCTGACCCCGTTGATATCCTACCTTTCTTTGGGAAGTCACATTCCACTCAAGGAAGTTTTGGTCTCTGGTCTGGTTAATGCTTTACATGCTTTAAAAACCCAGCATGAGATTTATACGACCTTTATTAGACAGATGCAGGAACTGGTTTTAGTTTTAGTGGAACTTATTGATGTGGAAGACTTTACTTTGTTTCTTCATCTTATTTGTTCATCTAAAAAGGAAATCAACATGAAACTACACTTAATTACCTTCACCTTTTCTTCATTCTATTTTACACCCATTATTATTATCATACCACACTCAATATGTGTCGGGTCTAAGAATTCACTGTCTCAAACTCAGTGTGGGCAAAGTTCATTTGCTGCCTCGTATCTGAGTATCATGAAGAAGAAAAGTCAAAACACAAAACAATTTTGATAGAAATTAGTCTCATTTGGATCCGTTTCTCTTTACTGGATCATCTGGTAAATCCTCAAACGTTTAAATGATTTGTGTTCGTTGACGCAGTTGTTTTTTCCTGGAGTTGGATTGTTGGCATCGTAAAGTCATCTGAGGTTTAACTCTTTCACTACAGCTTATCACTTATTACTACAGTATATTGTGCTGCTTTAACACTCTCAGCCCCTTTAGCTACAACAATGAAAACAAATGAACTCTAGCACTGGTTCTGGCATTTAACAGCTTGAACACCTTATTTATATATATTGGTCTAATGTTTCTTTCTCTTTGTGAATATGTATTATAATTTTGTTTCTTTAGCAATTTCCTTCAGGATTAATGAAGTTTTATCTTCTCTTAACTGAACATACAGCTGTGGGACAAAGCCAGGTACCAACAACACGGACTCCAGCAACTTCTACACCGGCTCCAGGTACTACAGCAGCTCCATTTACTACAGTGTCTCCAACTCCAGCTCCAGGTACTACAGCAGCTCCAACTCCAGCTCCAGGTACTACTCCAACAACATCAGCCACAGGTCACAGCTTCTTCAGCAACAATACCAGTACTCACATGATGCTTCTTTTCATTTCAAGATCCCTGTGATAAAAACCCTTGTGGCAGAGGAAGCACATGTGAGACTCGTGCTGATCAGACCTTCATATGCTTGTGTCTGCCTGGAGATTACTACAACAACGTTAGCAATCGTTGTGACAGTGGTAAGTATTTGTTTGGTACTACCACTATGAGGTCAGTGCTGCATGAGGAAATAGCATGACTAAAACAATGTAGTACCATCATGTAGGGCTTGTGTCTTTGATTTGTAGAAAAACTATTTGTATTACTTGGTGTTGATGAAGGCAGTTAGTTTTAATTACCTCAGTTTCATTTAAGTCTCATCAGCTTTTGTAAAAGAAACTCTTCTTTGCTGACTGAAGCTCTTAATGGCAGGTTTTAGGTTAGCTACACATTTTCCTGTTTCCAGTCTAAATGCTAAGTTAATTTTTAAAATGACCTGATATGTTTTTTCTGAACTGATGTCATGTAAATAATGTCAGTTTCAAATACTTTAGTAAATGTATGTAAAGATACACGGTGGAGTCACAGATTAAACACTAGACATGAAACAACTCTCTTCTAAAAAAGCTTTTAAGTGTACATCTGTCTTACTGTGGTGTTTTCTTGTTTTAGCCAAAGTTTTCCCTGGACTACTAGAACTGCCTCAGATAGTTTATGAGAACAGTATGTCAGACAAGGCATCACCAGCGTTTAAAAGGGCTGCAGACAATATTACAGAAGAGGTGAAACAAACATTTGACATCTTGACTAATTCTAATAAATGTACAACACTTAGGTATCAAACCATATACCTGTGTTGTCAGATGACCTAAACAAAATGACATTTTCTTTCTTCCAAAACACAGCTGGACAAGAGTTCGAAACCTGTTGATCCTACTTACCGTGGATGTATAGTGCTGGAACTCAGGTAAGTTTTGAGTATAGAATTAACCATCCATCTATCTTGAAGCAGTTCACTCAGATCCTACTGCACTTAATAATTACCATCATTAAGAGTGATTTCTGTCCCTATAGGCCAGTCAGCAACATTAGATTAAGGGTGAATCAACATGTCAGTGCATCTGTAGAGCTCATCTACTCAGCAGAGTCCACAGTCACAACATCACAAGTTCAAGAGATGGTGAAGAATGCCACTGAATGCACCAACTGTTCACTAGCAGGGGCAACTTTTGCTGGTGAGTTAATTACCTGGATCTAGTCCAATCATTAAGTACTTCAATGGTAAAAAGTATCAAAATAAAACTCAAAACTGATTTGTTCTCAGGCTGAGATGTTCTTTAATCTACAACTCTGTCTGACATTAATTTATCTACTCATCTTTAGATTAGAATAGATTGTGATTTTATTATATCACATGGAAATGAATTAACAAAGCAACATTTCAGAGATGCACTGTGAGTGTAGTGTATTGCAGTAAGGTGTAGATTATCTCTAAGTATGTGGTCTTTAAGTCCAATTTGATCTGTCATTTGTCTTGATTAGTTGTTTGGAAAGTTTTGTGCATATTTTGTTCTAGATGTTTGAGTGAGTTTCACTGAAATGATCTTCCTTTCCCTCCCTTGAATTAAAGAGGTAGACCTGTGTCAGAGGAACCCATGTGATGGAACCACCACAAGCTGCTCTTCACTAGATGGAACCTTCAGCTGCACCTGTCTGGACGGCTACGTTCCGTTTGAATACAGTAGCAGAACATGTGTTGGTGAGAGGATTTAGTTTTAGATTTTTAAATGTCTGAAGAGTGTGTTAATATTTCTTTGATCAAACAACAAACAGACTTTGAAATGTTTTATATTTTTGCTGATTGTCCCTGTGGACAAAAAGCAGAGAATTCTGTGTGTGATTAATGTTGGTTTGTTCATTAGTGGAACTTATTGATGTGGAAGACCTTACTTTGTTTCTTCATCTTATTTGTTCATATAAAAAGCAAAGCAACATGAAACTACACTTAATTACCTTCACCTTTTCTTCATTTAAATATTTTAGAACTTGCTTTCTTACTTCCTTTTTTATCTTTAGGTCTGGGCACGGCCTATGAATCCATAGAATCATTCTACTTCATCATGAAACTGAATTTAAATTAGTTCCATTGTTTTCTCATTGTTGATAGAAATGAGTCTAATTTGGATCTGTTTGTCTTTACTGGATCATCTGGTGAATCCTCAGAAACATTTAAATAATTTATGTTACAGTGGCTCCAACATCAGCCACAGGTCACAGCTTCTTCAACAACAATACCAGTACTCACATGATGCTTCTTTTCATTTCAAGATCCCTGTGATAATAACCCTTGTGGCCGAGGAAGCACATGTGAGACTCGTGGTCAGACCTTCATATGCTTGTGTCTGCCTGGAGATTACTACAACAACATTAACAATCGTTGTGAGAGAGGTAAGTATTTGTTTGGTACTACCACTATGAGGTCAGAGCTGCATGAGGAAATGACATAACTAATATGATGTAATACCATCATGTAGGGCATGTGTCTTTGATTTGTAGAAAAACTATTAGTATTACTTGGTGTTGATGAAGGCAGTTAGTTTTAATTTCCTCAGTTTCATTTAAGTCTAATCAGCTTTTGGAAAAGAAACTTTTCTTTGCTGACTGAAGCTCTTAATGGCAGGTTTTAGACTAGCTACACATTTTCCTGTTTCCAGTCTAAATGCTAAGTTAATTTTTAAAATTACCTGATATGTTTTTTCTGAACTGATGTCATGTAAATAATGTCAGTTTCAAATACTTTAGTAAATGTATGTAAAGGTACACGGTGGACTCAGAATTAAAGACTAGACATGAAACAACTCTCTTCTAAAAAAGCTTTTAAGTGTACATCTGTCTTACTGTGGTGTTTTCTTGTTTTAGCCAAAGTTTTCCCTGGACTACTAGAACTGCCTGAGATAGTTTATGAGAACAGTATGTCAGACAAGGCATCACCAGCGTTCAAAAGGGCTGCAGACATTATTACAGAAGAGGTGAAAAATACATTTACTCTCTCTATCTTTCAGTTATACTGACATCTTGATTCATTCTAATAAATGTACAACACTTAGGTATCAAACCATATACCTGTGTTGTCAGATGATGACCTAAACAAAATGACATTTTCTTTCTTCCAAAACACAGCTGGACAAGAGTTTGGGATCTAATCCTACTTACCTTGGATGTATAGTGCTGGAACTCAGGTAAGTTTTGAGTATAGAATTAACCATTCAATTTTTTTCAATTCAATTCAATTTTATTTATATAGCGTCAATAACAATACAAATCGTCTCAAGACGCTTTACAAGACCCGGCCTCAAACCCCCAGAGCAGCCTGAAGGCGACGGTGGCAGGAAAAACTCCCTTTTCACAGGAAGAAACCTTGAGCAGAACCAGAACCAGAACCAGCTCATATGGAGGAACCATCTGCCTAAGGCCAGCCGGGTACAGACAGAGAAAGAGAACAGCAAGATAAACATACATCTGTCATAAATACACATATCTGACTAAAGCATTCAAGTTGGATGCTATGATTCAAACTAATGATGTTACATGACAGTTTGAAAATATAAGAGGAATCATAGGCAGGTTGGAGAATTGTTCATTCAGGTAGGAGTGGATAACAGCAGGATTCATGGAGACTGGGCAGAATGATGAGACCACGACAGCAGATGTAGTATGGAGCTCCACAGGAAACACTCAACTCCAGGCCAGAGATACTCGGAAGAAGGGAGAGCAGCAGTAAACATTCTACATAGTAATAGCACAGAACTGCATGACTAGTAGCAGATAGGAATTTAGAGGCAGGAGCTCTGTGCCAGAGAAAAAGAAAGTGGGGGACACGAGAGAGGAGAGAGAAGAAAGAAGGAGAACATGTGTTTGGTGCATTGTCCCCCAGCAGCCTAGGCCTATAGCAGCATAACTAAGGGATGGTTTAGTCCAGCCCTAACTATAAGCTTGATCAAAAAGGAAAGTCTTAAGCCTGACCTTAAAAAAAGAGAGAGTGTCTGCTTCCTGAACCCAGACTGGGAGCTGGTTCCACAGGAGAGGAGCCTGATAGCTGAAAGCTCTACCTCCCATTCTACTTTTTGAAATTCTAGGAACCACAAGTAGGCCTGCACTTTCAGACCGAAGTGATCTGTTGGGATGATATGGTACAATGAGGTCTTTAAGATATGATGGAGCTAGGCCTTTGAGGGCCTTGTATGTAAGGAGGAGGATTTTAAATTCTATTCTAGACTTTAAGGGGAGCCAGTGAAGAGAAGCTAAAACTGGAGTAATGTGATCTCTCTGGTTAATTCCTGTCAATGCTCTGGATGCAGCATTTTGAATCAGTTGGAGGCTTTTAAAAGAGTTATTTGGATCCAGACAGTAATGAATTACAATAATCCAGTCTGGAAGACACAAATGCATGAACTAGTTTCTCAGCGTCACTCTGAGACAGGATGTTCCTAATTTTGATGATATTACGTAGATGAAAGAAGGCAGTCCTGGTTACTTGCTTAACGTGACATTTAAAGGACATATCCTCGTCAAATATAACACCAAGGTTTTTCACAGTAGTACTGGAGGCCAAGGTAATGCCATCCAAAGAAACCACGTGATTAGATAATGAATCTCTGAGATGCTTAGGACCAAATACAATAACTTCTGTTTTGTCTGAGTTCAAGAGTAAGAAATTACACGTCATCCAAGCCTTTATGTCTTTAAGGCACGCTTGGAGTTTAACCAGCTGATTAGTTTCATCTGGTTTCATAGATAAATATAGCTGGGTGTCATCTGCGTAACAATGGAAGTTTATGCCATGTTTTCTAATAATCTTCCCTAATGGCAACATGTATAAAGTGAAGAGAATTGGTCCCAGCACAGAACCCTGAGGAACTCCATAACTTACTTTTGTATAAGTAGAGGAATCATGGTTGATATGAACAAACTGGAATCTGTCAGACAGATAGGATTCAAACCAATCTAATGCAGTTCCTTTAATCTGGATCTCACTTTCAAGTCTCTGTAGTAAAATATTATGATCAATAGTGTCAAATGCAGCACTGAGATCTAGCAGAACTAGTATAGAGACAAGTCCACTATCTGAAGCCATGAGGAGATCATTGGTAACTTTAACCAGAGCTGTTTCTGTACTATGATGAACTCTAAAACCTGACTGAAACTCTTCAAACAGACCATTCCTGTTTAAGTGGTCACACAACTGATTAGCAACAACTTTTTCTAGAATTTTGGAAATAAAAGGAAGGTTGGAGATTGGTCTATAGTTGGCTAAAACATTTGGATCTAGAGTGGCTTTCTTAAGTAGGGGCTTAATTACAGCAATCTTAAAAGACTGAGGCACATATCCTGTTAATAAAGATACATTTATCTGGTTCAATATGGAGGTGTTAATTAATGGAAGAACTTCTTTGAGCAATTTAGTTGGGATTGGATCTAGAAGACAGGTTGATGGTTTAGATGCTTTAATTATTGAAGATAGCTCGAGAAGATCTACTGGGGAGAAGGATTCCAGATGTTGATAAGGTCTAACAGAAGTTTCTAAAGTCACTGTACTTACATCTTTGGCAGTCGTCGGGAGAATGCCATCCATCTATCTTGAAGCAGTTCACTCAGATCCTACTGCACTTAATAATTACCATCATTAAGAGTGATTTCTGTCCCTATAGGCCAGTCAACAACACTAGATTAAGGGCGACTCAACATGTCAGTGCATCTGTAGAGCTCATCTACTCAGCAGAGTCCACAGTCACAACATCACAAGTTCAAGCGATGGTGAAGAATGCCACTGAATGCACCGACTGTTCACTGAAAGGTGCAACTTTTGCTGGTGAGTTAATTACCTGGATCTAGTCCAATCATTAAGTACTTCAATGGTAAAAAAGTATCAGAATAAAACTCAAATACTCAAGACTGATTTGTTCACAGATCTATCTATCTATCTAGCTATGCCAGCTGGCAGTCTTACAGTCTTGCCTAGGCTCGGGACAGTGGAACACACTGTTGGTTGCATTGGTAAACTGGCAAGCGGATTCACAACAGTCAGTCTGGGATGTAAGGCTCCCAAACTGAAGCATGTTCAGTCTCTAAGGAGGCAGGTTTTCATGTTCCTGGAATCACCTGCACGGACACTGGATGTTTCATTTAGAGTCAAACACGGAAACGGGTCATATATGGTGTACGCCAGCTCGGGACACGTGAAATGTTTTGAGGGTGGAGACGTGGGACACATTCGAGCGTCATGTCCGCATAAACAGCCAGCAGACTCTGACTGGTGGCTCTGCTGCTCCTGGGTCTGCGGAGGGAGCCGAGCCCGGTGCTGCGGCACTACAACACTACAACCCGCTACCGTAGGCCCTGCGCCCGGTGCTGCACGCCCTGCGCCCGGTGCTGCACGCCCTGCGCCCGGTGCTGCACGCCCTGCGCCCGGTGCTGCACGCCCTGCGCCCGGTGCTGCACACCCTGCGCCCGGTGCTGCACGCCCTGCGCCCGGTGCTGCAGGCCCTGCAGGCCTCACATACGCTTTGGAGATAACTAATGGTGGCGATGAGAGAAAGGAACCGAGTCAGTTGGAGAAGCAGCAGGCTTCTGTGTCTACAGAGAACTTAAGTGACTCAGTGTCAGTAGGAACCGCTGAGGACAGAGCTTCCACTAGTGTTACAGGACAGGGTGAAATCTGTAGCCAGATTTCGTGTGAAAGAGAGGACAGGGAATGTCTTATTCAGACACAGCATCCATTTGTGATGTTTCAAACAAAACGACTGATCTCTACACCTTGGAGGAAATAAATGGGTTTCTGGATGAAACATTTAACAAATCAGTTAAAGTGAGTGATTACTTTGGGGACACAAACAAAGGGGGGGGGGGGGGGGGGGGGTCACATGTTGTAGTCTCTGATGTAGAGCAGGGCAGGGTGCAAGTCATACAAGCAACAATCAGAGAAACTTGTGTTTGTTAACATATATGCTTACACCTCTGCTGTCGACCGTCTTGACCTTCTTCATAAACTTAATGACACTTTAAAACAGTTCAGTAGCAGTTCAGTAGTAGTGGTGGGAGGAGACTGGAACTGCACTACTAACTATTTAGTTGATAGGAATGCAGGAGAGCCTCATCCATCATCAGCCTCTCTGTTATCCTGTGTAGTTATGGAAACGATCTTGTAGATGTTTGAAGGAAACTCCATCCAACTAGCAGACAGTACACTTGGGTGAAAGTCACTGAGGGCAGGGTTAGTGCAGCCAGACTGGATAGGTTCTATGTTAGTAAAACACACAGCAATAGATTAACTGCAGCCAACATATCACCTGTTGGTTTCTCAGATCATCATCTAGCAACTGTTCATTTTTCTTTAATGGTGCATCCCCAAACATCTCCTTACTGGCATTTTAACACCAGACTGATTCATGACGAGACCTTCTGTCAGTCTTTCTCTGATTTCTTGGGTCAATGGAGACGCAGGAAACCAGGGTTTGAAAGTTTAGGTCAATGGTGGGAGGTAGGGAAAACTCAGATTAGAATATTTTGTCAGCAATATACATCACACACAAGAGCTACAGAAAGGGATCATTTTGAACTGTTAGAGAAGGAAATCAGTTTAATAGAAGATGGCATAATTAATGGGTCAGATAACAACAATGCAAATGGGGAGAAAAGGAGGGAAGCTTTAAGTAGTTTTCTTCATGAAAGAGCAAAAGGTGCTCTGATTAAATCTAGAATCCTGTCTATCAGAGACATAGATGCACCTACTCGTTTCTTTTTTAAGTTGGAAAGGAAGGTCAGGAAACACAACCAGATGTTACATCTCAAGCTTTCAAATGGCTCTGTGACCACGGAGCCATCAGAGATGAGGAAGCTGGCCACTGACTTCTACAGCAGCCTGTTCAGTGCTGATGTCTGTGACTCTGACTGTGTGGACGAGATACTGGAGGGACTACCTCTGTTAGGGGAGGCATATGCAGCCTCACTGGAGTCTGTCATCTCCTTTGATAAAATATCTGCAGCAGTGAAACAGCTCAGCTCTGGTCGGTCTCCTGGTATTGATGGACTTCCTATAGAGTTCTACAAAACATTCTGGATGTTACTGGGAGAAGATTTAATGGAAGTTTTTCAAGGATGTTTGGACCCGTGTCACTTCTGTGCAAAGACTATAAAATCTTGAAACTACAGAAACTAAAACGATATGAACAAGCGTCTTCTGCTAGGGTCAACTGGTCAAAGTGTGAGGGACTTCTACTGGGAGAGTGGAGAAATAAAGAGCAGCCAACTTTACCAGCTGGGCTGCAGTGGAGCACAGAAGGGGTGAAGGTCTTAGGTGTTTTTCTAGGCAATGAGAACTCTCAGAAAAGAAACTGAGAGGGTCTAGTTGAGAAAATGAGTGCCCGATTGTCTAGATGGAAATGGGTCCAGCCCCAGTTGTCCAACAGGGGACAACTTTGGTCGCCAACAATCTGGTTGCGTCTATGATCTGGCATCGTGTCACTGTTGTAGTTCCTCCAGACGATTTCATTACACAGATACAGAAAAGGCTGTTGGATTTCTTCTGGGGCGGACATCACTTGGTTAGATCAGCTGTGCTGTTTCTACCTGTGTCAGAGGGCGGTCAGGGACTGATTGACATCAAGAGTCACATAACTGCATTTCGGCTTCAGACCGCACAGCGTTTGCTCTCCTGAACGCAGCAACCCTGGACTGAAACGAATCTTCTTCTGGATCTGGATGGTGTGGATGTGTCACAGACTTCCAGGTTTTACCAGTCAGTTCTCTGTACCTGGAGAACAGTTTTAAACGCGAGGAAAGATTATAGTTATGTGGGACTGTTGATGAAGAACCTCTATTCTACAGCCCAGCCATAAAGAGCAGGAGTCTCAGCTCTGTCAGTGTTCAGAAGATCTTTACAGCAGCTGGGCTGACAAAGCTGGCAGGACCGAGGTCAGTGGACCAGTGGAAAACTGCTGCTCGGCTGTGTCAAGACACTGGAATAAAGTCTCTGCGTTTCATGGATAAACTGAGGGAGGAGGTGATGAACACACTTCCTGGTTCTTTCAGGAGAGCATTAGAGGGCAGAGCTTGTATGCTGTGTCTGAAGGTTCTCAACATAGCCATGTTGGCCTATGTCCAAGAGTCAAAGTGGGTTGATGTGTTGGTGCCAGGTTCATCTCCCAGAGGTAGCTGGAGGTCCCTGTACAAACCTCCCATAGAGAAACTCAGTGCAGATCTCCAGTGGAGGCTGGTGCACGGGGCCGTGGCACATATAGATCACAGAGCAGGAAGTCAGGGTGGTTTTTGTCAGACTGAAGCAACGTTTGTTTGGAACGAGTGTTATCATCTCTCTTTTTTTGCCCCCCCACAACCACCCCCGGATTGAAGCTGTAAACCTGTGTGAGAGGAACCCATGTGATGTAGCCACCACAAGATGCTCTTCACTAGATGGAGCTTTAAGCTGCACCTGTCTGGACGGCTACGTTCCGTCTTATCTCAATACCACAACGTGTCTTGGTGAGAGGATTTAGTTTTAGATTTTTCAATGTCTGAAGAGTGTGTTAATATTTCTTTGACTTTTACATGTTTTATATTTTTGCAGCTTGTCCCTGTGGACAAAGACCAGAGAATTCTGTGTGTGTCATGTAAGTACATCTACGGCCTTGTCCACACGTACCAAATCGATCTTTTCTCCTCCGTTTTCCCTGGCATCGTTTCAAGAATATCTGCGTCCAGGGCCTGAAGTTAACTTTTTTGGCCACAGTAGTTTTTTACCAGCCAAAATTTTTTTGTGCCGTAAACAAAGGTGAACGACACAGAAAATGCATAAGAATGGTTCTTGAACTTGTACAGAATACACATTAAAGTGCTGTCTGGTTATTAACCAACTTAACCAGTCTCATTTATGAGTAGACCTACATAATGATTACAACTCTATCTGACCTGGTGTCGTGGCAGGGATTTAGAACAAAATATAACATAAATACAAACAGCCAATCATCTCACTGACGGTCTCATTTATTTAGTTAACTGCAATCCATTAGTCACTGTAGTGTATTCAGTTAATTTTTTTTTACATTTTAGCTTTTAATCACATTTATATCAAAAGACTATTTTTAAGTTTGTACATATTAGGCCTATAAGTTCATGTTGCTTTTTAAAGAGTCTAGTATTTTGACTGAATAACATTTAGATAAACAACAACAATCAGTCAGGTCATTTGCTCATTGATTGCGTTTACATGGGATAAGGTGTTTACATGGAACACAGAGAAACCCGGTTATTCATATCCCTGTATTCATGATAAACCAGTAACCCATTTTCCGACCACTGCATCCTATCTGCGCATGCGTGTTTCGCGTCTTTTTCAATGTTTTCCAATGCGACCAAACTTGTTCAACTGAGCGAGGTGGAAAACCAGCATCACGTAGCTTTTCCACAACAGATTTGAATACATAAGCATTTCTGTGTTTTCTGCCATCGAAACACGTCGTTATGTTTAGTTCTTTCATTATTTTAAAGGAAAATTCAGTCTCTCCGTCGCTCCAAAAGTGACAAGTTCTCGTTGCCGCCATGTTGTTTGTATATCTAGCGCGTCACTTGGCGTCACTCGCGCCTGCGCAGACAGTGGGCAGCCGTCAGAAATCGGGATAAGGTGTATACATGCTCCAGTATCCCGGCTTCTATCGGAGTACTCCAGGTAGCAAAACCGGGTTTCTTGAAATCGGGAAATGAGCATATCCCAGTTTCTGAATTCGGGATATGGTGTTTACATGGACAAACACAAAAACGGGATATTTCAAAAACTCGATCAAAATCGGGATACTAAAGACCATATAAACGCAGTCATTGGCTACCCGCCAACGTGGCAGGTAGATTGACATTTTCACCCGCCAATCACAGAAGTTACCCGCATTTGGCGGGTGGGCGGGTGCCAATTTCATGCCCTGTCTGCGTCTACACGGATCCGTCTCAACACGACTCAAAACGCTACTTCATATCCCAGGCCTATAGGTGGCGCTGTGTCAGTTTCAGAAATTCACCAAAAACGGAGAGGAAGAGGCGGAGCATGCGCATAAAGCTTGAGCGCTGTTTACAAATCAGCTTTAGAAGAAACCAAACTCAAAGAGAAATGATATTTAGCCCTAGTAACCATAATAGGCTCAATATCTTCTCCAGCAGGAACACGAGCATGTAGTCCACCATTGTTGGTGATGTTGTTAGGAGACGTCTCACGGGATATAAGAGGTAGAAGGGGGCGTGGCCATGACATCATCGTTTGCCAAAATCTCCAGTTTCCCCGTCCACAGAAACGTAAGATGTCTGTCTGTCTGAATGATAAACTCATTTTCTTTGTCTTCCAGGTGTCCATTTGGTTATTCTGGTTTCAACTGTAAAGACAGTGAGTATACAGCACATGATTATCAATGAATGAAACAATAATATATCCCGTGTTAGGCTACGTTACTGTGTGCTGTGATACTGACGTCCTCTACGTTATTTATTAGCATGGCAGCTCACCCTGGTGATCGTTGGCTCTGTGTTCGGTGGACTGCTGCTCATCCTCCTCACAATAGTCTCTGTTTGGTGAGTTTCTCACTCATTCATTTACCTACACTCAAACATTCAGTTATTTGTTTTTGGTATACTCGACACAAACGCATTTTTGGAAAACCTCTAAACCTATTAAACCATCCTTTTATCTCGTTAGGTGTCTAAAGAAAAGTTCTAAGAAGAACAAAGCGTCAGACATCGGCCTCATTCCTGCTAAGGGACCAGTGGCCAACAAGAGACCGGATAATAGGAACTCAGTGAGTATGAGTCTAACCCTGGTTGTGTGTTTCTTAGTTTTCTTAGTGTTTTGCTAAAAAAGAAACTTTTTTTATTTACTTTTCATTTCAGCAGCGGGAGGACAACCACTATGATGAAATTTTGCCGTATGCCGTATATGAACCGACACCAAAATAACCCGTATGCTTGGAGCCAAGGCCACATCAACCCTCACTACAACTAAGATGATGGGAGACACATTAGATGATGCAGGATCATAGAGGCTGACATTGACCATGACCCAATACCTACTGAATGTTGTGATTTATTTATTTTTTACAGATTTACTTCACAAATACCATCCTTATATAGTAAAAGCTGTATAAATATAACTACAGTAGTTGTGTATATGTGCTAACTGGCCTTTCACCACTCTGACCTGCACAGTATGGTGCAGTAGCTTTATTCTGATCCATTATAAGCTGTCATGAATCCATCCTGGCTGTCACTGGCTACATGAAATAAAGTTTGGGATGTGTTTCTCAGATTTTGTCTGTTAGTAAATCAGTATATTACTTATTAAAGTTGTTGATTCACACGGAAACAGAAACTCAGAAAGAAGAAGCTGTTTATTGTCATTTACTGTTATTTTCTTGTCTATGAATTTACAAGTAATCAACTGTAATCAAAAATCTATTCCTCTTAAATGTTTACGTCACTGAAATATTTGATTTGTTTTTTCCAGATTATATCATTACCAGTTTTGTATTGTTAGTTTTCCATCATAATAGTTTTTTCATTCATTTTTAACTGAATGAAATGTTGCTCAATGCAGGTGTTCATTCATTCATTGTTCTATATGTTTAGTCCTGTTATGTTTTGGACCTGGTCACCAAAAATGGCAGTTATATAATGCATGTGCTGTAAAACAAAAGGATGCCACATGCCACAACATACAGAGGAATTTCAAAGAAGAAAATGAATGGGATAAAACTATACAGCAGACTATTCCATTCATTCATTCATTCATTCATTCATTCATTCATTCATTCATTCATTCATTCAGGGCTGGAGCCTATCCCAGCTGTCAACTGTCCCACCCCATTCACACTCACAATTACGGCCAATTTAGAATCTGAACCTAACCAGCATGTCTCTGGACAGTGGGAAGAAGCTGTCCAAACTGACCACAGAGACATATGATCTGTATAATAGTTGCTTGGAAGTGGTAAGATTAATTTCTGCAAGAAAAAACCCAACAAAGACAAAGAGTAATGAAGTATAAGTAGAGAATCAAGACCAGGCATGTTGTTGTTGTTGTTTTTACCTATTTACCTGTTTCCTCGTTCTCTTGTGTCAGCGCCTCCATCGTGCTCCTCACAGGAGTTTAAATGTGTGACGAGCGGTGAATGCATCTCACTGGGATTTGTCTGTGACGGGGAGGAAGACTGCATTGATGGCTCTGATGAACAAAGAACCTGTGGTACTCAGAGTGAAGGTTCATGAGCTCAAAGATGGAAAGGTTATAAGTAAGAAGCTTTCTTTTGAAACCGTGACACCGTGTAAACATTTACTACATCAGTCAGAAGCTTGAAGAACATCACAGAGAATCAAACAGATGCCTGCTCATGTTCAGTAGGGATTTGCTGAACCACTAGATGGCCACATCCTGTCAGTATTCAGCTTAGGTACTTCAGTTTTAAAGTTTAAATAGAGTTATGCACAAATCAACTTAATGCATCAATTTCTTATATATTTACAACAAAATAAATATATATAAATATAGTTTAAGATGAGAACTGTCAGTGTTATAAACTACAATCTCAATCCTCCTGTCTGAAGGAGAACCAGGTGGGACGGAGATGTGGGCGCCTCCCACTGATCCTCCCACTTATAAATATAGACCTGGATGAGGTCTTCCTCCCTTTGTCTCCAGACTCTGCTTGTGTTGGTGCTCAATAGAGTTTGTCATGTGTGTTTGACTCGATTCATTGTAAGTATCTTGACATATTTCAGCGCATTATTTTATAACATGACCAAAGAGAAACTTTTGGTTTCAGTTACTTTATGGATGATTCCTTAAGCAGTTTTGATTTACAATATTAATTGTATTTTTTTTGCTAGTATATTGTTGCATTTATCAAGCATGATTTACATTGCCCTTTCCTTCCTTTTAGAACCACGGCCCTTGGTAGCATCAGCACTAAAGCGTGAGACAAATAAACTAAAAGCAAAGCAATCAGTTTCCTGGTGGTTTGTGTGGCTCCAGTTTGAACCGTGAATTCCCAGACAGTCAGGAACTTAAAGATCTCCAGATCAAGGTTTCATTTCATGTGACTGCTTTATTTATCATGACTTCCCATTCCATGATCTAGAAACCAAAGCAAATAAGGATGAAATAATGTGAATTAAAGCTCTAGGTGATGATCAGCTGTAGTGACTGTGTCCAGATTAGCACGTTCTGAGCATTGCACTGCTTCCTCAACTAATTACCAACTGGAACACATGGTTGTCATCACGTTTTATAATAAGTGTAACACTGGAGACACACGGAGGAATAACAAACCATGGAATGACGCGACAGGAGAGACGAGAGGGGTGAGAGACGAGAGACGGACAAGGAGGAAACCAATTATCTAATCAACACAGGGAGTGATGCCACAGGAAATCAAAAACTTAACAAAATAAAACATGAACAAAACACAAACGCAGATGAAACAAAACCAGAACCATCACAAAATGACTAAAAGATACGAGTGTGAGGAAAACAAGGAAAGGCCAAGTGGTGTACGTGACCATTCTGTTTTTGTTTTTTTGATAGTTTCACATACTCAGATCATATGTTTCTTTCCTGAGGTACTGTAAGTGGCAGTGTTCCTGCACCGTACTGCCCCAGGAGGAGTGGCTAATAATGAAATGAAACCATCACTACAAGACACCTGAACTCTCATCAAGGTTGTTCAGTTCTGAAGCCTCGTCCACTCATAGCTCTCAGCGTCTGTGCTTCCATTCACTGAAAATGGCTCAAAGCTTCATATTCTGTTCTGTCCTTTGGATAGTTGTTGCTGTTATTGGTAAGTATCCTGATTCTATTAAATCCTACACGTGCAAAGTCTTTAATGTTGATGTTAAGAGGATCAGACGATCAAAAACTCCTTCATCATGTGAACTTAACAACTGAGAGACATATTATTCCATTTGTCCAATGAACAAAGAAAGTGTTTGACTGTTCAGTTCACACATAAAAGTGAACTAGTCCATGTTCATAGTTCACAGTGAAAGTTCATAGACTTTATTTTTAATCTGTTTTTTTTATTATCATTTATTTTTTTAATCAGAAGCTTTGAGCTATTCTTGTTCAGTAGAATCTCTGACTGACCTGCTCATCCATCCCCAGCACAGTCATATTTTTTCTGTAAAGATCTGTACTACTGTTTTGAATAACCATTGACTATATGTACAAGGAAATAACTCGGATGGATCAGACGGTTTATCTTTCAGCTGCATCAGCTTCTCTGTATGCCATAAATTGCATAACGGCTAATAGCTTACCTCTGACCCCGTTGATATCCTACCTTTCTTTGGGAAGAAGGAAAGTTTGGTCTCTGGTCTGGTTAATGCTTTACATGCTTTAAAAACCCAGCATGAGATTTATATGACCTTTATTAGACAGATGCAGGAACTGGTTTTAGTTTTAGTGGAACTTATTGATGTGGAAGACCTTACTTTGTTTCTTCATCTTATTTGTTCATATAAAAAGGAAAGCAACATGAAACTACACTTAATTACCTTCACTTTTTCTTTTTTCTATTTTACACCCATTATTATTATCATACCACACTCAATATGTGTCGGGTCTAAGAATTCACTGTCTCAAACTCAGTGTGGGCAAAGTTCATTTGCTGCCTCGTATCTGAGTATCATGAAGAAGAAAAGTCAAAACACAAAACAATTTTTGATAGAAATTAGTCTCATTTGGATCCGTTTCTCTTTACTGGATCATCTGGTAAATCCTCAAACGTTTAAATGACTTGTGTTCGTAGACGCAGTTGTTTTTTCCTGGAGTTGATTTGTTAGCATCGTAAAGTCATCTGAGGTTTAACTCTTTCACTACAGCTTATCACTTATTACTACAGTATATTGTGCTGCTTTAACACTCTCAGCCCCTTTAGCTACAACAATGAAAACAAATGAACTCTAGCACTGGTTCTGGCATTTAACATCTTATTTATATATATTGTTCTAATGTTTCTTTCTCTTTATGATCATGTATTATGATTTTGTTTCTTTAGCAAATGGATTTCCTTCAGGATTAATGAAGTTTTATCTTCTCTTAACTTAACATACAGCTGTGGGACAAAGCCAGGTACCAACAACACTGACTCCAGCAACTTCTACACCAGCTCCATTTACTACAGTGTCTCCAACTCCAGCTCCAGGTACTACCCCAACAACATCAGCCACAGGTCACAGCTTCTTCAGCAACAATACCAGTACTCACATGATGCTTCTTTTCATTTCAAGATCCCTGTGATAATAACCCTTGTGGCAGAGGAAGCACATGTGAGACTCGTGCTGGTCAGACCTTTATATGCTTGTGTCTGCCTGGAGATTACTACAACAACACTAACAATCGTTGTGACAGTGGTAAGTATTTTTTTGGTACTACCACTATGAGGTCAGTGCTGCATGAGGAAATAGCATGACTAAAACAATGTAGTACCATCATGTAGGGCTTGTGTCTTTGATTTGTAGAAAAACTATTAGTATTACTTGGTGTTGATGAAGTCAGTTAGTTTTAATTACCTCAGTTTCATTTAAGTCTAATCAGCTTTTGGAAAAGAAACTCTTCTTTGCTGACTGAAGCTCTTAATGGCAGGTTTTAGGTTAGCTACACATTTTCCAGTTTCCAGTCTAAATGCTAAGCTAATGTTAAAATGACCTGATATGTTTTTTTTCTGAACTGATGTCATGTAAATAATGTCAGTTTCAAATACTTTAGTAAATGTATGTAAAGGTACACGGTGGAGTCACAGATTAAACACTAGACATGAAACAACTCTCTTCTAAAAAAGCTTTTAAGTGTACATCTGTCTTACTGTGGTGTTTTCTTGTTTTAGCCAAAGCTTTCCCTGGACTACTAGAACTGCCTGAGATAGTTTATGAGAACAGTATGTCAGACAAGGCATCACCAGCGTTCAAAAGGGCTGCAGACATTATTACAGAAGAGGTGAAACATACATTTACTCTCTCTATCTTTCAGTTATACTGACATCTTGATTCATTCTAATAAATGTACAACACTTAGGTATCAAACCATATACCTGTGTTGTCAGATGATGACCTAAACAAAATGACATTTTCTTTCTTTCAAAACACAGCTGGACAAGAGTTTGGGATCTGATCCTACTTACAGTGGATGTATAGTGCTGGAACTCAGGTAAGTTTTGAGTATAGAATTAACCATCCATCTATCTTGAAGCAGTTCACTCAGATCCTACTGCACTTAATAATTACCATCATTAAGAGTGATTTCTGTCCCTATAGGCCAGTCAGCAGCACTAGATTAAGGATGACTCAACATGTCAATGCGTCTGTAGAGCTCATCTACTCAGCAGAGTCCACAGTCACAACATCACAAGTTCAACAGATGGTGAAGACTGCCACAGAATGCACCGACTGTGAACTGGCAGGGGCAACTTTTATTGGTGAGTTAATTACCTGGATCTAGTGAAATCATTAAGTACTTCAATGGTAAAAAAGTATCAGAGTAAAACTCAAATATTCAAGACTGATATGTTCTATCTATCTATCGAATGCAACTCTGGAGAAAAGGAAGGAAGCTTTCAGTAATTTTCTTCATGAAAGAGCAAAAGGTGCTCTGATTAAATCTAGAATCCTGTCTATCAGAGACATAGATGCACCTACTCGTTTCTTTTTTAAGTTGGAAAGGAAGGTCAGGAAACAGAACCAGATGTTACATCTCAAGCTTTCAAATGGGTCTGTGACCACGGAGCCATCAGAGATGAGGAAGCTGGCCATTGACTTCTACAGCAGCCTGTTCAGTGCTGATGTCTGTGACTGTGTGGATGAGATACTGGAGGGACTACCTCTGTTAGGGGAAGCATATGCAGCCTCACTGGAGTCTGTCATCTCCTTTGCAGCAGTGAAACAGCTCAGCTGTGGCCGGTCTGGTATTGATGGACTTCCATTTATATGGGACTGTTGATGAAGAACCTCTATTCTACCGCCCAGCCATACAGCACGTGTGTCAGCTCTTTCAGTGTTCAGAAGATCTTTACAACAGCTGGGCTGACGAAGCTGGCAGGACCGAGGTCAGTGGACCAATGGAAAACTGCTGCCCGGCTGTGTCAAGACACTGGAATAAAGTCTCTGCGTTTCATGGATAAACTGAGGGAGGAGGTGATGAACACACTTCATGGTTCTTTTAGGAGAGCATTAGCGGGCAGAGCTTGTATGCTGTATCTGTGAAGGTTCTCAACAGAGGTGGGTTGATGTGTTGGTGCCAGATTTATCTCCCAGAGGTAGCTGGAGGTCCCTGTACAAACCTCCCATAGAGAAACTGGTGCACGGGGCCGTGGCTACAAACAGACATGTGGCACATATAGATCACAGAGCAGGAAGTCAGGGTGGTTTTTGTCAGAAACGTTACAACATCTCTGCTCAGATCTATCTCTCTCTTTTCTCCCCCCCCCCCCCCCCCCCCCAATTGAAGATGTAAACCTGTGTGAGAGGAACCCATGTGATGTAGTCACCACAAGGTGCTCTCCACTAGAAGGAACTTTCAACTGCACCTGTCTGGCAGACTATGTTCCATCTGACCACAGTACCAGAATGTGTCTTGGTGAGAGGATTTAGTTTTAGTTTTTTCAATGTCTGAAGAGTGTGTTAATATTTCTTTGACTGACTTTTACATGTTTTATATTTTTGCAGCTTGTCCCAGTGGACACGGAGCAGAGAATTCTGTGTGTGTCATGTAAGTACATCTACGCCCTGTCCACACTAGAGGTCGACCGATTAATCGGTTTGGCCGATTAATCGGCGCCGATAGGACGTTTTAAAAACTATCGGCATCGGCCGAATTTGGCGCCGATAGATCACTGAGGGGCGGGGCTGCTCTTCACATACAGCGAGAGAGAGAGAGAGAGAGAGCTGCCGCTGCAGCGTGTGCAGCGGCAGCAGAGAGGAGTTAAGTGATCTGTGGAGAAGACAAGTCGACTGGACGACAACACGTGTCAGTGTAAGTGAAATAAAACCTTCACAAGTTGAAAGTCAACAAACATAACCTCCTTCGCAGAGGCAATAAGTACCACTAGTTCAACAAGCATAAATGTGCATCATCTTTCAGCATAAACAGCCACATCTCCACCGGCATGATTTAGCCTACATGAGCTTGTTAAGCTAACAACAGTTAGCTTGTTAACAGGCTAAAATGAAAGCTGTCTGTGTGTAGTCTCTTCATCTTAGTTTGCCATGAATCTTAAAATTTGGGAATTTCTTGTAAATTCTTTAGTTTTAAGAAAGAACAGGACTGTAAAGAGTATGGATAAGATAAAGAAAAAATCCTAGAATACCATCCCTATAGCTGGTTAGTGGTTACAGCCTGACTATGGGAGGATGAGAAAATCACAGTTCAATCACAGCTATTAGCGATATGTTATTATTTAAAAAAAATCCATTAATACATTTTTATCCATTAGCTATAGCCTATTGAATTTACATTAGTTTGCATCTTGTTGTGTTGAATTTTTTTCTTTTTTTTGGGGGGGGGGGGGGGTGTATCGGCCGATTAATCGGTTATCGTTTTTTTCCTGCTCCAAACCATCGGTATAATATCGGCATTCAAAAATCCACTATCGGTCGACCTCTAGTCCACGTACCAAATCGATCTTCTCGATTTGCGGCATCGTTTCAAGAATATCTGCGTCCACACGGATCCGTCTCAACACGACTCAAAACGCTACTTCATATCCCAGGCCTATAGGTGGCGCTGTTCCAGTTTCAGAAATTCACCAAAAACGGAGAAGAAGAGGTGGAGCATGCACATAAAGCTTGAGCTGTTTACAAATCAGCTTTAGAAGAAACCAAATTCAAGGAGAAATGATATTTAGCCCTAGTAACCATAACAGGCTCAATATCTTCTCCAGCAGGAACACGAGCATGTAGTCCACCATTGTTGTAGATGTTGTTATGAGACGTCTCACGGGATATAAGAGGTGGAAGGGGGCGTGACCATTGGCATCTATCTGAATGATAAACTCATTTTCTTTGTCTTCCAGGTGTCCATTTGGTTATTCTGGTTTTAACTGTAATGAAAGTAGTGAGTATACAGCACATGATGAATGAAACAATAATATATCCCGTGTTAGGCTACGTTACTGTGTGCTGTGATACTGACGTCCTCTACGTTATTTATTAGCATGGCAGCTCACCCTGGTGATCGTTGGCTCCGTGTTCGGTGGACTGCTGCTCATCCTCCTCACAATAGTCTCTGTTTGGTGAGTTTCTCACTCATTCATTTACCTACACTCAAACATTCAGTTATTTGTTTTTGGTATACTCGACACAAACGCATTTTTGGAAAACCTCTAAACCATCCCTTTATCTTGTTAGGTGTCTAAAGAAAAGTTCTAAGAAGAACAAAGCGTCAGACATCGGCCTCATTCCTGCTAAGGGACCAGTGGCCAACAAGAGACCGGATAATGGGAACTCAGTGAGTATGAGTCTAACCCTGGTTGTGTGTTTCTTAATATTCTTAGTGTTTTGCTGACAAAGAAACTTTTTTTAATTTACTTTTCATTTCAGCAGCTGGAGGACAACCACTATGATGAAATTTCCCCGTATGCTGTGTATGAACGGACATCAAAATAACCCGTATGCTTGGAGCCAAGGCCACACCAACCCTTACTACAACTAAGATGATGGGAGACACATTAGATGATGCAGAATCATAGAGTTTGACATTGACCATGACCCAATAGCTACTGAATGTTGTTGTGATTTATTTATTTTTTACAGATTTACTTCACAAATACCATCCTTTTATAGTAAAAGCTGTATAAATATAACTACAGTAGTGTTGTATATGTGCTAACTGGCCTTTCACCACTCTGACCTGCACAGTATGGTGCAGTAGCTTTATTCTGATCCATTATAAGCTGTCATGAATCAATCCTGGATGTCACTGGCTACATGAAATAAAGTTTGTGATTTGTTTCTCAGATTTTGTCACGCTGTTAGTAAATCAGTATATTACTTATTAAAGTTGTTGATTCACACGGAAACAGAAACTCAGAAAGAAGGAGCTGTTTAATTTCATTTACTTTATTTTCTTGTCTATGAATTTACAAGTAATCAATTGTAATCAAAAATCTATTCCTCTTAAATGTTTACGTCACTGAAATATTTGATTTGTTGTTTTTTCCAGATTATATCATTACCAGTTTTGTATTGTTAGTTTTCCATCATAATAGTTTTTTCATTCATTTTTAACTGAATGAAATGTTGCTCAATGCAGGTGTTCATTCATTCATTGTTCTATATGTTTAGTCCTGTTATGTTTTGGACCTGGTCACCAAAAATGGCAGTTATATAATGCATGTGCTGTAAAAACAAAAGTAGAATGCGGAATTTCAAAGAAGAAAATGAAAGGGATAAAACTATACAGCAGACTATTCCATTCATTCATTCATTCATTCATTCATTCATTCATTCAGGGCTGGAGCCTATCCCAGCTGTCAACTGTGCCACCCCATTCACACTCACATTTACGGCCAATTTAGAATCTGAACCTAACCAGCATGTCTCTGGACAGTGGGAAGAAGCTGTCCAAACTGACCACAGAGACATATGATCTGTATAATAGTTGCTTGGAAGTGGTAAGATTAATTTCTGCAAGAAAAACCAACAAAGACAAAGAGTAATGAAGTATAAGTAGAGAATCAAGACCAGGCATGTTGTTGTTTGTTTTTACCTATTTACCTGTTTCCTCGTTCTCTTGTGTCAGCGCCTCCATCGTGCTCCTCACAGGAGTTTAAATGTGTGACGAGCGGTGAATGCATCTCACTGGGATTTGTCTGTGACGGGGAGGAAGACTGCATTGATGGCTCTGATGAACAAAGAACCTGTGGTACGCAGAGTGAAGGTTCATGAGCTCAAAGATGGAAAGGTTATAAGTAAGAAGCTTTCTTTTGAAACCGTGACACCGTGTAAACATTTACTACATCAGTCAGAAGCTTGAAGAACATCACAGAGAATCAAACAGATGCCTGCTCATGTTCAGTAGGGATTTGCTGAACCACTAGATGGCCACATCCTGTCAGTATTCAGCTTAGGTACTTCAGTTTTAAAGTTTAAATAGAGTTATGCACAAATCAACTTAATGCATCAATTTCTTATATATTTACAACAAGATAAATATATATAAATATAGTTTAAGATGAGAACTGTCAGTGTTATAAACTACAATCTCAATCCTCCTGTCTGAAGGAGAACCAGGTGGGACGGAGATGTGGGCGCCTCCCACTGATCCTCCCACTTATAAATATAGACCTGGATGAGGTCTTCCTCCCTTTGTCTCCAGACTCTGCTTGTGTTGGTGCTCAATAGAGTTTGTCATGTGTGTTTGACTCGATTCATTGTAAGTATCTTGACATATTTCAGCGCATTATTTTATAACATGACCAAAGAGAAACTTTTGGTTTCAGTTACTTTATGGATGATTCCTTAAGCAGTTTTGATTTACAATATTAATTGTATTTTATTTGCTAGTATATTGTTGCATTTATCAATCATGATTAAATTGCCCTTTCCTTCCTTTTAGAACCACGGCCCTTGGTAGCATCAGCACTAAAGCGTGAGACAAATAAACTAAAAGCAAAGCAATCAGTTTCCTGGTGGTTTGTGTGGCTCCAGTTTGAACCGTGAATTCCCAGACAGTCAGGAACTTAAAGATCTCCAGATCAAGGTTTCATTTCATGTGACTGCTTTATTTATCATGACTTCCCATTCCATGATCTAGAAACCAAAGCAAATAAGGATGAAATAATGTGAATTAAAGCTCTAGGTGATGATCAGCTGTAGTGACTGTGTCCAGATTAGCACGTTCTGAGCATTGCACTGCTTCCTCAACTAATTACCAACTGGAACACATGGTTGTCATCACGTTTTATAATAAGTGTAACACTGGAGACACACGGAGGAGTAACAAACCATGGAATGACGCGACGAGGAACAAAAAGGAAGGCAGGGCTATATATGCACACACGAGGAAGCGAGGGGTGAGAGACGAGAGACGGACAAGGAGGAAACCAATTATCTAATCAACACAGGGAGTGATGCCACAGGAAATCAAAAACTTAACAAAATAAAACATGAACAAAACACAAACGCAGATGAAACAAAACCAGAACCATCACAAAATGACTAAAAGAAACGAGTGTGAGAAAATAAGGAAAGGCCAAGTGGTGTACGTGACCATTCTGTTTTTGTTTTTTTGATAGTTTCACATACTCAGATCATATGTTTCTTTCCTGAGGTACTGTAAGTGGCAGTGTTCCTGCACCGTACTGCCCCAGGAGGAGTGGCTAATAATGAAATGAAACCATCACTACAAGACACCTGAACTCTCATCAAGGTTGTTCAGTTCTGAAGCCTCGTCCACTCATAGCTCTCAGCGTCTGTGCTTCCATTCACTGCAAATGGCTCAAAACTTCATATTCTGTTCTGTTCTTTGGATAGTTGTTGCTGTTATTGGTGAGTATCCTGATTTTATTAAATCCTACACGTGCAAAGTCTTTAATGTTGATGTTAAGAGGATCAGACGATCAAAAACTCCTTCATCATGTGAACTTTACAACTGAGAGACATATTATTCCATTTGTCCAATGAACAAAGAAAGTGTTTGACTGTTCAGTTCACACATAAAAGTGAACTAGTCCATGTTCATAGTTCACAGTGAAAGTTCATAGACTTTATTTTTAATCTGTTTTTTTTATTATCATTTATTTTTTTAATCAGAAGCTTTGAGCTATTCTTGTAAAGTAGAATCTCTGACTGACCTGCTCATCCATTCCCAGCACAGTCATATTTTTTCTGTAAAGATCTGTACTACTGTTTTGAATAACCATTGACTATATTTTTTAAAAAGAGGCTCAAGACCCACCTTTTTAATCAAGCTTTTAATTGATTGTCTTAATTATCTTTTAGTTTTAGTCCCTCAGTTTTTAGCAATTTTTAGTTTTTAGTAGTTTTTATCAGATTTTTATCACTTCCTTTACTATTTACCAAAAGCATTTTATCTATATGGTTATTTTTGTTTTTAACAGTTTTTAGCAATTTCTAGTTTTTAGTAGTTTTTAAGTTTTTATCATTTTCTTTTCTTTTTATGGAAAGCATTTTATCTGTATTGGTTATTTTTGCCATATTTTATAGTTTTAGTCCTCGGTTTTTAACCCCAGTGTTTCCTCATGGGGGCCGACCACACTGGGAGTTGCGGCTGGTAAACCGATGGGGGTGCTGTCGTGTGGGCGGCTCTGGTCCTGGTGGCTGGAGGGCTCTGCACCTTGGTTTGGGGCCTCCTGTCTGCCTGGGTCGGGGCTGTCTCTATGGCAGCGCTCCCCGCCCTCTCGGTGTGGTCGTCCCCCAAAGGTGGCTGTCTCCTTGCTCCAGGTCTCGGTGCCCGACCATGTCTCTTGGTCTCTTGTGGGTGTGTGGGACGTGTGTGTGTGTGTGAGTGACGTGTGTGGGTGACATGTCTGTGTGTGTGTGTGTGTGTGTGTGTGTGGGGGGGGGGGGGGGGGGGGGTTAATGTGTGTATCTCTTGTCTCTGTGTTTTTATAGGGGTGGGAGGGTTGGATTTTTATTGTTCTGTTTTTACTGTTTTTAGCCTCTGTGAGGCACTTTGGGTTGCTTTTAAAAGGCAGGAAAAGTGCCATATAAATAAAGTTTGATTTGATTTGATTTGATTTGATGTACAAGGAAATAACTCAGATGGATCAGGTGCCATAAATTGCATAAGGGCTGATAGCTTACCTCTGACCCCGTTGATATCCTACCTTTCTTTGGGAAGTCACGTTCCACTCAAGGAAGTTTTGGTCTCTGGTCTGGTTAATGCTTTACATGCTTTAAAAACCCAGCATGAGATTTATACGACCTTTATTAGACAGATTTTAGTTTCACTGGGACTTATTGATGTGGAAGACTTTACTTTGTTTCTTCATCTTATTTGTTCATCTAAAAAGGAAAGCAACATGAAACTACACTTAATTACCTTCACCTTTTCTTTTTTCTATTTTACACCCATTATTATTATCATACCACACTCAATATGTGTCGGGTCTAAGAATTCACTGTCTCAAACAAAGTTCATTTGCTGCCTCGTATCTAGATAGATAGATGATCCCCAGGAGCTTCTTGCAGATGTTGAAGGATTTTAACCTCCTCAAGAAGTACATCTTGCTCTGGGCCTTCTTGTACAGCTGCCCCGTGTTGCTCGTCCAGTCCAGCTTGTTGTCCAGCCACAGCCCAAGATATTTATAGGTCTGCACGACCTCCACCTCCTCCGTTACTATCAGAACTGGTCTGGGGTTGGGTCTGTCCCTCCCAAAGTCGAGTGTATCATGAAGTGTATCATCTGAGTATCATGAAGAAGAAAAGTCAAAACACAAAACAATTTTTGATAGAAATTTGGATCCGTTTCTCTTTACTGGATCATCTGGTAAATGATTTGTTGGCATCGTAAAGTCATCTGAGGTTTAACTCTTTCACTACAGCTTATCACTTATTACTACAGTATATTGTGCTGCTTTAACACTCTCAGCCCCTTTAGCTACAACAATGAAAACAACTGAACTCTAGCACTGGTTCTGGCATTTAACATCTTGAACACCTTATTTATATATATTGGTCTAATGTTTCTTTCTCTTTATGATCATGTATTATGATTTTGTTTCTTTAGCAAATAGATTTCCTTCAGGATTAATGAAGTTTTATCTTCTCTTAACTGAACATACAGCTGTGGCAGAAAACAACACAACAACACTGACTCCAGCAACTTCTACAGCAGCTCCAACTCCAACTCCAGGTACTACCCCAACAACATCAGCCACAGGTCACAGCTTCTTCAGGAACAATACCAGTACTCACATGATGCTTCTTTTTATTTCAAGGTCCCTGTGATAATAACCCTTGTGGCAGAGGAAGCACATGTGAGGCTCGTGCTGATCAGACCTTTATATGCTTGTGTCTGTCTGGAGATAACTACAACAGTGTTACCAGACGTTGTGACAGAGGTAAGTATTTGTCCAGTACTACCAGTATGAGGTCAGAGCTGCATGAGGAAATAGAATCAGAATCAGAAAATACTTTATTGCCAAGCATGATCGTACATACAAGGAATTTGCCTTGGTGTCGTTACGCCTAAAATAAAATAAAATATAGAAACTATATTATAGAACAAATATAGAAATACAACAAAATACAAAAATATATACACAGTATATATATATATATATATATATATATTCCACCAGAACATTTACTGTGGGATGGTAGTGGGTTTGATGTGTTCATGGAGGGGGCTTGGTATTGTTCAGCAGACGGACTGCAGATGGAAAAAAATGTTCACCATGTGAGTGGTCCTACACTCGATGGATGGCAGCCGCCTGCCAGAGGGGAGTCTGTTAAATAGTAAGTGTCCAGGGTGAGAGGGATCAGCCACAATCTCACCTGTACGCTTCAGAGTCCTGGAAGCGTACAGCTCATCGAGAGACTTCAGACTGCAGCCAGTCACCTTCTCTGCAGAGCGAATGACACGCTGCAGTCTGCTCTTGTCCTTAGCAGAGGCTGCAGCATACCAGGTGGTGATGGAGCTGGTGAGGATGGACTCAATGATGGCAGAGTAGAAGTGAACCATCATTGACTTTGGCAGGTTGAACTTCTTCAGCTGCCGCAGGAAGTACATCCTCTGCTGTGCTTTTTTAGTTAGGGCGCTGATGTTTCCCTTTGAGGTCCTGGGAGATGATGGTGCCCAGGAAACGGAGGGAGTCCACAGTGTTGACTGTAGAATCAGACAGGATGATGGGGAGGAGTGGGGCTGTGTTCTTCCTGTAAATAGCATGACTAAATGTAATAATGTAATGTAATACCATCATGTAGGGCATGGTTGGATTGTAGAAAACTATTTGTATTACTTGGTGTTGATGAAGTCAGTTAGTTTTAATTACCTCAGTTTCATTTAAGTCTAATCAGCTTTTGGAAAAGAAACTCTTCTTTGCTGACTGAAGCTCTTAATGGCAGGTTTTAGGTTAGCTACACATTTTCCTGTTTCCAGTCTAAATGCTAAGCTAATGTTAAAATGACCTGATATGTTTTTTTCTGAACTGATGTCATGTAAATAATGTCAGTTTCAAATACTTTAGTAAATGTATGTAAAGGTACAAGGTGGAGTCACAGATTAAACACTAGATATGAAACAAATCTCTTCTAAAAAAGCTTTTAAGTGTACATCTGTCTTACTGTGGTGTTTTCTTGTTTTAGCCAAAGTTTTCCCTGGACTACTAGAACTGCCTCAGATAGTTTATGAGAACAGTATGTCAGACAAGGCATCACCAGCGTTCAAAAGGGCTGCAGACATTATTACAGAAGAGGTGAAAAATACATTTCCTCTCTCTATCTTTCAGTTATACTGACATCTTGATTCATTCTAATAAATGTACAACACTTAGGTATCAAACCATATACCTGTGTTGTCAGATGATGACCTAAACAAAATCACATTTTCTTTCTTCCAAACCACAGCTGGACAAGAGTTTGAAATCTGATCCTACTTACCGTGGATGTATAGTGCAGGAACTCAGGTAAGTTTTGAGTATAGAATTAACCATCCATCTATCTTGAAGCAGTTCACTCAGATCCTACTGCACTTAATAATTACCATCATTAAGAGTGATTTCTGTCCCTATAGGCCAGTCGACAACATTAGATTAAGGGCTATGCCTGGGGTCAATGCGTCTGTAGAGCTCATCTACTCAGCAGAGTCCACAGTCACAACATCACAAGTTCAAGAGATGGTGAAGAATGCCACTGAATGCACTGACTGTGCACTGGCAGGGGCAACTTTTGAGGGTGAGTTAATTACCTGGATCTAGTGAAATCATAAAGTACTTCAATGATTAAAAAAATAAAGAAAAAAAATAAAAATCTTTAAACCCAACTTGAAGCCCGACTTGATCTGTCATTTCTCTTGATTAGTTGTTTGTAAAGTTTTGTGCATATTTTGTTCTAGATGTTTGAGTGAGTTTCACTGAAATGATCTTTCTTTCCCTCCCTTGAATTAAAGAGGTAGACCTGTGTCAGAGGAACCCATGTGATGGAACCACCACAAGCTGCTCTTCACTAGATGGAACCTTCAGCTGCACCTGTCTGGACGGCTACGTTCCGACTAACTTCAGTGACAGAATATGTCTTGGTGAGAGGATTTAGTTTTAGATTTTTAAATGTCTGAAGAGTGTGTTAATATTTCTTTGATCAAACAACAAACTGACTTTTAAATGTTTTATATTTTTGCAGCTTGTCCCTGTGGACAAAAAGCAGAGAATTCTGTGTGTGATTAATGTTGGTTTGTTCATTAGTGGAACTTATTGATGTGGAAGACCTTACTTTGTTTCTTCATCTTATTTGTTCATATAAAAAGGAAAGCAACATGAAACATTTAATCACCTTCACCTTTTCTTCATTTAAATAGTTTAGATCTGTTTAAAGTATTTTTCTCAGAAAGTTCCAGTTTCTTCTACTTCCCTGATCGTACCGCACTCAGTATGTGTCAGGTCTAAGAATTCACTATCTTGACCTCAGTGTGGGCGACATCATTGTTTTATAAGCTTTGATACAAATGAGTCTGTTTCTTTTTACTGGATCATCTGGTAAATCCCCAGAAAATTTAAATGATTTATTTTACAGCGGCTCCAGTTACTACTGCAGCACCAGGTACTACTCCAGGTACTTCAGCAGATCCAGGTACTACAGCAGCTTCAAATACTACAGCGCCTCCAAGTAACACAACAGCACCAGGTACTACAGTGTCTCCAGCCCCAGCTCCAGGTACTACTCCAACAACATCAGCCACAGGTCACAGCTTCTTCAACAACAATACCAGTACTCACATGATGCTTCTTTTCATTTCAAGATCCCTGTGATAAAAACCCTTGTGGCAGAGGAAGCACATGTGAGGCTCGTGCCAATATGACCTTTATATGCTTGTGTCTGCCTGGAGATTACTACAACAGCATTACTAAACGTTGTGACAGTGGTAAGTATTTGTCCAGTACTACCACTATGAGGTCAGTGCTGCATGAGGAACTAGAATCAGAATCAGAAAAGACTTTATTGCCAAGCATAATCGTACATACAAGGAATTTGCCTTGGTGTCGTTACGCCTAAAATAAAATAAAATATAGAAACTATATTATAGAACAAATATAGAAATACAACAAAATACAAAATATATACACAGTATATATATATATATATATATATATATATATATATATATATATATATATATATATATATGTATATATATATATATATATATATGTATGTATATATATATGTATATATATATATGTATGTATATATATGTATGTATGTATGTATGTATGTATGTATATATATATGTATGTATATATATATATGTATGTATATATATATATATATATATATATATATATATATATATATATATATATATACTTGTGTGTATATATATATATATATATATACTTGTGTGTATATATATATATATATATATATTTGTGTGTATATATATATATATATATATATTTGTGTGTATATATATATATATATATATATTTGTGTGTATATATATATACTTGTGTATATATATATATGTGTGTGTATATATATATATATATATATATGTATACACTACCGTTCAAAAGTTTGGGGTCACCCAAACAATTTTGTGTTTTCCATGAAAAGTCACACTTATTCACCACCATACGTTGTGAAATGAATAGAAAATAGAGTCAAGACATTGACAAGGTTAGAAATAATGATGATTTGTATTTGAAATAAGATTTTACATCAAACTTCGCTTTCGTCAAAGAATCCTCCATTTGCAGCAATTACAGCATTGCAGATCTTTGGCATTCTAGCTGTTAATTTGTTGAGGTAATCTGGAGAAATTGCACCCCACGCTTCCAGAAGCAGCTCCCACAAGTTGGATTGGTTGGATGGGCACTTCTTGCGTACCATACGGTCAAGCTGCTCCCACAACAGCTCAATGGGGTTCAGATCTGGTGACTGCGCTGGCCACTCCATCACCGATAGAATATGAGCTTCCTGCTTCTGCTCTAAATAGTTCTTGCACAATTTGGAGGTGTGTTTAGGGTCATTGTCCTGTTGTAGGATGAAATTGGCTCCAATCAAGCGCTGTCCACTGGGTATGGCATGGCGTTGCAAAATGGAGTGATAGCCTTCCTTATTCAGAATCCCTTTTACCCTGTACAAATCTCCCACCTTACCAGCACCAAAGCAACCCCAGACCATCACATTACCTCCACCATGCTTAACAGATGGCGTCAGGCATTCTTCCAGCATCTTTTCATTTGTTCTGCGTCTCACAAACATTCTTCTTTGTGATCCAAACACCTCAAACTTAGATTCGTCCGTCCACAACACTTTTTTCCAGTCTTCCTCTGTCCAATGTCTGTGTTCTTTTGCCCATCTTAATCTTTTTCTTTTATTGGCCAGTCTCAGATATGGCTTTTTCTTTGCCACTCTGCCCTGAAGCCCAGAATCCCGCAGCCGCCTCTTCACTGTAGATGTTGACACTGGTGTTTTGCGGGTACTATTTAATGAAGATGCCAGTTGGGGACCTGCGAGGCGTCTGTTTCTCAAACTAGAGACTCTAATGAACTTATCTTCTTGCACAGTTGTGCTACGCGGCCTCCCACTTCTTTTTCTACTCTGGTTAGAGCCTGTTTGTGCTGTCCTCTGAAGGGAGTAGTACACACCGTTGTAGGAAATCTTCAATTTCTTAGCAATTTCTCGCATGGAATAGCCTTCATTTCGAAGAACAAGAATAGACTGTCGAGTTTCAGATGAAAGTTCTCTTTTTCTGGCCATTTTAAGCGTTTAATTGACCCCACAGATGTAATGCTCCAGAAACTCAATCTGCTCAAAGGAAGATCAGTTTTGTAGCTTCTGTAAAGAGCTAAACTGTTTTCAGATGTGTGAACATGATTGCACAAGGGTTTTCTAATCATCAATTAGCCTTCTGAGCCAATGAGCAAACACATTTCACCATTAGAACACTGGAGTGATAGTGGCTGGAACTAGGCCTCTATACACCTATGTAGATATTGCACCAAAAACCAGACATTTGCAGCTAGAATAGTCATTTACCACATTAGCAATGTATAGAGTGTATTTCTTTAAAGTTAAGACTAGTTTAAAGTTATCTTCATTGAAAAGTACAGTGCTTTTCCTTCAAAAATAAGGACATTTCAATGTGACCCCAAACTTTTGAACGGTAGTGTATATGTATATATATGTATATATATATGTATATATATGTATATATATGTATATATATATGTATATATATATATATATATGTATATATATATATATATACGTGTATATACACACATGTATGTATTCAGAGTCCTGGAAGCGTACAGCTCGTCGAGAGACTTCAGACTGCAGCCAATCACCTTCTCTGCAGAGACAATGACACGCTGCAGTCTGCTCTTGTCCTTAGCAGAGGCTGCAGCATACCAGGTGGTGATGGAGCTGGTGGTGATGGACTCAATGATGGCAGAGTAGAAGTGAACCATCATTGACTTTGGCAGGTTGAATTTCTTCAGCTGCTGCAGGAAGTACATCCTCTGCTGTGCTTTTTTAGTTAGGGCGCTGATGTTCAGCTCCCATTTGAGGTCCTGGGAGATGATGGTGCCCAGGAAACGGAAGGATTCCACAGTGTTGACTGTAGAATCAGACAGGATGATGGGGATGAGTGGGGCTGTGTTCTTCCTGTAAATAGCATGACTAAATGTAATAATGTAATGTAATACCATCATGTAGGGCAGTAATGTGTCTTTGGGAAGTAGGAAGATTATTAGTATTACTTGGTGTTGATGAAGTCAGTTAGTTTTAATTACCTCAGTTTCATTTAAGTCTAATCAGCTTTTGGAAAATAAACTTTTCTTTGCTGACTGAAGCTCTTAATGGCAGGTTTTAGGTTAGCTACACATTTTCCTGTTTCCAGTCTAAATGCTAAGCTAATTTAAAATGACCTGATGTGTTTTTTTTTCTGAACTGATGTCATGTAAATAATGTCAGTTTCAAATACTTTATAAATGTAAAGGTACACGGTGGAGTCACAGATTAAACACTAGATATGAAACAACTCTCTTCTAAAAAAGCTTTTAAGTGTACGTCTGTCTTACTGTGGTGTTTTCTTGTTTTAGTCAAAGTTTTCCCTGGACTACTAGAACTGCCTGAGATAGTTTATGATAACACTATGTCAGACAAGGCATCACCAGCGTTCAAAAGGGCTGCAGACATTATTACAGAAGAGGTGAAAAATACATTTTCTCTCTATCTTTCAGTTATACTGACATCTTGATTCATTCTAATAAATGTACAACACTTAGGTATCAAACCATATACCTGTGTTGTCAGATGATGACCTAAACAAAATGACATTTTCTTTCTTCCAAAACACAGCTGGACAAGAGTTTGAGATCTGATCCTACTTACCGTGGATGTATAGTGCTGGAACTCAGGTAAGTTTTGAGTATAGAATTAACCATCCATCTATCTTGAAGCAGTTCACTCAGATCCTACTGCACTTAATAATTACCATCATTAAGAGTGATTTCTGTCCCTATAGGCCAGTCAGCAACATTAGATTAAGGGCTATGCCTGGGGTCAATGCGTCTGTAGAGCTCATCTACTCAGCAGAGTCCACAGTCACAACATCACAAGTTCAACAGATGGTGAAGACTGCCACTGAATGCACCGACTGTTTACTGGCAGGGGCAACTTTTGCTGGTGAGTTAATTACCTGGATCTAGTCCAATCATTAAGTACTTCAATGGTAAAAAAAAAAAAAAAAAAAAAAAAATCAATCTTTAAACCAAACTTGAAGCCCGACTTGATCTGTCATTTCTCTTGATTAGTTGTTTGGAAAGTTTTGTGCATATTTTGTTCTAGATGTTTGAGTGAGTTTCACTGAAATGATCTTCCTTTCCCTCCCTTGAATTAAAGAGGTAGACCTGTGTCAGAGGAACCCATGTGATGTAGCCACCACAAGCTGCTCTTCAAAAGATGGAACTGTAACCTGCACCTGTCTGGACGGCTACGTTCCGTCTGACTTCTGTACCAGAATATGTCTTGGTGAGAGGATTTAGTTTTAGATTTTTAAATGTCTGAAGAGTGTGTTAATATTTCTTTGACCAAACAACAAATTGACATTTAAATGTTTTATATTTTTGCAGCTTGTCCCTGTGGACAAAAAGCAGAGAATTCTGTGTGTGATTAATGTTGGTTTGTTCATTAGTGGAACTTATTGATGTGGAAGACTTTACTTTGTTTCTTCATCTTATTTGTTCATATAAAAAGGAAAGCAACATGAAACTACACTTACAGTTTTTTACAATCGCTAACAAGCGCTTACCCATACTTCAGATATTTTTTCTAAACTCTTAACACAGATTCACACCTACAAAACACAATTGGCCAAATGGATAATTTTCTTCTCAAAAACACATTTTATTAAATATATACTAACTCTTCATTTCAAAATAGAACATATCTTTCTCTGCACACACCAACTTACCAAAACACTGGAAATATGACTCAAAATGAAATGATTCTGTCAAAGAATAACTCTTGTTTTCACTTCACAAGGTACATGCAGTGAATCAAAGTACACCAGGTTTCAAAAAACTGGCTATTGCTGACATTACAAAAACTGCATAGACTTTTATGCTTCAGTTTCACAGGTATTTGTATGCAAAGCATGCAATCCACTGTTTTTACACTAAATTTTTTGGTTGGGAACTCTATGTCCACATGTATTGTTCACATTCAAAAGCATTCCAGTAAAAAGCAAATCATTTTTTTTCCTTTACTGTTTACTACAGGAGACACAGTAGAAATACAGTTTACAGTATGATAGAACATAAAAGGTTTTACAGTGTTGCTTACAGTACAGCAACAAAATATCCATGAAACACACAAGAGTATTCTGAACAAAAATACAACAACAAAAAGCCCAGATTGAGGGGGGGTGTAATTAAAAAAAGCACAAAATGACTGTATGTAGTCTCTGTGATCTTCAGGGTTAGGCCACATGTTTTCATCAACATCGCATCAGATATTATCTAAGGCGATGCACGTGCAATAAAAGCGCTTGGTATGTCGGATCCACCCTTGGCAATCATGAACTGTGATGTCCCTGCAGCCAGCACCCATGGCTTCAAGGAGGGACATCTGGTCATGTGGCTAATGGTCATCAACCTTCCACCTCCATACAGAAAAGAACTCCTCTATGGGGTTGAGGAAAGATGAATAGAGTGGAAGGGAGAGATGTACCAGTCTTGGGTGGTGAAGAAAACTTTGAAGGGGCATTGAAATTGACATGCCTGGGGCAATTCCAGCCATATACTGACCTCTGATATGACCTCTCCTGCTTCTGCTGCCCTGCTGATCAGAGTTTCCTCCTTTGTCCTTTTGTCCTTTTGTTCTGACCACGTCTGGAGCCATCTCTACCCCTCCACTGAGTTCATCCTCTTGTGTAAAGTTGACCTTGACTAACCAATATGCAACCACACCTGGGGACAGGGTATATCTGTGCTCTGGTCCTACATTCAGGGCCAGTCTCCGGTCTCAGACCCACTTTGTGTCGGTAGGCTCACCATGACCTGGAACTCCAATAAACTTGCAACACTTCAGCAAACTTGGAACTAGACTTGGATTGTTTTTATTCTTCAACAGTGGACTTCAAACCATGTTGTTAGCGATTGAAAAAAACTATATCAGCTGAGATATGTTGTTTTTGAACTGATATCATTGCAGAAGAAGAGGCTTTTATACTGTATCTAAGGTTTGGAATATTGTTTTTGCTATTGTGGTATGTTGTGTGTTAACATTTGAAAATAATACAAAAACAATCCATAATTTTTTTGGGAGGTACAGCTGGTCTGTTAAGAACATGTAAGCATTGTGGAAATGTGTTCACTGACTGCATATTGTGTGAAAACGGCATGAAATGTGTGAATGGTATGGCCACAAAAGACCGATGCTGTGCTAATTGTGTTTAGAGTTTTGAAAATGTGACCACTGATTGGACAAACGCTTGTTAGCGACTGACAAAAACTGTAATTACCTTCACCTTTTCTTCACTTAGATATTTTACACAGCCTATTATAAACTCTTAGAATTGTTCTACATTATCATGAAACTGAATGTAAATATCATCACTGTTTTATAATTTTAATAGAAATTAGCCTAATTTGGATCAGTTTCTTTTTACTGGATCATCTGGTAAATCCTCAAACATTTAATTAAGTTATTTTACAGCGGCTCCAAGTAATACAGCAGCTCCATTTACTACAGCGGCTCCAACTCCAGCTCCAGGTACTACCCCAACAACATCAGCCACAGGTCACAGCTTCTTCAACAACAATACCAGTACTCACATGATGCTTCTTTTCATTTCCAGGTCCCTGTAGTAATAACCCTTGTGGCAGAGGAAGCACATGTGAGGCTCGTGCTTATCAGACCTTTATGTGCTTGTGTCTGCCTGGAGATAACTACAACAGCATTAATAAACGTTGTGAGAGCGGTAAGTATTTGTTTGGTACTACCACTATGAGGTCAGTGCTGCATGGAGAAATAACATAACTAAGATAATATAATACCATCATGTAGTACAATTTTTCACAAAAGAGTTTCATAGTTTCTAATACTTTAGTAAATGTATGTGAAGGTACACGGTAGCGATGTGTGATATTTCATCGTTTACGATATATCGTCAAAAACATTCCACATGGTAAGAATATGTCATCCCGTGATAAAAACAATAAATTCCCGTTAATGACGTACATGTGTGTAGATATGAGCTCGTGTCCACCTCCATTATCTGGAACGGGTTTGTTTTTAACACCTGAATTGATTTTTCAATTACATAAAGAAATTAAATATTTGTACTTTTGTTTCCCACCCTGGCCGGTCCTACAAGAACATAGTGTTTCCAAAAGGTTCCTAGGAATGTTTTGAATGTGCACAAACCGTCATTGGAGTATTACATGCGTTATTTCAGCTGCAGTCTGAACGAAAACAGTGCGTCGTGAATTAGCGACACTAGGCATGAAGGGGTTAAAAAGTCTGACGCAGAGCAGCAAATTACAACATGCAAGGTTTGCAAACAAATAGTGCATAAAAAGGACAGTAACAGCACTAATTTGTTCCACCACCTCAAACACAAGCACAAACCAGAAGATGAAGAAAGACAGAAAATGAGCAAAGATGCAGAAGCAGCGTCGACTTCATCCAAAGAGTCCGGGAAAAAAACAACAACTCAGAGAAAACTTGATGCATTAGAGTCAAAAAGATTAGACTGAACTGGTGTTTATTTATCGTTACCGTGATAAATACCAGAAATTATCGGGATAAATTTTTAGTTCATGTCGCCCATCCCTAGTACACGGTGGAGTCAAACAATTAAACACTTGACATAAAAAACTCCCTTCTAACAAAAAAAACTGTACATCTGTCTTACTGTGGTGTTTTCTTGTTTTAGCCAAAGTTTTCCCTGGACAACTACAACTGCCTCAGATAGTTTATGAGAACAGTATGTCAGACAAGGCATCACCAACTTCAAAAGGGCTGCAGACATTATTACAGAAGAGGTGAAAAATACATTTTCTCTCTATCTTTCAGTTATACTGACATCTTGATTCATTCTAATAATGTACAACACTTAGGTATCAAACCATATACCTGTGTTGTCAGATGATGACCTAAACAAAATGACATTTTCTTTCTTCCAAAACACAGCTGGACAAGAGTTTGAACCCTCTTGATTCTAATTACCGTGGATGTATAGTGCTGGAACTCAGGTAAGTTTTGAGTATAGAATTAACCATCCATCTATCTTGAAGCAGTTCACTCAGATCCTACTGCACTTAATAATTACCATCATTAAGAGTGATTTCTGTCCCTATAGGCCAGTCAACAACATTAGATTAAGGGTGACTCAACATGTCAATGCGTCTGTAGAGCTCATCTACTCAGCAGAGTCCACAGTCACAACATCAGAAGTTCAACAGATGGTGAAGACTGCCACTGAATGCCCCGACTGTCAACTGAAAGGTGCAACTTTTACTGGTGAGTTAATTACCTGGATCTAGTCCAGTCATTAAGTACTTCAATGGTAAAAAAGTATCAGAGTAAAACTCAAATACTCAAGACTGATTTGTTCTCAGGCTGAGATGTTCTTTAATCTAAACTCTGTCTGACATTAATTTATCCACTCATCTTTAGATTAGAATAGATTGTGATTTTATTATATCACATGGAAATTAATTAACAAAGCAACATTTCAGAGATGCACTGTGAGTGTAGTGTATTACAGTAAGGTGTAGATTATCTCTAAGCATGTGGTCTTTAAGTCCAATTTGATCTGTAATTTGTCTTGATTAGTTGTTTAGAAAGTTTTGTGCATATTTTGTTCTAGATGTTTGAGTGAGTTTCACTGAAATGATCTTCCTTTCCCTCCCTTGAATTAAAGAGGTAGACCTGTGTCAGAGGAACCCATGTGATGGAACCACCACAAGCTGCTCTTCACAAGATGGAAGTTACACCTGCACCTGTCTGGACGGCTACGTTCCCTCTGACTTCTGTACCAGAATATGTCTTGGTGAGAGGATTTAGTTTAGTTTTTTAAATGTCTGAAGAGTGTGTTAATATTTCTTTGACCAAACAACAAACTGACTTTTAAATATTTTATATTTTTGCAGCTTGTCCCTGTGGACAAAAAGCAGAGAATTCTGTGTGTGATTAATGTTGGTTTGTTCATTAGTGGGACTTATTGATGTGGAAGACTTTACTTTGTTTCTTCATCTTATTGTTCATCTAAAAAGCAAAGCAACATGAAACTACACTTAATTACCTTCACCTTTTCTTTATTTAAATATTTTAGATCTGTTTAAAGTATTTTTCTCTAAAAGTTCCAGTTTCTTCTACTTCCCTGATCGTACCACACTCAGTATGTGTCAGGTCTAAGAATTCACTGTCTCAACCTCAGTGTGGGCGACATCATTGTTTTATAATTTTTGATACAAATGAGTCTGTTTCTTCTTACTGGATCATCTGGTACATCCCCAGAAAATTTAAATAATTTATTTTACAGCGGCTCCAGTTACTACAGTGGCTCCAACACCGGCTCCAGGTACTACAGTGGCTCCAACTCCAGCTCCAGGTACTACAGTGGCTCCAACTCCAGCTCCAGGTACTACAGTGTCTCCAACTCCAGCTCCAGGTACTACAGTGGCTCCAACTCCAGCTCCAGGTACTACAGTGGCTCAACTCCAGCTCCAGGTACTACAGTGTCTCCAACTCCAGCTCCAGGTACTACAGTGGCTCCAACTCCAGCTCCAGGTACTACCCCAACAACATCAGCCACAGGTCACAGCTTCTTCAGCAACAATACCAGTACTCACATGATGCTTCTTTTCATTTCAAGATCCCTGTGATAAAAACCCTTGTGGTGGAGGAAGCACATGTGAGGCTCGTGCCAATCAGACCTTTATATGCTTGTGTCTGCCTGGAGATTACTACAACAATACTAGCACAAGTTGTAAGAGAGGTAAGTATTGTTTGGTACTACCACTATGAGGTCAGTGCTGCATGGAGAAATGACATAACTAAGATGATGTAATACCACCATGTGGGGCAGTGATGTGTCTTTAGGATATATAGATGGATGGATGGATGGATGATGGATGGATGGATGATGCAGTGGTGTGCATTGGTTTTAAGTCCAGTTAAGGCTCAGAGTTGAGCAGGCGGATGGCATGTGAATAGAAACTCTTCTTCAGCCTCTCAGTCTTCGTCCTCAGGCTTCAGAAACACCGGCCTGATGGCAGTAGAGAGAAGAGAGAGTGTTTGGGATACAATAAGGGCCACTTCACGATGTTAGTCTGAAGGGTGGAAATCGCCTCATGTAGCTCGGACAGTGCAGCGTCCGTGGCCGCCTGGGGTGGGATATAGACGCTGATGATGACCGAAGTAAACTCGCGGGGCAGGTAGTGGGGACGGCATTTAATGGTTAGGAGCTCCAGGTTAGACGAGCATGATCGTATGAGAGGGACAACGTTCCTACTGTCACACCAGTTGTTATTAACCATAAGACACACTCCACCTCCCTTTGATTTCCCCCGACTCACTCGTTCTGTCCACGCAGTGAACTGAAAGGAACTCCACAGGTTGAATGGCAAAGCATGACCTCCTTTGTTTGTGTTGGCTCCCTGGCACAGGACGTCCTGGGGCCACACCGGGATGTAGGAAGATTATTAGTATTACTTGGTGTTGATAAAGGCAGTTCGTTTTAATTACCTCAGTTTCATTTAAGTCTAATCAGCTTTTGGAAAAGAAACTCTTCTTTGCTGACTGAAGCTCTTAATTGCAGGTTTCATGTTAGCTACACATTTTCCTGTTTTCAGTCTAAATGCTAAGCTAATGTTAAAGTGACCTAATATGTTTTTTTTTTTTTCTGAATTGATGTCATGTAAATAATGTCATAGTTCTCATTTTCCATATTTAAGAGTTCCAGAGATTGTAATTAGTAAATGTATGTAAAGATACACGGTGGAGTCACAGATTAAACACTAGACATGAAACAACTCTCTTCTAAAAAAGCTTTTAAGTGTACATCTGTCTTACTGTGGTGTTTTCTTGTTTTAGCCAAAGTTTTCCCTGGACAACTACAACTGCCTCAGATAGTTTATGATAACAGTATGTCAGACAAGGCATCACCAGCGTTCAAAAGAACTGCAGACATTATTACAGAAGAGGTGAAAAATACATTTCCTCTCTCTATCTTTCAGTTATACTGACATCTTGATTCATTCTAATAAATGTACAACACTTAGGTATCAAACCATATACCTGTGTTGTCAGATGATGACCTAAACAAAATTACATTTTCTTTCTTCCAAAACACAGCTGTTCAAGAGTTTGAACCTTCTTGATCCTACTTACCGTGGATGTATAGTGCTGGAACTCAGGTAAGTTTTGAGTATAGAATTAACCATCCATCTATCTTGAAGCAGTTCACTCAGATCCTACTGCACTTAATAATTACCATCATTAAGAGTGATTTCTGTCCCTATAGGCCAGTCAGCAACATTAGATTAAGGGTGAATCAACATGTCAATGCGTCTGTAGAGCTCATCTACTCAGCAGAGTCCACAGTCACAACGTCAGAAGTTCAACAGATGGTGAAGACTGCCACTGAATGCACCGACTGTTTACTGGCAGGGGCAACTTTTATTGGTGAGTTAATTACCTGGATCTAGTCCAGTCATTAAGTACTTCAATGGTAAAAAGAGTAAAACTCAAATACTCAAGACTGATTTGTTCTCAGATCTATCTATCTATCTATCTATCTATCTATCTATCTATCTATCTATCTATCTATCTATCTATCTATCTATCTATCTATCTATCTATCTATCTATCTATCTATCTATCTATCTATCTATCTATCTTATCTATCTATCTATCTATCTATCTATCTAGTTTCAAACTGGTGTTGTTTCTCCTGGTCTGCTCAGTTTTTCTGTTTCTGTTCTACATGCATTTAATCAGGTGAGATTTATTTGATTCTTTCAGTAAGGTTGGTTTAGCAGAGTAGGTTCGTAAGGTGTGTTTTCACGCAGGCATGGCGTCCTCTGAGACGGCTCCTCCGTCTATCAGGCAGGGAGCGCGGACAGTCCCGCCGGATGGCTCTGTAACCGTGGAGGAGGTGTTGTTGGCTGTCGGTGAACAGGACATGATGAACTGCAGTAAAAGCTGATCGAGGTGATCGGGGTGGTTATTATCAGGGGTGTACGCCAGCTTGGGACACATGAAATGTTTTGAGTGTGAAGATGTGGGACACATTCGAGAAGCATGTCTGCATAAACAGCCAGCAGACTCTGACTCAGTGGACGAAGCTGGTGGCTCTGCTGCTCCAGGGTCTGTGGAGGGAGCCGAGCCCGGCGATTCAGGCCCTGCGCACAGTGCTGAGGGCCCTGCGGAGGGTGTGGGTGCTGCTAGCGGATTGTAGTGTTGTAGCAGAGATAACTAATGGTGGGGATGAGAGAAAGGAACCGAGTCAGCTGGAGAAGCAGCAGGCCTCTGTGTCTATAGAGAACTCGAATGAATCAAAGTCAGTAGAAACCGCTGAGGACAGAGCTTCCACTAGTGTTTCAGGACAGGGTGAAGTCTGTAGCCAGAACTCAGATTAGAATATTTTGTCAGTAATATACATCACACACAAGAGCAACGAAAAGGGATCATTTTGAACTGTTAGAGAAGGAAATCAGTTTAATAGAAGATGGCATTATTAATGGGTCAGATAACAACAATACAACTCTGGAGAAAAGGAAGGAAGCTTTAAGTAGTTTTCTTCATGAAAGAGCAAAAGGTGCTCTGATTAAATCTAGAATCCTGTCTATCAGAGACATAGATGCACCTACTCGTTTCTTTTTTAAGTTGGAAAGGAAGGTCAGGAAACACAACCAGATGTTACATCTCAAGCTTTCAAATGGGTCTGTGACCACGGAGCCATCAGAGATGAGGAAGCTGGCCATTGACTTCTACAGCAGCCTGTTCAGTGCTAATGTCTGTGACTCTGACTGTGTGGACGAGATACTGGAGGGACTACCTCTGTTAGGGGAGGCAGCCTCACTGGAGTCTGTCATCTCCTTTGATGAACTGTCTGCAGCAGTGAAACAGCTCAGCTGTGGCCGGTCTGGTATTGATGGACTTCCATTTATATGGGACTGTTGATGAAGAACCTCTATTCTACAGCCCAGCCATACAGCACGTGTGTCAGCTCTTTCAGTGTTCAGAAGATCTTTACAGCAGCTGGGCTGACGAAGCTGGCAGGACCGAGGTCAGTGGACCAGTGGAAAACTGCTGCTTGGCTGTGTCAAGACACTGGAATAAAGTCTCTGCGTTTCATGGATAAACTGCTGGAGGAGGTGATGAACACACTTCCTGGTTCTTTTAGGAGAGCATTAGGTGCAGAGTCCACAGAGGATCATCCCGTCATATTTCCTGAGTTGTCCATTGGTGCTGCAGTGGAGGAGGATGAAGAAGAGGACGGGGTTCTGTTATCCTTCAGAACACCTGAACTGTTGAACTTCTCTGAAGCATCAACAAAGAGCTTGTATGCTGTATCTGTGAAGGTTCTCAACAGAGTTGGGTTGATGTGTTGGTGCCAGAGCAGGAAGTCGGTGTGGTTTTTATCAGGCTGAAGAAACGTTACAACATCTGTGCTCAGATCTATCTTTTTTTCTTTCTCTCTTTCTTATCTATGGCAGCATATAATAAAAAATCTATCAAACAGCTTTGTAGTGCAGAGAAAAGCTTATGATGTGGTAGTTTAGGAGCAGTGTAATTCATTTTATGACTTTATTAGGATTACATCAAAAGGAACCATGTAAAGTATGTATCTGGTTAGTTGTTTGGCAGGAGTGTTATATCTCTGTCTGTCTCGATAGCATAAAATAAAACAATCAAACAGCTTTGTAGTGCAGAGAAACTTAATGATGTGGTCATTTAATAACGGCTGTTACAGTGCAGTTTATTGTATGATTTTATTAGAATTACATCAGAAGGAACCATGAACTGGTATTCATTTCAGAAACCATTGAAAAAACATGGTGTTTATGCACGATGTCAATGTTTTATTAGCTCTTAGTTTTATAAGTTCTTCAGATGAGTTATTCATTGTAAGAGTTTTATCTTGTTATTGTCACCTCTGTCCTCAAACAGCGTATAAAGTATCAGTAACAACGTCTTATTGTTAGACTGTTATCATACTGTACATTCAAACCTTAGTTAGTTGTTTGGAAGGAGTGTTATGACATATCTCTGTCCAGTTTTTGTGCATATTTTGTTCTAGATGTTTGAGTGAGTTTCACTGAAATGATCTTCCTTTCCCTCCCTTGAATTAAAGAGGTAGACCTGTGTCAGAGGAACCCATGTGATGTATACACCACAAGCTGCTCTTCACATGATGGAACTTTAAGCTGCACCTGTCTGGACGGCTACGTTCAGACTGACACAAGTTACAGAAAATGTATTGGTGAGAGTATTTGGTTTTAGATTGTTAAATGTCTGAAGAGTGTGTTAACATTTCTAGGACTGAATAACAAACTGACTTTTATACGTTTTATACTTTTACAGCTTGTAAATTTGGTTATTCTGGTTTTAACTGCAATGAAAGTGAGTATACAGCACATGATTATCAATGAATGAAACAATAATATATCCCGTGTTAGGCTACGTTACTGTGTGCTGTGATACTGACGTCCTCTACGTTATTTATTAGCATGGCAGCTCACCCTGGTGATCGTTGGCTCCGTGCTCGGTGGACTGCTGCTCATCCTCCTCACAATAGTCTCTGTTTGGTGAGTTTCTCACTCATTCATTTACCTACACTCAAACATTCAGTTATTTGTTTTTGGTATACTCGACACAAACGCACTTTTGGAAAACCTCTAAACCTATTAAACCATCCTTTTATCTCGTTAGGTGGCTAAAGAAAAGTTCTAAGAAGAACAAAGCGTCAGACATCGGCCTCATTCCTGCTAAGGGACCAGTGGCCAACAAGAGACCGGATAAGAGGACCAACCTGGAGATGATTCATGGCAACAGCAGGCAAAACCTGATACCAATGGGCAGGAACTCGGTGAGTATGAGTCTAACCCTGGTTGTGTGTTTCTTAATTTTCTTAGTGTTTTGCTGACAAAGAAACTTTTTTTATTTACTTTTCATTTCAGCAGCTGGAGGAGAACCACTATGATGAAATTTCCCCGTAAGCCGTATATGAACCGACACCAAAATAACCCGTATGCTTGGAGCCAAGGCCACATCAACCCTTACTACAACTAAGATGATGGGAGACACATTAGATGATGCAGAATCATAGAGTTTGACATTGACCATGACCCAATAGCTACTGAATGTTGTTGTGATTTATTTATTTTTTACAGATTTACTTCACAAATACCATCCTTTTATAGTAAAAGCTGTATAAATATAACTACAGTAGTTGTGTATATGTGCTAACTGGCCTTTCACCACTCTGACCTGCACAGTATGGTGCAGTAGCTTTATTCTGATCCATTATAAGCTGTCATGAATCAATCCTGGCTGTCACTGGCTACATGAAATGAAGTTTGGGATGTGTTTCTCAGATTTTGTCTCGCCGTTAGTAAATCAGTATATTACTTATTAAAGTTGTTGATTCACACGGAAACAGAAACTCAGAAAGAAGAAGCTGTTTGTTGTCATTTACTGTTATTTTCTTGTCTATGAATTTACAAGTAATCAATTGTAATCAAAAATCTATTCCTCTTAAATGTTTACGTCACTGAAATATTTGATTTGTTTTTTCCAGATTATATCATTACCAGTTTTGTATTGTTAGTTTTCCATCATAATAGTTTTTTCATTCATTTTTAACTGAATGAAATGTTGCTCAATGCAGGTGTTCATTCATTCATTGTTCTATATGTTTAGTCCTGTTATGTTTTGGACCTGGTCACCAAAAATGGCAGTTATATAATGCATGTGCTGTAAAACAAAAGGATGCCACATGCCACAACATACAGAGGAATTTCAAAGAAGAAAATGAATGGGATAAAAATATACAGCAGGCTATTCCATTCATTCATTCATTCATTCATTCATTCATTCATTCATTCATTCATTCAGGGCTGGAGCCTATCCCAGCTGTCAACTGTCCCACCCCATTCACACTCACAATTACGGCCAATTTAGAATCACCACTGAACCTAACCAGCATGTCTCTGGACAGTGGGAAGAAGCTGTCCAAACTGACCACAGAGACATATGATCTGTATAATAGTTGCTTGGAAGTGGTAAGATTAATTTCTGCAAGAAAAAACCCAACAAAGACAAAGAGTAATGAAGTATAAGTAGAGAATCAAGACCAGGCATGTTGTTGTTGTTTGTTTTTACCTATTTACCTGTTTCCTCGTTCTCTTGTGTCAGCGCCTCCATCGTGCTCCTCACAGGAGTTTAAATGTGTGACGAGCGGTGAATGCATCTCACTGGGATTTGTCTGTGACGGGGAGGAAGACTGCATTGATGGCTCTGATGAACAAAGAACCTGTGGTACGCAGAGTGAAGGTTCATGAGCTCAAAGATGGAAAGGTTATAAGTAAGAAGCTTTCTTTTGAAACCGTGACACCGTGTAAACATTTACTACATCAGTCAGAAGCTTGAAGAACATCACAGAGAATCAAACAGATGCCTGCTCATGTTCAGTAGGGATTTGCTGAACCACTAGATGGCCACATCCTGTCAGTATTCAGCTTAGGTACTTCAGTTTTAAAGTTTAAATAGAGTTATGCACAAATCAACTTAATGCATCAATTTCTTATATATTTACAACAAGATAAATATATATAAATATAGTTTAAGATGAGAACTGTCAGTGTTATAAACTACAATCTCAATCCTCCTGTCTGAAGGAGAACCAGGTGGGACGGAGATGTGGGCGCCTCCCACTGATCCTCCCACTTATAAATATAGACCTGGATGAGGTCTTCCTCCCTTTGTCTCCAGACTCTGCTTGTGTTGGTGCTCAATAGAGTTTGTCATGTGTGTTTGACTCCATTCATTGTAAGTATCTTGACATATTTCAGCGCATTATTTTATAACATGACCAAAGAGAAACTTTTGGTTTGAGTTACTTTATGGATGATTCCTTAAGCAGTTTTGATTTACAATATTAATTGTATTTTTTTTGCTAGTATATTGTTGCATTTATCAAGCATGATTTACATTGCCCTTTCCTTTCTTTTAGAACCACGGCCCTTGGTAGCATCAGCACTAAAGCGTGAGACAAATAAACTAAAAGCAAAGCAATCAGTTTCCTGGTGGTTTGTGTGGCTCCAGTTTGAACCGTGAATTCCCAGACAGTCAGGAACTTAAAGATCTCCAGATCAAGGTTTCATTTCATGTGACTGCTTTATTTATCATGACTTCCCATTCCATGATCTAGAAACCAAAGCAAATAAGGATGAAATGATGTGAATTAAAGCTCTAGGTGATGATCAGCTGTAGTGACTGTGTCCAGATTAGCACGTTCTGAGCATTGCACTGCTTCCTCAACTAATTACCAACTGGAACACATGGTTTTCATCACGTTTTATAATAAGTGTAACACTGGAGACACACGGAGGAGTAACAAACCATGGAATGACGCGACGAGGAACAAAAAGGAAGGCAGGGCTATATATGCACACACGAGGAAGAGAGGGGTGAGAGACGAGAGACGGACAAGGAGGAAACCAATTATCTAATCAACACAGGGAGTGATGCCACAGGAAATCAAAAACTTAACAAAATAAAACATGAACAAAACACAAACGCAGATGAAACAAAACCAGAACCATCACAAAATGACTAAAAGATACGAGTGTGAGGAAAATAAGGAAAGGCCAAGTGGTGTACGTGACCATTCTGTTTTTGTTTTTTTGATAGTTTCACATACTCAGATCATATGTTTCTTTCCTGAGGTACTGTAAGTGGCAGTGTTCCTGCACCGTACTGCCCCAGGAGGAGTGGCTAATAATGAAATGAAACCATCACTACAAGACACCTGAACTCTCATCAAGGTTGTTCAGTTCTGAAGCCTCGTCCACTCATAGCTCTCAGCGTCTGTGCTTCCATTCACTGCAAATGGCTCAAAGCTTCATATTCTGTTCTGTTCTTTGGATAGTTGTTGCTGTTATTGGTGAGTATCCTGATTCTATTAAATCCTACACGTGCAAAGTCTTTAATGTTGATGTTAAGAGGATCAGACGATCAAAAACTCCTTCATCATGTGAACTTTACAACTGAGAGAAATATTATTCCATTTGTCCAATGAACAAAGAAAGTGTTTGACTGTTCAGTTCACACATAAAAGTGAACTAGTCCATGTTCATAGTTCACAGTGAAAGTTCATAGACTTTATTTTTAATCTGTTTTTTTTATTATCATTTATTTTTTTAATCAGAAGCTTTGAGCTATTCTTGTTCAGTAGAATCTCTGACTGACCTGCTCATCCATTCCCAGCACAGTCATATTTTTTCTGTAAAGATCTGTACTACTGTTTTGAATAACCATTGACTATATGTTTTAAAAAGAGGCTCAAGACCCACCTTTTTAATCAAGCTTTTAATTGATTGTCTTAATTATCTTTTAGTTTTAGTCCCTCAGTTTTTAGCAATTTTTAGTTTTTAGTAGTTTTTATCAGATTTTTATCACTTCCTTTACTATTTACCAAAAGCATTTTATCTATATGGTTATTTTTGTTTTTAACAGTTTTTAGCAATTTCTAGTTTTTAGTAGTTTTTAAGTTTTTATCATTTTCTTTTCTTTTTATGGAAAGCATTTTATCTGTATTGGTTATTTTTGCCATATTTTATAGTTTTAGTCCTCGGTTTTTAACCCCAGTGTTTCCTCATGGGGGCCGACCACACTGGGAGTTGCGGCTGGTAAACCGATGGGGGTGCTGTCGTGTGGGCGGCTCTGGTCCTGGTGGCCGGAGGGCTCTGCACCTTGGTTTGGGGCCTCCTGTCTGCCTGGGTCGGGGCTGTCTCTATGGCAGCGCTCCCCGCCCTCTCGGTGTGGTCGTCCCCCAAAGGTGGCTGTCTCCTTGCTCCAGGTCTCGGTGCCCGACCATGTCTCTTGGTCTCTTGTGGGTGTGTGGGACGTGTGTGTGTGTGTGAGTGACGTGTGTGGGTGACATGTCTGTGTGTGTGTGTGTGTGTGTGTGTGTGTGTGTGGGGGGGGGGGGGGGGGGTTAATGTGTGTATCTCTCGTCTCTGTGTTTTTATAGGGGTGGGAGGGTTGGATTTTTATTGTTCTGTTTTTACTGTTTTTAGCCTCTGTGAGGCACTTTGGGTTGCTTTTAAAAGGCAGGAAAAGTGCCATATAAATAAAGTTTGATTTGATTTGATTTGATGTACAAGGAAATAACTCAGATGGATCAGGTGCCATAAATTGCATAAGGGCTGATAGTTTACCTCTGACCCCGTTGATATCCTACCTTCTTTGGGAAGTCACGTTCCACTCAAGGAAGTTTTGGTCTCTGGTCTGGTTAATGCTTTACATGCTTTAAAAACCCAGCATGAGATTTATACGACCTTTATTAGACAGATTTTAGTTTCACTGGGACTTATTGATGTGGAAGACTTTACTTTGTTTCTTCATCTTATTTGTTCATCTAAAAAGGAAAGCAACATGAAACTACACTTAATTACCTTCACCTTTTCTTTTTTCTATTTTACACCCATTATTATTATCATACCACACTCAATATGTGTCGGGTCTAAGAATTCACTGTCTCAAACAAAGTTCATTTGCTGCCTCGTATCTAGATAGATAGATGATCCCCAGGAGCTTCTTGCAGATGTTGAAGGATTTTAACCTCCTCAAGAAGTACATCTTGCTCTGGGTCTTCTTGTACAGCTGCCCCGTGTTGCTCGTCCAGTCCAGCTTGTTGTCCAGCCACAGCCCAAGATATTTATAGGTCTGCACGACCTCCACCTCCTCCGTTACTATCAGAACTGGTCTGGGGTTGGGTCTGTCCCTCCCAAAGTCGAGTGTATCATGAAGTGTATCATCTGAGTATCATGAAGAAGAAAAGTCAAAACACAAAACAATTTTTGATAGAAATTTGGATCCGTTTCTCTTTACTGGATCATCTGGTAAATGATTTGTTGGCATCGTAAAGTCATCTGAGGTTTAACTCTTTCACTACAGCTTATCACTTATTACTACAGTATATTGTGCTGCTTTAACACTCTCAGCCCCTTTAGCTACAACAATGAAAACAAATGAACTCTAGCACTGGTTCTGGCATTTAACATCTTGAACACCTTATTTATATATATTGGTCTAATGTTTCTTTCTCTTTATGATCATGTATTATGATTTTGTTTCTTTAGCAAATAGATTTCCTTCAGGATTAATGAAGTTTTATCTTCTCTTAACTGAACATACAGCTGTGGCAGAAAACAACACAACAACACTGACTCCAGCAACTTCTACAGCAGCTCCAACTCCAACTCCAGGTACTACCCCAACAACATCAGCCACAGGTCACAGCTTCTTCAGCAACAATACCAGTACTCACATGATGCTTCTTTTTATTTCAAGGTCCCTGTGATAAAAACCCTTGTGGTGGAGGAAGCACATGTGAGACTCGTGCTGATCAGACCTTCATATGCTTGTGTCTGTCTGGAGATAACTACAACAGTGTTACCAGACGTTGTGACAGTGGTAAGTATTTGTCCAGTACTACCACTATGAGGTCAGTGCTGCATGAGGAAATAGAATCAGAATCAGAAAATACTTTATTGCCAAGCATGATCGTACATACAAGGAATTTGCCTTGGTGTCGTTACGCCTAAAATAAAATAAAATATAGAAACTATATTATAGAACAAATATAGAAATACAACAAAATACAAAAATATATACACAGTATATATATATATATATATATATATATTCCACCAGAACATTTACTGTGGGATGGTAGTGGGTTTGATGTGTTCATGGAGGGGGCTTGGTATTGTTCAGCAGACGGACTGCAGATGGAAAAAAATGTTCACCATGTGAGTGGTCCTACACTCGATGGATGGCAGCCGCCTGCCAGAGGGGAGTCTGTTAAATAGTACGTGTCCAGGGTGAGAGGGATCAGCCACAATCTCACCTGTACGCTTCAGAGTCCTGGAAGCGTACAGCTCGTCGAGAGACTTCAGACTGCAGCCAATCACCTTCTCTGCAGAGCGAATGACACGCTGCAGTCTGCTCTTGTCCTTAGCAGAGGCTGCAGCATACCAGGTGGTGATGAAGCTGGTGGTGATGGACTCAATGATGGCAGAGTAGAAGTGAACCATCATTGACTTTGGCAGGTTGAATTTCTTCAGCTGCTGCAGGAAGTACATCCTCTGCTGTGCTTTTTTAGTTAGGGCGCTGATGTTCCCGTTTGAGGTCCTGGGAGATGATGGTGCCCAGGAAACGGAGGGAGTCCACAGTGTTGACTGTAGAATCAGACAGGATGATGGGGAGGAGTGGGGCTGTGTTCTTCCTGTAAATAGCATGACTAAATGTAATAATGTAATGTAATACCATCATGTAGGGCAGTAATGTGTCGTTGGATTGTAGAAAACTATTAGTATTACTTGGTGTTGATGAAGTCAGTTAGTTTTAATTACCTCAGTTTCATTTAAGTCTAATCAGCTTTTGGAAAAGAAATTCTTCTTTGCTGACTGAAGCTCTTAATGGCAGGTTTTAGGTTAGCTACACATTTTCCTGTTTCCAGTCTAAATGCTAAGCTAATTTAAAATGACCTGATATGTTTTTTCTGAACTGATGTCATGTAAATAATGTCAGTTTCAAATACTTTAGTAAATGTATGTAAAGGTACACGGTGGAGTCACAGATTAAACACTAGACATGAAACAACTCTCTTCTAAAAAAGCTTTTAACTGTACATCTGTCTTACTGTGGTGTTTTCTTGTTTTAGCCAAAGCTTTCCCTGGACAACTAGAACTGCCTCAGATAGTTTATGAGAACAGTATGTCAGACAAGGCATCACCAGCGTTCAAAAGGGCTGCAGACATTATTACAGAAGAGGTGAAAAATACATTTACTCTCTCTATCTTTCAGTTATACTGACATCTTGATTCATTCTAATAAATGTACAACACTTAGGTATCAAACCATATACCTGTGTTGTCAGATGATGACCTAAACAAAATGACATTTTCTTTCTTCCAAAACACAGCTGGACAAGAGTTTGAGATCTGATCATACTTACCGTGGATGTATAGTGCTGGAACTCAGGTAAGTTTTGAGTATAGAATTAACCATCCATCTATCTTGAAGCAGTTCACTCAGATCCTACTGCACTTAATAATTACCATCATTAAGAGTGATTTCTGTCCCTATAGGCCAGTCAGCAACATTAGATTAAGGGTGAATCAACATGTCAATGCGTCTGTAGAGCTCATCTACTCAGCAGAGTCCACAGTCACAACATCACAAGTTCAAGAGATGGTGAAGAATGCCACTGAATGCACTGACTGTGTACTGGCAGGGGCAACTCTTGAGGGTGAGTTAATTACCTGGATCTAGTACAATCATTAAGTACTTCAATGGTAAAAAAAAAAAAAAAAAATTTTTAAACCCAACTTGAAGCCCGACTGATCTGTCATTTCTCTTGATTAGTTGTTTGTAAAGTTTTGTGCATATTTTGTTCTAGATGTTTGAGTGAGTTTCACTGAAATGATCTTCTTTCCCTCCCTTGAATTAAAGAGGTAGACCTGTGTCAGAGGAACCCATGTGATGGAACCACCACAAGCTGCTCTCACAAGATGGAACCTTAACTGCACCTGTCTGGACGGCTACGTTCCGACTAACTTCATGTACCAGAATATGTCTTGGTGAGAGGATTTAGTTTTAGATTTTTAAATGTCTGAAGAGTGTGTTAATATTTCTTTGATCAAACAACAAACTGACTTTTAAATGTTTTATATTTTTGCAGCTTGTCCCTGTGGACAAAAAGCAGAGAATTCTGTGTGTGATTAATGTTGGTTTGTTCATTAGTGGAACTTATTGATGTGGAAGACCTTACTTTGTTTCTTCATCTTATTTGTTCATATAAAAAGGAAAGCAACATGAAACATTAATCACCTCACCTTTTCTTCATTTAAATAGTTTAGATCTGTTTAAAGTATTTTTCTCAGAAAGTTCCAGTTTCTTCTACTTCCCTGATCGTACCGCACTCAGTATGTGTCAGGTCTAAGAATTCACTATCTTGACCTCAGTGTGGGCGACATCATTGTTTTATAAGCTTTGATACAAATGAGTCTGTTTCTTTTACTGGATCATCTGGTAAATCCCCAGAAAATTTAAATGATTTATTTTACAGCGGCTCCAGTTACTACTGCAGCACCAGGTACTACTCCAGGTACTTCAGCAGATCCAGGTACTACAGCAGCTTCAAATACTACAGCGCCTCCAAGTAACACAACAGCACCAGGTACTACAGTGTCTCCAGCCCCAGCTCCAGGTACTACTCCACAACATCAGCCACAGGTCACAGCTTCTTCAACAACAATACCAGTACTCACATGATGCTTCTTTTCATTTCAAGATCCCTGTGATAAAAACCCTTGTGGCAGAGGAAGCACATGTGAGGCTCGTGCCAATATGACCTTTATATGCTTGTGTCTGCCTGGAGATTACTACAACAGCATTACTAAACGTTGTGACAGTGGTAAGTATTTGTCCAGTACTACCACTATGAGGTCAGTGCTGCATGAGGAAATAGAATCAGAATCAGAAAAGACTTTATTGCCAAGCATGATCGTACATACAAGGAATTTGCCTTGGTGTCGTTACGCCTAAAATAAAATAAAATATAGAAACTATATTATAGAACAAATATAGAAATACAACAAAATACAAAAATATATACACAGTATATATATATATATATATATATATATATATATATATATATATATATATATATATATATATATATATATATATATATATGTATGTATGTATGTATGTATATATATATATGTATGTATATATATATATATGTATGTATGTATGTATGTATGTATGTATGTATGTATGTATATATATATATGTACGTATATATATATATATATATATATATATATATATATATATATATATATATATATACTTGTGTGTATATATATATATATATATATATTTGTGTGTATATATATATATATATATATATTTATGTGTATATATATATATATATATATTTGTGTATATATATATATATATATATATACTGTGTGTATATATATATACTTGTGTATATATATATACTTGTGTATATATATATATATATATATATATATACTGTATACACTACCGTTCAAAGTTTGGGTCACCCAAACAATTTTGTGTTTTCATGAAAAGTCACACTTATTCACCACCATACGTTGTGAAATGAATAGAAAATAGAGTCAAGACATTGACAAGGTTAGAAATAATGATGATTTGTATTTGAAATAAGATTTTACATCAAACTTCGCTTTCGTCAAAGAATCCTCCATTTGCAGCAATTACAGCATTGCAGATCTTTGGCATTCTAGCTGTTAATTTGTTGAGGTAATCTGGAGAAATTGCACCCCACGCTTCCAGAAGCAGCTCCCACAAGTTGGATTGGTTGGATGGGCACTTCTTGCGTACCATACGGTCAAGCTGCTCCCACAACAGCTCAATGGGGTTCAGATCTGGTGACTGCGCTGGCCACTCCATCACCGATAGAATATGAGCTTCCTGCTTCTGCTCTAAATAGTTCTTGCACAATTTGGAGGTGTGTTTAGGGTCATTGTCCTGTTGTAGGATGAAATTGGCTCCAATCAAGCGCTGTCCACTGGGTATGGCATGGCGTTGCAAAATGGAGTGATAGCCTTCCTTATTCAGAATCCCTTTTACCCTGTACAAATCTCCCACCTTACCAGCACCAAAGCAACCCCAGACCATCACATTACCTCCACCATGCTTAACAGATGGCGTCAGGCATTCTTCCAGCATCTTTTCATTTGTTCTGCGTCTCACAAACATTCTTCTTTGTGATCCAAACACCTCAAACTTAGATTCGTCCGTCCACAACACTTTTTTCCAGTCTTCCTCTGTCCAATGTCTGTGTTCTTTTGCCCATCTTAATCTTTTTCTTTTATTGGCCAGTCTCAGATATGGCTTTTTCTTTGCCACTCTGCCCTGAAGCCCAGAATCCCGCAGCCGCCTCTTCACTGTAGATGTTGACACTGGTGTTTTGCGGGTACTATTTAATGAAGATGCCAGTTGGGGACCTGCGAGGCGTCTGTTTCTCAAACTAGAGACTCTAATGAACTTATCTTCTTGCACAGTTGTGCTACGCGGCCTCCCACTTCTTTTTCTACTCTGGTTAGAGCCTGTTTGTGCTGTCCTCTGAAGGGAGTAGTACACACCGTTGTAGGAAATCTTCAATTTCTTAGCAATTTCTCGCATGGAATAGCCTTCATTTCGAAGAACAAGAATAGACTGTCGAGTTTCAGATGAAAGTTCTCTTTTTCTGGCCATTTTAAGCGTTTAATTGACCCCACAGATGTAATGCTCCAGAAACTCAATCTGCTCAAAGGAAGATCAGTTTTGTAGCTTCTGTAAAGAGCTAAACTGTTTTCAGATGTGTGAACATGATTGCACAAGGGTTTTCTAATCATCAATTAGCCTTCTGAGCCAATGAGCAAACACATTTCACCATTAGAACACTGGAGTGATAGTGGCTGGAACTAGGCCTCTATACACCTATGTAGATATTGCACCAAAAACCAGACATTTGCAGCTAGAATAGTCATTTACCACATTAGCAATGTATAGAGTGTATTTCTTTAAAGTTAAGACTAGTTTAAAGTTATCTTCATTGAAAAGTACAGTGCTTTTCCTTCAAAAATAAGGACATTTCAATGTGACCCCAAACTTTTGAACGGTAGTGTATATGTATATATATGTATATATATATGTATATATATGTATATATATGTATATATATATGTATATATATGTATATATATATGTATATATATATATATATATACGTGTATATACACACATGTATGTATTCAGAGTCCTGGAAGCGTACAGCTCGTCGAGAGACTTCAGACTGCAGCCAATCACCTTCTCTGCAGAGACAATGACACGCTGCAGTCTGCTCTTGTCCTTAGCAGAGGCTGCAGCATACCAGGTGGTGATGGAGCTGGTGGTGATGGACTCAATGATGGCAGAGTAGAAGTGAACCATCATTGACTTTGGCAGGTTGAATTTCTTCAGCTGCTGCAGGAAGTACATCCTCTGCTGTGCTTTTTTAGTTAGGGCGCTGATGTTCAGCTCCCATTTGAGGTCCTGGGAGATGATGGTGCCCAGGAAACGGAAGGATTCCACAGTGTTGACTGTAGAATCAGACAGGATGATGGGGATGAGTGGGGCTGTGTTCTTCCTGTAAATAGCATGACTAAATGTAATAATGTAATGTAATACCATCATGTAGGGCAGTAATGTGTCTTTGGGAAGTAGGAAGATTATTAGTATTACTTGGTGTTGATGAAGTCAGTTAGTTTTAATTACCTCAGTTTCATTTAAGTCTAATCAGCTTTTGGAAAATAAACTTTTCTTTGCTGACTGAAGCTCTTAATGGCAGGTTTTAGGTTAGCTACACATTTTCCTGTTTCCAGTCTAAATGCTAAGCTAATTTAAAATGACCTGATGTGTTTTTTTTTCTGAACTGATGTCATGTAAATAATGTCAGTTTCAAATACTTTATAAATGTAAAGGTACACGGTGGAGTCACAGATTAAACACTAGATATGAAACAACTCTCTTCTAAAAAAGCTTTTAAGTGTACGTCTGTCTTACTGTGGTGTTTTCTTGTTTTAGTCAAAGTTTTCCCTGGACTACTAGAACTGCCTGAGATAGTTTATGATAACACTATGTCAGACAAGGCATCACCAGCGTTCAAAAGGGCTGCAGACATTATTACAGAAGAGGTGAAAAATACATTTTCTCTCTATCTTTCAGTTATACTGACATCTTGATTCATTCTAATAAATGTACAACACTTAGGTATCAAACCATATACCTGTGTTGTCAGATGATGACCTAAACAAAATGACATTTTCTTTCTTCCAAAACACAGCTGGACAAGAGTTTGAGATCTGATCCTACTTACCGTGGATGTATAGTGCTGGAACTCAGGTAAGTTTTGAGTATAGAATTAACCATCCATCTATCTTGAAGCAGTTCACTCAGATCCTACTGCACTTAATAATTACCATCATTAAGAGTGATTTCTGTCCCTATAGGCCAGTCAGCAACATTAGATTAAGGGCTATGCCTGGGGTCAATGCGTCTGTAGAGCTCATCTACTCAGCAGAGTCCACAGTCACAACATCACAAGTTCAACAGATGGTGAAGACTGCCACTGAATGCACCGACTGTTTACTGGCAGGGGCAACTTTTGCTGGTGAGTTAATTACCTGGATCTAGTCCAATCATTAAGTACTTCAATGGTAAAAAAAAAAAAAAAAAAAAAAAAAAATCAATCTTTAAACCAAACTTGAAGCCCGACTTGATCTGTCATTTCTCTTGATTAGTTGTTTGGAAAGTTTTGTGCATATTTTGTTCTAGATGTTTGAGTGAGTTTCACTGAAATGATCTTCCTTTCCCTCCCTTGAATTAAAGAGGTAGACCTGTGTCAGAGGAACCCATGTGATGTAGCCACCACAAGCTGCTCTTCAAAAGATGGAACTGTAACCTGCACCTGTCTGGACGGCTACGTTCCGTCTGACTTCTGTACCAGAATATGTCTTGGTGAGAGGATTTAGTTTTAGATTTTTAAATGTCTGAAGAGTGTGTTAATATTTCTTTGACCAAACAACAAATTGACATTTAAATGTTTTATATTTTTGCAGCTTGTCCCTGTGGACAAAAAGCAGAGAATTCTGTGTGTGATTAATGTTGGTTTGTTCATTAGTGGAACTTATTGATGTGGAAGACTTTACTTTGTTTCTTCATCTTATTTGTTCATATAAAAAGGAAAGCAACATGAAACTACACTTACAGTTTTTTACAATCGCTAACAAGCGCTTACCCATACTTCAGATATTTTTTCTAAACTCTTAACACAGATTCACACCTACAAAACACAATTGGCCAAATGGATAATTTTCTTCTCAAAAACACATTTTATTAAATATATACTAACTCTTCATTTCAAAATAGAACATATCTTTCTCTGCACACACCAACTTACCAAAACACTGGAAATATGACTCAAAATGAAATGATTCTGTCAAAGAATAACTCTTGTTTTCACTTCACAAGGTACATGCAGTGAATCAAAGTACACCAGGTTTCAAAAAACTGGCTATTGCTGACATTACAAAAACTGCATAGACTTTTATGCTTCAGTTTCACAGGTATTTGTATGCAAAGCATGCAATCCACTGTTTTTACACTAAATTTTTTGGTTGGGAACTCTATGTCCACATGTATTGTTCACATTCAAAAGCATTCCAGTAAAAAGCAAATCATTTTTTTTCCTTTACTGTTTACTACAGGAGACACAGTAGAAATACAGTTTACAGTATGATAGAACATAAAAGGTTTTACAGTGTTGCTTACAGTACAGCAACAAAATATCCATGAAACACACAAGAGTATTCTGAACAAAAAATACAACAACAAAAAGCCCAGATTGAGGGGGGGTGTAATTAAAAAAAGCACAAAATGACTGTATGTAGTCTCTGTGATCTTCAGGGTTAGGCCACATGTTTTCATCAACATCGCATCAGATATTATCTAAGGCGATGCACGTGCAATAAAAGCGCTTGGTATGTCGGATCCACCCTTGGCAATCATGAACTGTGATGTCCCTGCAGCCAGCACCCATGGCTTCAAGGAGGGACATCTGGTCATGTGGCTAATGGTCATCAACCTTCCACCTCCATACAGAAAAGAACTCCTCTATGGGGTTGAGGAAAGATGAATAGAGTGGAAGGGAGAGATGTACCAGTCTTGGGTGGTGAAGAAAACTTTGAAGGGGCATTGAAATTGACATGCCTGGGGCAATTCCAGCCATATACTGACCTCTGATATGACCTCTCCTGCTTCTGCTGCCCTGCTGATCAGAGTTTCCTCCTTTGTCCTTTTGTCCTTTTGTTCTGACCACGTCTGGAGCCATCTCTACCCCTCCACTGAGTTCATCCTCTTGTGTAAAGTTGACCTTGACTAACCAATATGCAACCACACCTGGGGACAGGGTATATCTGTGCTCTGGTCCTACATTCAGGGCCAGTCTCCGGTCTCAGACCCACTTTGTGTCGGTAGGCTCACCATGACCTGGAACTCCAATAAACTTGCAACACTTCAGCAAACTTGGAACTAGACTTGGATTGTTTTTATTCTTCAACAGTGGACTTCAAACCATGTTGTTAGCGATTGAAAAAAACTATATCAGCTGAGATATGTTGTTTTTGAACTGATATCATTGCAGAAGAAGAGGCTTTTATACTGTATCTAAGGTTTGGAATATTGTTTTTGCTATTGTGGTATGTTGTGTGTTAACATTTGAAAATAATACAAAAACAATCCATAATTTTTTTGGGAGGTACAGCTGGTCTGTTAAGAACATGTAAGCATTGTGGAAATGTGTTCACTGACTGCATATTGTGTGAAAACGGCATGAAATGTGTGAATGGTATGGCCACAAAAGACCGATGCTGTGCTAATTGTGTTTAGAGTTTTGAAAATGTGACCACTGATTGGACAAACGCTTGTTAGCGACTGACAAAAACTGTAATTACCTTCACCTTTTCTTCACTTAGATATTTTACACAGCCTATTATAAACTCTTAGAATTGTTCTACATTATCATGAAACTGAATGTAAATATCATCACTGTTTTATAATTTTAATAGAAATTAGCCTAATTTGGATCAGTTTCTTTTTACTGGATCATCTGGTAAATCCTCAAACATTTAATTAAGTTATTTTACAGCGGCTCCAAGTAATACAGCAGCTCCATTTACTACAGCGGCTCCAACTCCAGCTCCAGGTACTACCCCAACAACATCAGCCACAGGTCACAGCTTCTTCAACAACAATACCAGTACTCACATGATGCTTCTTTTCATTTCCAGGTCCCTGTAGTAATAACCCTTGTGGCAGAGGAAGCACATGTGAGGCTCGTGCTTATCAGACCTTTATGTGCTTGTGTCTGCCTGGAGATAACTACAACAGCATTAATAAACGTTGTGAGAGCGGTAAGTATTTGTTTGGTACTACCACTATGAGGTCAGTGCTGCATGGAGAAATAACATAACTAAGATAATATAATACCATCATGTAGTACAATTTTTCACAAAAGAGTTTCATAGTTTCTAATACTTTAGTAAATGTATGTGAAGGTACACGGTAGCGATGTGTGATATTTCATCGTTTACGATATATCGTCAAAAACATTCCACATGGTAAGAATATGTCATCCCGTGATAAAAACAATAAATTCCCGTTAATGACGTACATGTGTGTAGATATGAGCTCGTGTCCACCTCCATTATCTGGAACGGGTTTGTTTTTAACACCTGAATTGATTTTTCAATTACATAAAGAAATTAAATATTTGTACTTTTGTTTCCCACCCTGGCCGGTCCTACAAGAACATAGTGTTTCCAAAAGGTTCCTAGGAATGTTTTGAATGTGCACAAACCGTCATTGGAGTATTACATGCGTTATTTCAGCTGCAGTCTGAACGAAAACAGTGCGTCGTGAATTAGCGACACTAGGCATGAAGGGGTTAAAAAGTCTGACGCAGAGCAGCAAATTACAACATGCAAGGTTTGCAAACAAATAGTGCATAAAAAGGACAGTAACAGCACTAATTTGTTCCACCACCTCAAACACAAGCACAAACCAGAAGATGAAGAAAGACAGAAAATGAGCAAAGATGCAGAAGCAGCGTCGACTTCATCCAAAGAGTCCGGGAAAAAAACAACAACTCAGAGAAAACTTGATGCATTAGAGTCAAAAAGATTAGACTGAACTGGTGTTTATTTATCGTTACCGTCATAAATACCAGAAATTATCGGGATAAATTTTTTAGTTCATGTCGCCCATCCCTAGTACACGGTGGAGTCAAACAATTAAACACTTGACATAAAAAACTCCCTTCTAACAAAAAAAACTGTACATCTGTCTTACTGTGGTGTTTTCTTGTTTTAGCCAAAGTTTTCCCTGGACAACTACAACTGCCTCAGATAGTTTATGAGAACAGTATGTCAGACAAGGCATCACCAACTTTCAAAAGGGCTGCAGACATTATTACAGAAGAGGTGAAAAATACATTTTCTCTCTATCTTTCAGTTATACTGACATCTTGATTCATTCTAATAAATGTACAACACTTAGGTATCAAACCATATACCTGTGTTGTCAGATGATGACCTAAACAAAATGACATTTTCTTTCTTCCAAAACACAGCTGGACAAGAGTTTGAACCCTCTTGATTCTAATTACCGTGGATGTATAGTGCTGGAACTCAGGTAAGTTTTGAGTATAGAATTAACCATCCATCTATCTTGAAGCAGTTCACTCAGATCCTACTGCACTTAATAATTACCATCATTAAGAGTGATTTCTGTCCCTATAGGCCAGTCAACAACATTAGATTAAGGGTGACTCAACATGTCAATGCGTCTGTAGAGCTCATCTACTCAGCAGAGTCCACAGTCACAACATCAGAAGTTCAACAGATGGTGAAGACTGCCACTGAATGCCCCGACTGTCAACTGAAAGGTGCAACTTTTACTGGTGAGTTAATTACCTGGATCTAGTCCAGTCATTAAGTACTTCAATGGTAAAAAAGTATCAGAGTAAAACTCAAATACTCAAGACTGATTTGTTCTCAGGCTGAGATGTTCTTTAATCTAAACTCTGTCTGACATTAATTTATCCACTCATCTTTAGATTAGAATAGATTGTGATTTTATTATATCACATGGAAATTAATTAACAAAGCAACATTTCAGAGATGCACTGTGAGTGTAGTGTATTACAGTAAGGTGTAGATTATCTCTAAGCATGTGGTCTTTAAGTCCAATTTGATCTGTAATTTGTCTTGATTAGTTGTTTAGAAAGTTTTGTGCATATTTTGTTCTAGATGTTTGAGTGAGTTTCACTGAAATGATCTTCCTTTCCCTCCCTTGAATTAAAGAGGTAGACCTGTGTCAGAGGAACCCATGTGATGGAACCACCACAAGCTGCTCTTCACAAGATGGAAGTTACACCTGCACCTGTCTGGACGGCTACGTTCCCTCTGACTTCTGTACCAGAATATGTCTTGGTGAGAGGATTTAGTTTTAGTTTTTTAAATGTCTGAAGAGTGTGTTAATATTTCTTTGACCAAACAACAAACTGACTTTTAAATATTTTATATTTTTGCAGCTTGTCCCTGTGGACAAAAAGCAGAGAATTCTGTGTGTGATTAATGTTGGTTTGTTCATTAGTGGGACTTATTGATGTGGAAGACTTTACTTTGTTTCTTCATCTTATTTGTTCATCTAAAAAGCAAAGCAACATGAAACTACACTTAATTACCTTCACCTTTTCTTTATTTAAATATTTTAGATCTGTTTAAAGTATTTTTCTCTAAAAGTTCCAGTTTCTTCTACTTCCCTGATCGTACCACACTCAGTATGTGTCAGGTCTAAGAATTCACTGTCTCAACCTCAGTGTGGGCGACATCATTGTTTTATAATTTTTGATACAAATGAGTCTGTTTCTTCTTACTGGATCATCTGGTACATCCCCAGAAAATTTAAATAATTTATTTTACAGCGGCTCCAGTTACTACAGTGGCTCCAACACCGGCTCCAGGTACTACAGTGGCTCCAACTCCAGCTCCAGGTACTACAGTGGCTCCAACTCCAGCTCCAGGTACTACAGTGTCTCCAACTCCAGCTCCAGGTACTACAGTGGCTCCAACTCCAGCTCCAGGTACTACAGTGGCTCCAACTCCAGCTCCAGGTACTACAGTGTCTCCAACTCCAGCTCCAGGTACTACAGTGGCTCCAACTCCAGCTCCAGGTACTACCCCAACAACATCAGCCACAGGTCACAGCTTCTTCAGCAACAATACCAGTACTCACATGATGCTTCTTTTCATTTCAAGATCCCTGTGATAAAAACCCTTGTGGTGGAGGAAGCACATGTGAGGCTCGTGCCAATCAGACCTTTATATGCTTGTGTCTGCCTGGAGATTACTACAACAATACTAGCACAAGTTGTAAGAGAGGTAAGTATTTGTTTGGTACTACCACTATGAGGTCAGTGCTGCATGGAGAAATGACATAACTAAGATGATGTAATACCACCATGTGGGGCAGTGATGTGTCTTTAGGATATATAGATGGATGGATGGATGGATGGATGGATGGATGGATGGATGCAGTGGTGGTGCATTGGTTTTTAAGTCCAGTTAAGGCTCAGAGTTGAGCAGGCGGATGGCATGTGAATAGAAACTCTTCTTCAGCCTCTCAGTCTTCGTCCTCAGGCTTCAGAAACACCGGCCTGATGGCAGTAGAGAGAAGAGAGAGTGTTTGGGATACAATAAGGGCCACTTCACGATGGTTAGTCTGAAGGGTGGAAATCGCCTCATGTAGCTCGGACAGTGCAGCGTCCGTGGCCGCCTGGGGTGGGATATAGACGCTGATGATGACCGAAGTAAACTCGCGGGGCATTTAGTGGGGACGGCATTTAATGGTTAGGAGCTCCAGGTTAGACGAGCATGATCATATGAGAGGGACAACGTTCCTACTGTCACACCAGTTGTTATTAACCATAAGGAATACTCCACCTCCCTTTGATTTCCCCGACTCACTCGTTCTGCGGTGAACTGAAAGGAACTCTGCAGGTTGAATGGTGAAGTCCATCACGAGAGGAGTCAGCCATGTCTCAGTGAGGCAGATGATGTTGCAGTCCTACATGTCCCTCTGGAACCGTATCCTGGCCCTGAGTTCGTCCAGCTTGTTCTCCAGTGACTGGACATTGGCTAGTAAGATACTAGGCAGTGGCGTGTGGTGTGCTCTTTGCCTCAGCCTTTCTCTTATGCCCCGAGGCCGACTGCATGACCTGGGGCTCCCGCGTCCTCCTTTGTTTGTGTTGGCTCCCTGGCGCAGGATGTCCTGGGGCCACACCAGGATGTAGGAAGATTATTAGTATTACTTGGTGTTGATGAAGGCAGTTAGTTTTAATTTCCTCAGTTTCATTTAAGTCTAATCAGCTTTTGGAAAAGAAACTCTTCTTTGCTGACTGAAGCTCTTAATGGCAGGTTTAGACTAGCTACACATTTTCCTGTTTCCAGTCTAAATGCTAAACTATTTTTTAAAGTGACCTGATATGTTTTTTCTGAACTGATGTCATGTAAATGTCAGTTTCAAATACTTTAGTAAATGTGTGTAAAGACACACGGTGGAGTCACAGATTAAACACTAGACATGAAACAACTCTCTTCTAAAAAAGCTTTTAAGTGTACATCTGTCTTACTGTGGTGTTTTCTTGTTTTAGCCAAAGCTTTCCCTGGACAACTACAACTGCCTCAGATAGTTTATGAGAACAGTATGTCAGACAAGGCATCACCAGCGTTCAAAAGGGCTGCAGACAATATTACAGAAGAGGTGAAAATACATTTACTCTCTCTATCTTTCAGTTATACTGACATCTTGATTCATTCTAATAAATGTACAACACTTAGGTATCAAACCATATACCTGTGTTGTCAGATGATGACCTAAACAAAATTACATTTTCTTTCTTCCAAAACACAGCTGTTCAAGAGTTTGAGATCTGATCCTACTTACCGTGGATGTATAGTGCTGGAACTCAGGTAAGTTTTGAGTATAGAATTAACCATCCATCTATCTTGAAGCAGTTCACTCAGATCCTACTGCACTTAATAATTACCATCATTAAGAGTGATTTCTGTCCCTATAGGCCAATCAGCAACACTAGATTAAGGGTGAATCAACATGTCAATGCGTCTGTAGACCTCATCTACTCAGCAGAGTCCACAGTCACAACGTCAGAAGTTCAACAGATGGTGAAGACTGCCACTGAATGCACCGACTGTTTACTGGCAGGGGCAACTTTTATTGGTGAGTTAATTACCTGGATCTAGTCCAATCATTAAGTACTTCAATGGTAAAAAGAGTAAAACTCAAATACTCAAGACTGATTTGTTCTCAGATCTATCTATCTATCTATCTATCTATCTATCTATCTATCTATCTATCTATCTATCTATCTATCTATCTATCTATCTATCTATCTATCTATCTATCTATCTATCTATCTATCTATCTATCTATCTATCTATCTAGTTTCAAACTGGTGTTGTTTCTCCTGGTCTGCTCAGTTTTTCTGTTTCTGTTCTACATGCATTTAATCAGGTGAGATTTATTTGATTCTTTCAGTAAGGTTGGTTTAGCAGAGTAGGTTCGTAAGGTGTGTTTTCACGCAGGCATGGCGTCCTCTGAGACGGCTCCTCCGTCTATCAGGCAGGGAGTGCGGACAGTCCCGCCGGATGGCTCTGTAACCGTGGAGGAGGTGTTGTTGGCTGTCGGTGAACAGGACATGATGAACTGCAGTAAAAGCTGATCGAGGTGATCGGGGTGGTTATTATCAGGGGTGTACGCCAGCTTGGGACACATGAAATGTTTTGAGTGTGAAGATGTGGGACACATTCGAGAAGCATGTCTGCATAAACAGCCAGCAGACTCTGACTCAGTGGACGAAGCTGGTGGCTCTGCTGCTCCAGGGTCTGTGGAGGGAGCCGAGCCCGGCGATTCAGGCCCTGCGCCCAGTGCTGAGGGCCCTGCGGAGGGTGTGGGTGCTGCTAGCGGATTGTAGTGTTGTAGCAGAGATAACTAATGGTGGGGATGAGAGAAAGAAACCGAGTCAGCTGGAGAAGCAGCAGGCCTCTGTGTCTATAGAGAACTCGAATGAATCAAAGTCAGTAGAAACCGCTGAGGACAGAGCTTCCACTAGTGTTTCAGGACAGGGTGAAGTCTGTAGCCAGAACTCAGATTAGAATATTTTGTCAGTAATATACATCACACACAAGAGCAACGAAAAGGGATCATTTTGAACTGTTAGAGAAGGAAATCAGTTTAATAGAAGATGGCATTATTAATGGGTCAGATAACAACAATACAACTCTGGAGAAAAGGAAGGAAGCTTTAAGTAGTTTTCTTCATGAAAGAGCAAAAGGTGCTCTGATTAAATCTAGAATCCTGTCTATCAGAGACATAGATGCACCTACTCGTTTCTTTTTTAAGTTGGAAAGGAAGGTCAGGAAACAGAACCAGATGTTACATCTCAAGCTTTCAAATGGGTCTGTGACCACGGAGCCATCAGAGATGAGGAAGCTGGCCACTGACTTCTACAGCAGCCTGTTCAGTGCTGATGTCTGTGACTCTGACTGTGTGGACGAGATACTGGAGGGACTACCTCTGTTAGGGGAGGCAGCCTCACTGGAGTCTGTCATCTCCTTTGATGAACTGTCTGCAGCAGTGAAACAGCTCAGCTGTGGCCGGTCTGGTATTGATGGACTTCCATTTATATGGGACTGTTGATGAAGAACCTCTATTCTACCGCCCAGCCATACAGCACGTGTGTCAGCTCTTTCAGTGTTCAGAAGATCTTTACAGCAGCTGGGCTGACGAAGCTGGCAGGACCGAGGTCAGTGGACCAATGGAAAACTGCTGCTTGGCTGTGTCAAGACACTGGAATAAAGTCTCTGCGTTTCATGGATAAACTGCTGGAGGAGGTGATGAACACACTTCCTGGTTCTTTTAGGAGAGCATTAGGTGCAGAGTCCACAGAGGATCATCCCGTCATATTTCCTGAGTTGTCCATTGGTGCTGCAGTGGAGGAGGATGAAGAAGAGGACGGGGTTCTGTTATCCTTCAGAACACCTGAACTGTTGAACTTCTCTGAAGCATCAACAAAGAGCTTGTATGCTGTATCTGTGAAGGTTCTCAACAGAGTTGGGTTGATGTGTTGGTGCCAGAGCAGGAAGTCGGTGTGGTTTTTATCAGGCTGAAGAAACGTTACAACATCTGTGCTCAGATCTATCTTTTTTTCTTTCTCTCTTTCTTATCTATGGCAGCATATAATAAAAAATCTATCAAACAGCTTTGTAGTGCAGAGAAAAGCTTATGATGTGGTAGTTTAGGAGCAGTGTAATTCATTTTATGACTTTATTAGGATTACATCAAAAGGAACCATGTAAAGTATGTATCTGGTTAGTTGTTTGGCAGGAGTGTTATATCTCTGTCTGTCTCGATAGCATAAAATAAAACAATCAAACAGCTTTGTAGTGCAGAGAAACTTAATGATGTGGTCATTTAATAACGGCTGTTACAGTGCAGTTTATTGTATGATTTTATTAGAATTACATCAGAAGGAACCATGAACTGGTATTCATTTCAGAAACCATTGAAAAAACATGGTGTTTACGCACGATGTCAATGTTTTATTAGCTCTTAGTTTTATAAGTTCTTCAGATGAGTTATTCATTGTAAGAGTTTTATCTTGTTATTGTCACCTCTGTCCTCAAACAGCGTATAAAGTATCAGTAACAACGTCTTATTGTTAGACTGTTATCATACTGTACATTCAAACCTTAGTTAGTTGTTTGGAAGGAGTGTTATGACATATCTCTGTCCAGTTTTTGTGCATATTTTGTTCTAGATGTTTGAGTGAGTTTCACTGAAATGATCTTCCTTTCCCTCCCTTGAATTAAAGAGGTAGACCTGTGTCAGAGGAACCCATGTGATGTATACACCACAAGCTGCTCTTCACATGATGGAACTTTAAGCTGCACCTGTCTGGACGGCTACGTTCAGACTGACACAAGTTACAGAAAATGTATTGGTGAGAGTATTTGGTTTTAGATTGTTAAATGTCTGAAGAGTGTGTTAACATTTCTAGGACTGAATAACAAACTGACTTTTATACGTTTTATACTTTTACAGCTTGTAAATTTGGTTATTCTGGTTTTAACTGCAATGAAAGTGAGTATACAGCACATGATTATCAATGAATGAAACAATAATATATCCCGTGTTAGGCTACGTTACTGTGTGCTGTGATACTGACGTCCTCTACGTTATTTATTAGCATGGCAGCTCACCCTGGTGATCGTTGGCTCCGTGCTCGGTGGACTGCTGCTCATCCTCCTCACAATAGTCTCTGTTTGGTGAGTTTCTCACTCATTCATTTACCTACACTCAAACATTCAGTTATTTGTTTTTGGTATACTCGACACAAACGCACTTTTGGAAAACCTCTAAACCTATTAAACCATCCTTTTATCTCGTTAGGTGGCTAAAGAAAAGTTCTAAGAAGAACAAAGCGTCAGACATCGGCCTCATTCCTGCTAAGGGACCAGTGGCCAACAAGAGACCGGATAAGAGGACCAACCTGGAGATGATTCATGGCAACAGCAGGCAAAACCTGATACCAATGGGCAGGAACTCGGTGAGTATGAGTCTAACCCTGGTTGTGTGTTTCTTAATTTTCTTAGTGTTTTGCTGACAAAGAAACTTTTTTTATTTACTTTTCATTTCAGCAGCTGGAGGAGAACCACTATGATGAAATTTCCCCGTAAGCCGTATATGAACCGACACCAAAATAACCCGTATGCTTGGAGCCAAGGCCACATCAACCCTTACTACAACTAAGATGATGGGAGACACATTAGATGATGCAGAATCATAGAGTTTGACATTGACCATGACCCAATAGCTACTGAATGTTGTTGTGATTTATTTATTTTTTACAGATTTACTTCACAAATACCATCCTTTTATAGTAAAAGCTGTATAAATATAACTACAGTAGTTGTGTATATGTGCTAACTGGCCTTTCACCACTCTGACCTGCACAGTATGGTGCAGTAGCTTTATTCTGATCCATTATAAGCTGTCATGAATCAATCCTGGCTGTCACTGGCTACATGAAATGAAGTTTGGGATGTGTTTCTCAGATTTTGTCTCGCCGTTAGTAAATCAGTATATTACTTATTAAAGTTGTTGATTCACACGGAAACAGAAACTCAGAAAGAAGGAGCTGTTTGTTGTCATTTACTGTTATTTTCTTGTCTATGAATTTACAAGTAATCAATTGTAATCAAAAATCTATTCCTCTTAAATGTTTACGTCACTGAAATATTTGATTTGTTTTTTCCAGATTATATCATTACCAGTTTTGTATTGTTAGTTTTCCATCATAATAGTTTTTTCATTCATTTTTAACTGAATGAAATGTTGCTCAATGCAGGTGTTCATTCATTCATTGTTCTATATGTTTAGTCCTGTTATGTTTTGGACCTGGTCACCAAAAATGGCAGTTATATAATGCATGTGCTGTAAAACAAAAGGATGCCACATGCCACAACATACAGAGGAATTTCAAAGAAGAAAATGAATGGGATAAAAATATACAGCAGTCTATTCCATTCATTCATTCATTCATTCATTCATTCATTCAGGGCTGGAGCCTATCCCAGCTGTCAACTGTCCCACCCCATTCACACTCACATTTACGGCCAATTTAGAATCACCACTGAACCTAACCAGCATGTCTCTGGACAGTGGGAAGAAGCTGTCCAAACTGACCACAGAGACATATGATCTGTATAATAGTTGCTTGGAAGTGGTAAGATTAATTTCTGCAAGAAAAAACCCAACAAAGACAAAGAGTAATGAAGTATAAGTAGAGAATCAAGACCAGGCATGTTGTTGTTGTTGTTTGTTTTTACCTATTTACCTGTTTCCTCGTTCTCTTGTGTCAGCGCCTCCATCGTGCTCCTCACAGGAGTTTAAATGTGTGACGAGCGGTGAATGCATCTCACTGGGATTTGTCTGTGACGGGGAGGAAGACTGCATTGATGGCTCTGATGAACAAAGAACCTGTGGTACGCAGAGTGAAGGTTCATGAGCTCAAAGATGGAAAGGTTATAAGTAAGAAGCTTTCTTTTGAAACCGTGACACCGTGTAAACATTTACTACATCAGTCAGAAGCTTGAAGAACATCACAGAGAATCAAACAGATGCCTGCTCATGTTCAGTAGGGATTTGCTGAACCACTAGATGGCCACATCCTGTCAGTATTCAGCTTAGGTACTTCAGTTTTAAAGTTTAAATAGAGTTATGCACAAATCAACTTAATGCATCAATTTCTTATATATTTACAACAAGATAAATATATATAAATATAGTTTAAGATGAGAACTGTCAGTGTTATAAACTACAATCTCAATCCTCCTGTCTGAAGGAGAACCAGGTGGGACGGAGATGTGGGCGCCTCCCACTGATCCTCCCACTTATAAATATAGACCTGGATGAGGTCTTCCTCCCTTTGTCTCCAGACTCTGCTTGTGTTGGTGCTCAATAGAGTTTGTCATGTGTGTTTGACTCCATTCATTGTAAGTATCTTGACATATTTCAGCGCATTATTTTATAACATGACCAAAGAGAAACTTTTGGTTTGAGTTACTTTATGGATGATTCCTTAAGCAGTTTTGATTTACAATATTAATTGTATTTTTTTTGCTAGTATATTGTTGCATTTATCAAGCATGATTTACATTGCCCTTTCCTTTCTTTTAGAACCACGGCCCTTGGTAGCATCAGCACTAAAGCGTGAGACAAATAAACTAAAAGCAAAGCAATCAGTTTCCTGGTGGTTTGTGTGGCTCCAGTTTGAACCGTGAATTCCCAGACAGTCAGGAACTTAAAGATCTCCAGATCAAGGTTTCATTTCATGTGACTGCTTTATTTATCATGACTTCCCATTCCATGATCTAGAAACCAAAGCAAATAAGGATGAAATGATGTGAATTAAAGCTCTAGGTGATGATCAGCTGTAGCGACTGTGTCCAGATTAGCACGTTCTGAGCATTGCACTGCTTCCTCAACTAATTACCAACTGGAACACATGGTTTTCATCACGTTTTATAATAAGTGTAACACTGGAGACACACGGAGGAGTAACAAACCATGGAATGACGCGACGAGGAACAAAAAGGAAGGCAGGGCTATATATGCACACACGAGGAAGAGAGGGGTGAGAGACGAGAGACGGACAAGGAGGAAACCAATTATCTAATCAACACAGGGAGTGATGCCACAGGAAATCAAAAACTTAACAAAATAAAACATGAACAAAACACAAACGCAGATGAAACAAAACCAGAACCATCACAAAATGACTAAAAGATACGAGTGTGAGGAAAATAAGGAAAGGCCAAGTGGTGTACGTGACCATTCTGTTTTTGTTTTTTTGATAGTTTCACATACTCAGATCATATGTTTCTTTCCTGAGGTACTGTAAGTGGCAGTGTTCCTGCACCGTACTGCCCCAGGAGGAGTGGCTAATAATGAAATGAAACCATCACTACAAGACACCTGAACTCTCATCAAGGTTGTTCAGTTCTGAAGCCTCGTCCACTCATAGCTCTCAGCGTCTGTGCTTCCATTCACTGCAAATGGCTCAAAGCTTCATATTCTGTTCTGTTCTTTGGATAGTTGTTGCTGTTATTGGTAAGTATCCTGATTTTATTAAATCCTACATGTGCAAAGTCTTTAATGTTGATGTTAAGAGGATCAGACGATCAAAAACTCCTTCATCATGTGAACTTTACAACTGAGAGACATATTATTCCATTTGTCCAATGAACAAAGAAAGTGTTTGACTGTTCAGTTCACACATAAAAGTGAACTAGTCCATGTTCATAGTTCACAGTGAAAGTTCATAGACTTTATTTTTAATCTGTTTTTTTTATTATCATTTATTTTTTTAATCAGAAGCTTTGAGCTATTCTTGTTCAGTAGAATCTCTGACTGACCTGCTCATCCATTCCCAGCACAGTCATATTTTTTCTGTAAAGATCTGTACTACTGTTTTGAATAACCATTGACTATATGTTTTAAAAAGAGGCTCAAGACCCACCTTTTTAATCAAGCTTTTAATTGATTGTCTTAATTATCTTTTAGTTTTAGTCCCTCAGTTTTTAGCAATTTTTAGTTTTTAGTAGTTTTTATCAGATTTTTATCACTTCCTTTACTATTTACCAAAAGCATTTTATCTATATGGTTATTTTTGTTTTTAACAGTTTTTAGCAATTTCTAGTTTTTAGTAGTTTTTAAGTTTTTATCATTTTCTTTTCTTTTTATGGAAAGCATTTTATCTGTATTGGTTATTTTTGCCATATTTTATAGTTTTAGTCCTCGGTTTTTAACCCCAGTGTTTCCTCATGGGGGCCGACCACACTGGGAGTTGCGGCTGGTAAACCGATGGGGGTGCTGTCGTGTGGGCGGCTCTGGTCCTGGTGGCCGGAGGGCTCTGCACCTTGGTTTGGGGCCTCCTGTCTGCCTGGGTCGGGGCTGTCTCTATGGCAGCGCTCCCCGCCCTCTCGGTGTGGTCGTCCCCCAAAGGTGGCTGTCTCCTTGCTCCAGGTCTCGGTGCCCGACCATGTCTCTTGGTCTCTTGTGGGTGTGTGGGACGTGTGTGTGTGTGTGAGTGACGTGTGTGGGTGACATGTCTGTGTGTGTGTGTGTGTGTGTGTGGGGGGGGGGGGGGGGTTAATGTGTGTATCTCTTGTCTCTGTGTTTTTATAGGGGTGGGAGGGTTGGATTTTTATTGTTCTGTTTTTACTGTTTTTAGCCTCTGTGAGGCACTTTGGGTTGCTTTTAAAAGGCAGGAAAAGTGCCATATAAATAAAGTTTGATTTGATTTGATTTGATGTACAAGGAAATAACTCAGATGGATCAGGTGCCATAAATTGCATAAGGGCTGATAGTTTACCTCTGACCCCGTTGATATCCTACCTTTCTTTGGGAAGTCACGTTCCACTCAAGGAAGTTTTGGTCTCTGGTCTGGTTAATGCTTTACATGCTTTAAAAACCCAGCATGAGATTTATACGACCTTTATTAGACAGATTTTAGTTTCACTGGGACTTATTGATGTGGAAGACTTTACTTTGTTTCTTCATCTTATTTGTTCATCTAAAAAGGAAAGCAACATGAAACTACACTTAATTACCTTCACCTTTTCTTTTTTCTATTTTACACCCATTATTATTATCATACCACACTCAATATGTGTCGGGTCTAAGAATTCACTGTCTCAAACAAAGTTCATTTGCTGCCTCGTATCTAGATAGATAGATGATCCCCAGGAGCTTCTTGCAGATGTTGAAGGATTTTAACCTCCTCAAGAAGTACATCTTGCTCTGGGTCTTCTTGTACAGCTGCCCCGTGTTGCTCGTCCAGTCCAGCTTGTTGTCCAGCCACAGCCCAAGATATTTATAGGTCTGCACGACCTCCACCTCCTCCGTTACTATCAGAACTGGTCTGGGGTTGGGTCTGTCCCTCCCAAAGTCGAGTGTATCATGAAGTGTATCATCTGAGTATCATGAAGAAGAAAAGTCAAAACACAAAACAATTTTTGATAGAAATTTGGATCCGTTTCTCTTTACTGGATCATCTGGTAAATGATTTGTTGGCATCGTAAAGTCATCTGAGGTTTAACTCTTTCACTACAGCTTATCACTTATTACTACAGTATATTGTGCTGCTTTAACACTCTCAGCCCCTTTAGCTACAACAATGAAAACAAATGAACTCTAGCACTGGTTCTGGCATTTAACATCTTGAACACCTTATTTATATATATTGGTCTAATGTTTCATTCTCTTTATGATCATGTATTATGATTTTGTTTCTTTAGCAAATAGATTTCCTTCAGGATTAATGAAGTTTTATCTTCTCTTAACTGAACATACAGCTGTGGCAGAAAACAACACAACAACACTGACTCCAGCAACTTCTACAGCAGCTCCAACTCCAACTCCAGGTACTACCCCAACAACATCAGCCACAGGTCACAGCTTCTTCAGCAACAATACCAGTACTCACATGATGCTTCTTTTTATTTCAAGGTCCCTGTGATAATAACCCTTGTGGTGGAGGAAGCACATGTGAGACTCGTGCTGATCAGACCTTTATATGCTTGTGTCTGTCTGGAGATAACTACAACAACATTACCAGACGTTGTGACAGTGGTAAGTATTTGTCCAGTACTACCAGTATGAGGTCAGAGCTGCATGAGGAAATAGAATCAGAATCAGAAAATACTTTATTGCCAAGCATGATCGTACATACAAGGAATTTGCCTTGGTGTCGTTACGCCTAAAATAAAATAAAATATAGAAACTATTATATTATAGAACAAATATAGAAATACAACAAAATACAAAAATATATACACAGTATATATATATATATATATATATTCCACCAGAACATTTACTGTGGGATGGTAGTGGGTTTGATGTGTTCATGGAGGGGGCTTGGTATTGTTCAGTAGACGGACTGCAGATGGAAAAAAAATGTTCACCATGTGAGTGGTCCTACACTCGATGGATGGCAGCCGCCTGCCAGAGGGGAGTCTGTTAAATAGTAAGTGTCCAGGGTGAGAGGGATCAGCCACAATCTCACCTGTACGCTTCAGAGTCCTGGAAGCGTACAGCTCATCGAGAGACTTCAGACTGCAGCCAGTCACCTTCTCTGCAGAGCGAATGACACGCTGCAGTCTGCTCTTGTCCTTAGCAGAGGCTGCAGCATACCAGGTGGTGATGGAGCTGGTGGTGATGGACTCAATGATGGCAGAGTAGAAGTGAACCATCATTGACTTTGGCAGGTTGAATTTCTTCAGCTGCTGCAGGAAGTACATCCTCTGCTGTGCTTTTTTAGTTAGGGCGCTGATGTTCCCCTTTGAGGTCCTGGGAGATGATGGTGCCCAGGAAACGGAGGGAGTCCACAGTGTTGACTGTAGAATCAGACAGGATGATGGGGAGGAGTGGGGCTGTGTTCTTCCTGTAAATACCATGACTAAATGTAATAATGTAATGTAATACCATCATGTAGGGCAGTAATGTGTCTTTGGATTGTAGAAAAACTATTAGTATTACTTGGTGTTGATGAAGTCAGTTAGTTTTAATTACCTCAGTTTCATTTAAGTCTAATCAGCTTTTGGAAAAGAAACTCTTCTTTGCTGACTGAAGCTCTTAATGGCAGGTTTTAGGTTAGCTACACATTTTCCTGTTTCCAGTCTAAATGCTAAGCTAATGTTAAAATGACCTGATATGTTTTTTCTGAACTGATGTCATGTAAATAATGTCAGTTTCAAATACTTTAGTAAATGTATGTAAAGGTACACGGTGGAGTCACAGATTAAACACTAGACATGAAACAAATCTCTTCTAAAAAAGCTTTTAAGTGTACATCTGTCTTACTTTGGTGTTTTCTTGTTTTAGCCAAAGCTTTCCCTGGACAACTAGAACTGCCTCAGATAGTTTATGATAACAGTATGTCAGACAAGGCATCACCAGCGTTCAAAAGGGCTGCAGACATTATTACAGAAGAGGTGAAAATACATTTCCTCTCTCTATCTTTCAGTTATACTGACATCTTGATTCATTCTAATAAATGTACAACACTTAGGTATCAAACCATATACCTGTGTTGTCAGATGATGACCTAAACAAAATGACATTTTCTTTCTTCCAAAACACAGCTGGACAAGAGTTTGAGATCTGATCCTACTTACCGTGGATGTATAGTGCTGGAACTCAGGTAAGTTTTGAGTATAGAATTAACCATCCATCTATCTTGAAGCAGTTCACTCAGATCCTACTGCACTTAATAATTACCATCATTAAGAGTGATTTCTGTCCCTATAGGCCAGTCAGCAACACTAGATTAAGGGTGAATCAACATGTCAATGCGTCTGTAGAGCTCATCTACTCAGCAGAGTCCACAGTCACAACATCACAAGTTCAACAGATGGTGAAGACTGCCACTGAATGCACCAACTGTTCACTGGCAGGGGCAACTCTTGAGGGTGAGTTAATTACCTGGATCTAGTCCAGTCATTAAGTACTTCAATGGTAAAAAAAAAATAAAAATCTTTAAACCCAACTTGAAGCCCGACTTGATCTGTCATTTGTCTTGATTAGTTGTTTGTAAAGTTTTGTGCATATTTTGTTCTAGATGTTTGAGTGAGTTTCACTGAAATGATCTTCCTTTCCCTCCCTTGAATTAAAGAGGTAGACCTGTGTCAGAGGAACCCATGTGATGGAACCACCACAAGCTGCTCTTCAAAAGATGGAACTGTAACCTGCACCTGTCTGGACGGCTACTATTCAACTGACTTCTGTACCAGAATATGTCTTGGTGAGAGGATTTAGTTTTAGATTTTTAAATGTCTGAAGAGTGTGTTAATATTTCTTTGACCAAACAACAAACTGACTTTTAAATGTTTTATATTTTTGCAGCTTGTCCCTGTGGACAAAAAGCAGAGAATTCTGTGTGTGATTAATGTTGGTTTGTTCATTAGTGGAACTTATTGATGTGGAAGACCTTACTTTGTTTCTTCATCTTATTTGTTCATCTAAAAAGGAAAGCAACATGAAACTACACTTAATTACCATCACCTTTTCTTCACTTAGATATTTTACACAGCCTATTATAAACTCTTAGAATTTTTCTACATTATCATGAAACTGAATGTAAATTAGCATAACTGTTTTATAATTTTAGAAATAGAAATTAGCCTAATTTGGATCAGTTTCTTTTTACTGGATCATCTGGTAAATCCTCAATCATTTAATTAAGTTATTTTACAGCGGCTCCAAGTAATACAACAGCTCCAGGTTCTACAGTGTCTCCAACTCCAGCTCCAGGTACTACCCCAACAACATCAGCCACAGGTCACAGCTTCTTCAGCAACAATACCAGTACTCACATGATGCTTCTTTTCATTTCCAGGTCCCTGTAGTAATAACCCTTGTGGCAGAGGAAGCACATGTGAGGCTCGTGCCAATCAGACCTTTATATGCTTGTGTCTGCCTGGAGATTACTACAACAGCATTAATAAACGTTGTGAGAGCGGTAAGTATTTGTTTGGTACTACCACTATGAGGTCAGTGCTGCATGAGGAAATGACATAACTAAGATAATATAATACCATGGGTAATAGAATTTTTCACATTAAAGAGTTTCACAGTTTCTAATACTTTAGTAAATGTATGTAAAGGTACACGGTAGCGATGTGTGATATTTCATCGTTTACGATATATCGTCAAAAACATTCCCCATGGTAAGAATATGTCATCCCGTGATAAAAACAATAAATTCCCGTTAATGACGTACATGTGTGTAGATATGAGCTCGTGTCCACCTCCATTATCTGGAACGGGTTTGTTTTTAACACCTGAATTGATTTTTCAATTACATAAAGAAATTAAATATTTGTACTTTTGTTTCCCACCCTGGACGGTCCTACAAGAAACTAGTGTTTCCAAAATTTTCCTAGGAATGTTTTGAATGTGCACAAACCGTCATTGGAGTATTACATGCGTTATTTCAGCTGCAGTCTGAACGAAAACAGTGCGTCGTGAATTAGCGACACTAGGCATGAAGGAGTTAAAAAGTCTGACGCAGAGCAGCAAATTACAACATGCAAGGTTTGCAAACAAATAGTGCATAAAAAGGACAGTAACAGCACTAATTTGTTCCACCACCTCAAACACAAGCACAAACCAGAAGATGAAGAAAGACAGAAAATGAGCAAAGATGCAGAAGCAGCGTCAACTTCATCCAAAGAGTCCGGGAACAAAACAACAACTCAGAGAAAACTGGACGATGCATTACAGTCAAAAAGATTAGACTGAACTGGTGTTTATTTATCGTTACCGTCATAAATACCAGAAATTATCGGGATAAATTTTTTAGTTCATATCGCCCATCCCTAGTACACGGTGGAGTCAGAGAATTAAACACTTGACATAAAAAACTCCCTTCTAACAAAAAAAACTGTACATCTGTCTTACTGTGGTGTTTTCTTGTTTTAGCCAAAGTTTTCCCTGGACAACTACAACTGCCTGAGATAGTTTATGAGAACAGTATGTCAGACAAGGCATCACCAACTTTCAAAAGGGCTGCAGACATTATTACAGAAGAGGTGAAAATACATTTTCTCTCTATCTTTCAGTTATACTGACATCTTGATTCATTCTAATAAATGTACAACACTTAGGTATCAAACCATATACCTGTGTTGTCAGATGATGACCTAAACAAAATGACATTTTCTTTCTTCCAAAACACAGCTGTTCAAGAGTTTGAGATCTGATCCTACTTACCGTGGATGTATAGTGCTGGAACTCAGGTAAGTTTTGAGTATAGAATTAACCATCCATCTATCTTGAAGCAGTTCACTCAGATCCTACTGCACTTAATAATTACCATCATTAAGAGTGATTTCTGTCCCTATAGGCCTATGGTCAGGGCTATGCCTGCGGTCAATGCGTCTGTAGAGCTCATCTACTCAGCAGAGTCCACAGTCACAACATCACAAGTTCAACAGATGGTGAAGAATGCCACTGAATGCACCAACTGTTTACTGGCAGGGGCAACTTTTGCTGGTGAGTTAATTACCTGGATCTAGTCCAGTCATTAAGTACTTCAATGGTAAAAAAGTATCAGAGTAAAACTCAAATACTCAAGACTGATTTGTTCTCAGGCAGAGATGTTCTTTAATCTACAACTGTCTGACATTAATGTACCCACTCATCTTTAGATTAGAATAGATTGTGATTTTATTATATCACATGGAAATGAATTAACAAAGCAACATTTCAGAGATGCACTGTGAGTGTAGTGTATTGCAGTAAGGTGTAGATTATCTCTAAGCATGTGGTCTTTAAGCCCAATTTGATCTGTCATTTCTCTTGATTAGTTGTTTGGAAAGTTTTGTGCATATTTTGTTCTAGATGTTTGAGTGAGTTTCACTGAAATGATCTTCCTTTCCCTCCCTTGAATTGAAGAGGTAGACCTGTGTCAGAGGAACCCATGTGATGTATACACCACCACAAGCTGCTCTTCACAAGATGGAAGTTACACCTGCACCTGTCTGGACGGCTACGTTCCGACTGACTTCTGTACCAGAATATGTCTTGGTGAGAGGATTTAGTTTTAGATTTTTAAATGTCTGAAGAGTGTGTTAATATTTCTTTGACCAAACAACAAACTGACTTTTAAATGTTTTATATTTTTGCAGCTTGTCCCTGTGGACAAAAAGCAGAGAATTCTGTGTGTGATTAATGTTGGTTTGTTCATTAGTGGAACTTATTGATGTGGAAGACCTTACTTTGTTTCTTCATCTTATTTGTTCATATAAAAAGCAAAGCAACATGAAACTACACTTAATTACCTTCACCTTTTCTTCATTTAAATAGTTTAGATCTGTTTAAAGTATTTTTCTCAGAAAGTTCCAGTTTCTTCTACTTCCCTGATCGTACCACACTCAGTATGTGTCAGGTCTAAGAATTCACTGTCCCATCTCAGTGTTGGTGACATCATTGTTTTATAAGCTTTGATACAAATGAGTCTGTTTCTTTTTACTGGATCATCTGGTAAATCCCCAGAAAATTTAAATGATTTATTTTACAGCGGCTCCAGTTACTACTGCAGCACCAGGTACTACTCCAGGTACTTCAGCAGATCCAGGTACTACAGCAGCTTCAAATACTACAGCGCCTCCAAGTAACACAACAGCACCAGGTACTACAGTGTCTCCAACTCCAGCTCCAGGTACTACTCCAACAACATCAGCCACAGGTCACAGCTTCTTCAGCAACAATACCAGTACTCACATGATGCTTCTTTTCATTTCAAGATCCCTGTGATAAAAACCCTTGTGGCAGAGGAAGCACATGTGAGGCTCGTGCTGGCCAGACCTTTATATGCTTGTGTCTGCCTGGAGATTACTACAACACCATTACTAAACGTTGTGACAGTGGTAAGTATTTGTCCAGTACTACCACTATGAGGTCAGAGCTGCATGAGGAACTAGAATCAGAATCAGAAAAGACTTTATTGCCAAGCATAATCGTACATACAAGGAATTTGCCTTGGTGTCGTTACGCCTAAAATAAAATAAAATATAGAAACTATATTATAGAACAAATATAGAAATACAACAAAATACAAAAATATATACACAGTATATATATATATATATATATATTCCACCAGAACATTTACTGTGGGATGGTAGTGGGTTTGATGTGTTCATGGAGGGGGCTTGGTATTGTTCAGTAGACGGACTGCGGATGGAAAAAAACTGTTCGCCATGCGAGTGGTCCTACACTCGATGGATGGCAGCCGCCTGCCAGAGGGGAGTCTGTTAAATAGTAAGTGTCCTGGAAGCGTACAGCTCGTCGAGAGACTTCAGACTGCAGCCAGTCACCTTCTCTGCAGAGCGAATGACACGCTGCAGTCTGCTCTTGTCCTTAGCAGAGGCTGCAGCATACCAGGTGGTGATGGAGCTGGTGGTGATGGACTCAATGATGGCAGAGTAGAAGTGAACCATCATTGACTTTGGCAGGTTGAATTTCTTCAGCTGCTGCAGGAAGTACATCCTCTGCTGTGCTTTTTTAGTTAGGGCGCTGATGTTTCCCTTTGAGGTCCTGGGAGATGATGGTGCCCAGGAAACGGAGGGAGTCCACAGTGTTGACTGTAGAATCAGACAGGATGATGGGGAGGAGTGGGGCTGTGTTCTTCCTGTAAATACCATGACTAAATGTAATAATGTAATGTAATACCACCATGTAGGGCAGTAATGTGTCGTTGGATTGTAGAAAAACTATTAGTATTACTTGGTGTTGATGAAGTCAGTTAGTTTGAATTACCTCAGTTTCATTTAAGTCTAATCAGCTTTTGGAAAAGAAACTCTTCTTTGCTGACTGAAGCTCTTAATGGCAGGTTTTAGGTTAGCTACACATTTTCCTGTTTCCAGTCTAAATGCTAAGCTAATTTAAAATGACCTGATATGTTTTTTCTGAACTGATGTCATGTAAATAATGTCAGTTTCAAATACTTTAGTAAATGTATGTAAAGGTACACGGTGGAGTCACAGATTAAACACTAGACATGAAACAACTCTCTTCTAAAAAAGCTTTTAAGTGTACATCTGTCTTACTGTGGTGTTTTCTTGTTTTAGCCAAAGTTTTCCCTGGACAACTACAACTGCCTGAGATAGTTTATGAGAACAGTATGTCAGACAAGGCATCACCAGCATTCAAAAGGGCTGCAGACATTATTACAGAAGAGGTGAAAAATACATTTACTCTCTCTATCTTTCAGTTATACTGACATCTTGATTCATTCTAATAAATGTACAACACTTAGGTATCAAACCATATACCTGTGTTGTCAGATGATGACCTAAACAAAATGACATTTTCTTTCTTCCAAAACACAGCTGGACAAGAGTTTGAGATCTGATCATACTTACCGTGGATGTATAGTGCTGGAACTCAGGTAAGTTTTGAGTATAGAATTAACCATCCATCTATCTTGAAGCAGTTCACTCAGATCCTACTGCACTTAATAATTACCATCATTAAGAGTGATTTCTGTCCCTATAGGTCAGTCAGCAACACTAGATTAAGGGAGAATCAACATGTCAATGCGTCTGTAGAGCTCATCTACTCAGCAGAGTCCACAGTCACAACATCACAAGTTCAACAGATGGTGAAGACTGCCACAGAATGCACCAACTGTGTACTGGCAGGGGCAAGTTTTGAGGGTGAGTTAATTACCTGGATCTAGTCCAATCATTAAGTACTTCAATGGTAAAAAAAAAAAAAAATCTTTAAACCCAACTTGAAGCCCGACTTGATCTGTCATTTGTCTTGATTAGTTGTTTGGAAAGTTTTGTGCATATTTTGTTCTAGATGTTTGAGTGAGTTTCACTGAAATGATCTTCCTTTCCCTCCCTTGAATTAAAGAGGAAGACCTGTGTCAGAGGAACCCATGTGATGAAGCCACCACAAGCTGCTCTTCACTAGATGGAACTGTAACCTGCACCTGTCTGGACGGCTACGTTCCGTCTGACTTCTGTACCAGAATATGTCTTGGTGAGAGGATTTAGTTTTAGATTTTTAAATGTCTGAAGAGTGTGTTAATATTTCTTTGACCAAACAACAAATTGACATTTAAAGGTTTTATATTTTTGCAGCTTGTCCCTGTGGACAAAAAGCAGAGAATTCTGTGTGTGATTAATGTTGGTTTGTTCATTAGTGGAACTTATTGATGTGGAAGACCTTACTTTGTTTCTTCATCTTATTTGTTCATATAAAAGGAAAGCAACATGAAACTACACTTAATTACCATCACCTTTTCTTCACTTAGATATTTTACACAGCCTATTATAAACTCTTAGAATTGTTCTACATTATCATGAAACTGAATGTAAATTAGCATCATTGTTTCATCATTTTTGATAGAAATTAGTCTAATTTGGATCAGTTTCTTTTTACTGGATCATCTGGTAAATCCTCAATCATTTAATTAAGTTATTTTACAGCGGCTCCAAGTAATACAACAGCTCCATTTACTACAGTGTCTCCAACTCCAGCTCCAGGTACTACCCCAACAACATCAGCCACAGGTCACAGCTTCTTCAGCAACAATACCAGTACTCACATGATGCTTCTTTTCATTTCCAGGTCCCTGTAGTAATAACCCTTGTGGCAGAGGAAGCACATGTGAGGCTCGTGCCAATCAGACCTTTATATGCTTGTGTCTGCCTGGAGATAACTACAACAGCATTAATAAACGTTGTGAGAGCGGTAAGTATTTGTTTGGTACTACCACTATGAGGTCAGTGCTGCATGGAGAAATGACATAACTAAGATGATGTAATACCACTGTGTAGTACAATTTTTCACATTAAAGAGTTTCACAGTTTCTAATACTTTAGTAAATGTATGTAAAGGTACACGGTAGCGATGTGTGATATTTCATCGTTTACGATATATCGTCAAAAACATTCCCCATGGTAAGAATATGTCATCCCGTGATAAAAACAATAAATTCCCGTTAATGACGTACATGTGTGTAGATATGAGCTCGTGTCCACCTCCATTATCTGGAACGGGTTTGTTTTTAACACCTGAATTGATTTTTCAATTACATAAAGAAATTAAATATTTGTACTTTTGTTTCCCACCCTGGCCGGTCCTACAAGAAACTAGTGTTTCTAAAATTTTCCTAGGAATGTTTTGAATGTGCACAAACCGTCATTGGAGTATTACATGGGTTATTTCAGCTGCAGTCTGAACGGAAACAGTGCGTCGTGAATTAGCGACACTAGACATGAAGGGGTTAAAAAGTCTGACGCAGAGCAGCAAATTACAACATGCAAGGTTTGCAAACAAATAGTGCATAAAAAGGACAGTAACAGCACTAATTTGTTCCACCACCTCAAACACAAGCACAAACCAGAAGATGAAGAAAGACAGAAAATGAGCAAAGATGCAGAAGCAGCGTCGACTTCATCCAAAGAGTCCGGGAACAAAACAACAACTCAGAGAAAACTGGACGATGCATTACAGTCAAAAAGATTAGAATGAACTGGTGTTTATTTATCGTTACCGTCATAAATACCAGAAATTATCGGGATAAATTTTTTAGTTCATATCGCCCATCCCTAGTACACGGTGGAGTCAAACAATTAAACACTTGACATAAAAAACTCCCTTCTAACAAAAAAAACTGTACATCTGTCTTACTGTGGTGTTTTCTTGTTTTAGCCAAAGTTTTCCCTGGACAACTACAACTGCCTGAGATAGTTTATGAGAACACTATGTCAGACAAGGCATCACCAGCGTTCAAAAGGGCTGCAGACATTATTACAGAAGAGGTGAAAAATACATTTCCTCTCTCTATCTTTCAGTTATACTGACATCTTGATTCATTCTAATAAATGTACAACACTTAGGTATCAAACCATATACCTGTGTTGTCAGATGATGACCTAAACAAAATCACATTTTGTTTCTTCCAAACCACAGCTGGACAAGAGTTTGGGATCTGATCTTACTTACCGTGGATGTATAGTGCAGGAACTCAGGTAAGTTTTGAGTATAGAATTAACCATCCATCTATCTTGAAGCAGTTCACTCAGATCCTACTGCACTTAATAATTACCATCATTAAGAGTGATTTCTGTCCCTATAGGCCAGTCGACAACATTAGATTAAGGGCTATGCCTGGGGTCAATGCGTCTGTAGAGCTCATCTACTCAGCAGAGTCCACAGTCACAACATCACAAGTTCAAGAGATGGTGAAGACTGCCACTGAATGCACTGACTGTGCACTGGCAGGGGCAACTTTTGAGGGTGAGTTAATTACCTGGATCTAGTGAAATCATAAAGTACTTCAATGATTAAAAAAATAAAGAAAAAAAATAAAAATCTTTAAACCCAACTTGAAGCCCGACTTGATCTGTCATTTGTCTTGATTAGCTGTTTGTAAAGTTTTGTGCATATTTTGTTCTAGATGTTTGAGTGAGTTTCACTGAAATGATCTTCCTTTCCCTCCCTTGAATTAAAGAGGTAGACCTGTGTCAGAGGAACCCATGTGATGGAACCACCACAAGCTGCTCTTCACTAGATGGAACCTTCAGCTGCACCTGTCTGGACGGCTACGTTCCGTCTGACTTCTGTACCAGAATATGTCTTGGTGAGAGGATTTAGTTTTAGATTTTTAAATGTCTGAAGAGTGTGTTAATATTTCTTTGATCAAACAACAAACTGACTTTTAAATGTTTTATATTTTTGCAGCTTGTCCCTGTGGACAAAAAGCAGAGAATTCTGTGTGTGATTAATGTTGGTTTGTTCATTAGTGGAACTTATTGATGTGGAAGACCTTACTTTGTTTCTTCATCTTATTTGTTCATATAAAAGGAAAGCAACATGAAACTACACTTAAATACCATCCCCTTTTCTTCATTTAAATATTTTAGATCTGTTTAAAGTATTTTTCTCTAAAAGTTCCAGTTTCTTCTACTTCCCTGATCGTACCACACTCAGTATGTGTCAGGTCTAAGAATTCACTGTCTCAACCTCAGTGTGGGCGACATCATTGTTTTATAATTTTTGATACAAATGAGTCTGTTTCTTCTTACTGGATCATCTGGTAAATCCCCAGAAAATTTAAATAATTTATTTTACAGCGGCTCCAGTTACTACAGTGGCTCCAACACCGGCTCCAGGTACTACAGTGGCTCCAACTCCAGCTCCAGGTACTACCCCAACAACATCAGCCACAGGTCACAGCTTCTTCAGCAACAATACCAGTACTCACATGATGCTTCTTTTCATTTCAAGATCCCTGTGATAAAAACCCTTGTGGTGGAGGAAGCACATGTGAGGCTCGTGCCAATCAGACCTTTATATGCTTGTGTCTGTCTGGAGATTACTACAACAATACTAGCACAAGTTGTAAGAGAGGTAAGTATTTGTTTGGTACTACCACTATGAGGTCAGTGCTGCATGGAGAAATGACATAACTAAGATGATGTAATACCATCATGTGGGGCAGTGATGTGTCTTTAGGATATATGGATGGATGGATGGATGCAGTGGTGGTGCAGTGGTTTTTAAGTCCAGTTAAGGCTCAGAGTTGAGCAGGCGGATGGCATGTGAATAGAAACTCTTCTTCAGCCTCTCAGTCTTCGTCCTCAGGCTTCAGAAACACCGGCCTGATGGCAGTAGAGAGAAGAGAGAGTGTTTGGGATACAATAAGGGCCACTTCACGATGGTTAGTCTGAAGGGTGGAAATCGCCTCATGTAGCTCGGACAGTGCAGCGTCCGTGGCCGCCTGGGGTGGGATATAGACGGCGCTGATGATGACCGAAGTAAACTCGCGGGGCAGTTAGTGGGGACGGCATTTAATGGTTAGGAGCTCCAGGTTAGACGAGCATGATCGTATGAGAGGGACAACGTTCCTACTGTCACACCAGTTGTTATTAACCATAAGACACACTCCACCTCCCTTTGATTTCCCCGACTCACTCGTTCTGTCCACGCAGTGAACTGAAAGGAACTCCACAGGTTGAATGGCAAAGCATGACCTCCTTTGTTTGTGTTGGCTCCCTGGCACAGGACGTCCTGGGGCCACACCGGGATGTAGGAAGATTATTAGTATTACTTGGTGTTGATAAAGGCAGTTCGTTTTAATTACCTCAGTTTCATTTAAGTCTAATCAGCTTTTGGAAAAGAAACTCTTCTTTGCTGACTGAAGCTCTTAATTGCAGGTTTCATGTTAGCTACACATTTTCCTGTTTTCAGTCTAAATGCTAAGCTAATGTTAAAGTGACCTAATATGTTTTTGTTTTTTTTCTGAATTGATGTCATGTAAATAATGTCATAGTTCTCATTTTCCATATTTAAGAGTTCCAGAGATTGTAATTAGTAAATGTATGTAAAGATACACGGTGGAGTCACAGATTAAACACTAGACATGAAACAACTCTCTTCTAAAAAAGCTTTTAAGTGTACATCTGTCTTACTGTGGTGTTTTCTTGTTTTAGCCAAAGTTTTCCCTGGACAACTACAACTGCCTGAGATAGTTTATGATAACAGTATGTCAGACAAGGCATCACCAGCGTTCAAAAGGGCTGCAGACATTATTACAGAAGAGGTGAAAATACATTTCCTCTCTCTATCTTTCAGTTATACTGACATCTTGATTCATTCTAATAAATGTACAACACTTAGGTATCAAACCATATACCTGTGTTGTCAGATGATGACCTAAACAAAATGACATTTTCTTTCTTTCAAAACACAGCTGGACAAGAGTTTGAGATCTGATCCTACTTACCGTGGATGTATAGTGCTGGAACTCAGGTAAGTTTTGAGTATAGAATTAACCATCCATCTATCTTGAAGCAGTTCACTCAGATCCTACTGCACTTAATAATTACCATCATTAAGAGTGATTTCTGTCCCTATAGGCCAGTCAGCAACACTAGATTAAGGGAGAATCAACATGTCAATGCGTCTGTAGAGCTCATCTACTCAGCAGAGTCCACAGTCACAACATCACAAGTTCTACAGATGGTGAAGACTGCCACTGAATGCACTGACTGTAAACTGGCAGGGGCAACTTTTGCTGGTGAGTTAATTACCTGGATCTAGTCCAATCATTAAGTACTTCAATGGTAAAAAGAGTAAAACTCAAATACTCAAGACTGATTTGTTCTCAGATCTATCTATCTATCTATCTATCTATCTATCTATCTATCTATCTATCTATCTATCTATCTAGTTTCAAACTGGTGTTGTTTCTCCTGGTCTGCTCAGTTTTTCTGTTTCTGTTCTACATGCATTTAATCAGGTGAGATTTATTTGATTCTTTCAGTAAGGTTGGTTTAGCAGAGTAGGTTCGTAAGGTGTGTTTTCACGCAGGCATGGCGTCCTCTGAGACGCCTCCTCCGTCTATCAGGCAGGGAGTGCGGACAGTCCCGCCGGATGGCTCTGTAACCGTGGAGGAGGTGTTGTTGGCTGTCATTGAGCAGGACATGATGAACTGCAGTAAAAGCTGATCGAGGTGATCGGGGTGGTTATTATCAGGGGTGTACGCCAGCTTGGGACACATGAAATGTTTGCAGTGTGAAGATGCGGGACACATTCGAGAAGCATGTCTGCATAAACAGCCAGCAGACTCTGACTCAGTGGACGAAGCTGGTGGCTCTGCTGCTCCAGGGTCTGTGGAGGGAGCCGAGCCCGGCGATTCAGGCCCTGCGCCCAGTGCTGAGGGCCCTGCGGAGGGTGTGGGTGCTGCTAGCGGATTGTAGTGTTGTAGCAGAGATAACTAATGGTGGGGATGAGAGAAAGGAACTGAGTCAGCTGGAGAAGCAGCAGGCCTCTGTGTCTATAGAGAACTCGAATGAATCAAAGTCAGTAGAAACCGCTGAGGACAGAGCTTCCACTAGTGTTTCAGGACAGGGTGAAGTCTGTAGCCAGAACTCAGATTAGAATATTTTGTCAGCAATATACATCACACACAAGAGCGACGAAAAGGGATCATTTTGAACTGTTAGAGAAGGAAATCAGTTTAATAGAAGATGGCATTATTAATGGGTCAGATAACAACAATACAACTCTGGAGAAAAGGAAGGAAGCTTTAAGTAGTTTTCTTCATGAAAGAGCAAAAGGTGCTCTGATTAAATCTAGAATCCTGTCTATCAGAGACATAGATGCACCTACTCGTTTCTTTTTTAAGTTGGGAAGGAAGGTCAGGAAACAGAACCAGATGTTACATCTCAAGCTTTCAAATGGGTCTGTGACCACGGAGCCATCAGAGATGAGGAAGCTGGCCACTGACTTCTACAGCAGCCTGTTCAGTGCTGATGTCTGTGACTCTGACTGTGTGGACGAGATACTGGAGGGACTACCTCTGTTAGGGGAGGCATATGCAACCTCACTGGAGTCTGTCATCTCCTTTGATGAAATATCTGCAGCAGTGAAACAGCTCAGCTCTGGTCGGTCTGGTATTGATGGACTTCCATTTATATGGGACTGTTGATGAAGAACCTCTATTCTACAGCCCAGCCATACAGCACGTGTGTCAGCTCTTTCAGTGTTCAGAAGATCTTTACAACAGCTGGGCTGACGAAGCTGGCAGGACCGAGGTCAGTGGACCAATGGAAAACTGCTGCTCGGCTGTGTCGAGACACTGGAATAAAGTCTCTGCGTTTCATGGATAAACTGCTGGAGGAGGTGATGAACACACTTCCTGGTTCTTTTAGGAGAGCATTAGGTGCAGAGTCCACAGAGGATCATCCCGTCATATTTCCTGAGTTGTCCATTGGTGCTGCAGTGGAGGAGGATGAAGAAGAGGACGGGGTTCTGTTATCCTTCAGAACACCTGAACTGTTGAACTTCTCTGAAGCATCAACAAAGAGCTTGTATGCTGTATCTGTGAAGGTTCTCAACAGAGTTGGGTTGATGTGTTGGTGCCAGAGCAGGAAGTCGGTGTGGTTTTTATCAGGCTGAAGAAACGTTACAACATCTGTGCTCAGATCTATCTATCTTTTTTTCTTTCTCTCTTTCTTATCTATGGCAGCATATAATAAAAAATCTATCAAACAGCTTTGTAGTGCAGAGAAAAGCTTATGATGTGGTAGTTTAGGAGCAGTGTAATTCATTTTATGACTTTATTAGGATTACATCAAAAGGAACCATGTAAAGTATGTATCTGGTTAGTTGTTTGGCAGGAGTGTTATATCTCTGTCTGTCTCGATAGCATAAAATAAAACAATCAAACAGCTTTGTAGTGCAGAGAAACTTAATGATGTGGTCATTTAATAACGGCTGTTACAGTGCAGTTTATTGTATGATTTTATTAGAATTACATCAGAAGGAACCATGAACTGGTATTCATTTCAGAAACCATTGAAAAAACATGGTGTTTACGCACGATGTCAATGTTTTATTAGCTCTTAGTTTTATAAGTTCTTCAGATGAGTTATTCATTGTAAGAGTTTTATCTTGTTATTGTCACCTCTGTCCTCAAACAGCGTATAAAGTATCAGTAACAACGTCTTATTGTTAGACTGTTATCATACTGTACATTCAAACCTTAGTTAGTTGTTTGGAAGGAGTGTTATGACATATCTCTGTCCAGTTTTTGTGCATATTTTGTTCTAGATGTTTGAGTGAGTTTCACTGAAATGATCTTCCTTTCCCTCCCTTGAATTAAAGAGGTAAACCTGTGTCAGAGGAACCCATGTGATGTATACACCACAAGCTGCTCTTCACATGATGGAACTTTAAGCTGCACCTGTCTGGACGGCTACGTTCAGACTGACACAAGTTACAGAAAATGTATTGGTGAGAGTATTTGGTTTTAGATTGTTAAATGTCTGAAGAGTGTGTTAACATTTCTAGGACTGAATAACAAACTGACTTTTATACGTTTTATACTTTTACAGCTTGTAAATTTGGTTATTCTGGTTTTAACTGCAATGAAAGTGAGTATACAGCACATGATTATCAATGAATGAAACAATAATATATCCCGTGTTAGGCTACGTTACTGTGTGCTGTGATACTGACGTCCTCTACGTTATTTATTAGCATGGCAGCTAGCCCTGGTGATCGTTGGCTCCGTGCTCGGTGGACTGCTGCTCATCCTCCTCACAATAGTCTCTGTTTGGTGAGTTTCTCACTCATTCATTTACCTACACTCAAACATTCAGTTATTTGTTTTTGGTATACTCGACACAAACGCATTTTTGGAAAACCTCTAAACCTATTAAACCATCCTTTTATCTCGTTAGGTGGCTAAAGAAAAGTTCTAAGAAGAACAAAGCGTCAGACATCGGCCTCATTCCTGCTAAGGGACCAGTGGCCAACAAGAGACCGGATAAGAGGACCAACCTGGAGATGATTCATGGCAACAGCAGGCAAAACCTGATACCAATGGGCAGGAACTCGGTGAGTATGAGTCTAACCCTGGTTGTGTGTTTCTTAATTTTCTTAGTGTTTTGCTGACAAAGAAACTTTTTTTATTTACTTTTCATTTCAGCAGCTGGAGGAGAACCACTATGATGAAATTTCCCCGTATGCCGTATATGAACCGACACCAAAATAACCCGTATGCTTGGAGCCAAGGCCACATCAACCCTTACTACAACTAAGATGATGGGAGACACATTAGATGATGCAGAATCATAGAGTTTGACATTGACCATGACCCAATAGCTACTGAATGTTGTTGTGATTTATTTATTTTTTACAGATTTACTTCACAAATACCATCCTTTTATAGTAAAAGCTGTATAAATATAACTACAGTAGTTGTGTATATGTGCTAACTGGCCTTTCACCACTCTGGTGCAGTAGCTTTATTCTGATCCATTATAAGCTGTCATGAATCAATCCTGGCTGTCACTGGCTACATGAAATGAAGTTTGGGATGTGTTTCTCAGATTTTGTCTCGCCGTTAGTAAATCAGTATATTACTTATTAAAGTTGTTGATTCACACGGAAACAGAAACTCAGAAAGAAGAAGCTGTTTGTTGTCATTTACTGTTATTTTCTTGTCTATGAATTTACAAGTAATCAATTGTAATCAAAAATCTATTCCTCTTAAATGTTTACGTCACTGAAATATTTGATTTGTTTTTTCCAGATTATATCATTACCAGTTTTGTATTGTTAGTTTTCCATCATAATAGTTTTTTCATTCATTTTTAACTGAATGAAATGTTGCTCAATGCAGGTGTTCATTCATTCATTGTTCTATATGTTTAGTCCTGTTATGTTTTGGACCTGGTCACCAAAAATGGCAGTTATATAATGCATGTGCTGTAAAACAAAAGGATGCCACATGCCACAACATACAGAGGAATTTCAAAGAAGAAAATGAAAGGGATAAAAATATACAGCAGACTATTCCATTCATTCATTCATTCATTCATTCATTCATTCATTCAGGGCTGGAGCCTATCCCAGCTGTCAACTGTCCCACCCCATTCACACTCACATTTACGGCCAATTTAGAATCACCACTGAACCTAACCAGCATGTCTCTGGACAGTGGGAAGAAGCTGTCCAAACTGACCACAGAGACATATGATCTGTATAATAGTTGCTTGGAAGTGGTAAGATTAATTTCTGCAAGAAAAAACCCAACAAAGACAAAGAGTAATGAAGTATAAGTAGAGAATCAAGACCAGGCATGTTGTTGTTGTTGTTTGTTTTTACCTATTTACCTGTTTCCTCGTTCTCTTGTGTCAGCGCCTCCATCGTGCTCCTCACAGGAGTTTAAATGTGTGACGAGCGGTGAATGCATCTCACTGGGATTTGTCTGTGACGGGGAGGAAGACTGCATTGATGGCTCTGATGAACAAAGAACCTGTGGTACGCAGAGTGAAGGTTCATGAGCTCAAAGATGGAAAGGTTATAAGTAAGAAGCTTTCTTTTGAAACCGTGACACCGTGTAAACATTTACTACATCAGTCAGAAGCTTGAAGAACATCACAGAGAATCAAACAGATGCCTGCTCATGTTCAGTAGGGATTTGCTGAACCACTAGATGGCCACATCCTGTCAGTATTCAGCTTAGGTACTTCAGTTTTAAAGTTTAAATAGAGTTATGCACAAATCAACTTAATGCATCAATTTCTTATATATTTACAACAAGATAAATATATATAAATATAGTTTAAGATGAGAACTGTCAGTGTTATAAACTACAATCTCAATCCTCCTGTCTGAAGGAGAACCAGGTGGGACGGAGATGTGGGCGCCTCCCACTGATCCTCCCACTTATAAATATAGACCTGGATGAGGTCTTCCTCCCTTTGTCTCCAGACTCTGCTTGTGTTGGTGCTCAATAGAGTTTGTCATGTGTGTTTTGACTCCATTCATTGTAAGTATCTTGACATATTTCAGCGCATTATTTTATAACATGACCAAAGAGAAACTTTTGGTTTGAGTTACTTTATGGATGATTCCTTAAGCAGTTTTGATTTACAATATTAATTGTATTTTTTTTGCTAGTATATTGTTGCATTTATCAAGCATGATTTACATTGCCCTTTCCTTTCTTTTAGAACCACGGCCCTTGGTAGCATCAGCACTAAAGCGTGAGACAAATAAACTAAAAGCAAAGCAATCAGTTTCCTGGTGGTTTGTGTGGCTCCAGTTTGAACCGTGAATTCCCAGACAGTCAGGAACTTAAAGATCTCCAGATCAAGGTTTCATTTCATGTGACTGCTTTATTTATCATGACTTCCCATTCCATGATCTAGAAACCAAAGCAAATAAGGATGAAATGATGTGAATTAAAGCTCTAGGTGATGATCAGCTGTAGAGACTGTGTCCAGATTAGCACGTTCTGAGCATTGCACTGCTTCCTCAACTAATTACCAACTGGAACACATGGTTTTCATCACGTTTTATAATAAGTGTAACACTGGAGACACACGGAGGAGTAACAAACCATGGAATGACGCGACAGGAGAGACGAGAGGGGTGAGAGACGAGAGACGGACAAGGAGGAAACCAATTATCTAATCAACACAGGGAGTGATGCCACAGGAAATCAAAAACTTAACAAAATAAAACATGAACAAAACACAAACGCAGATGAAACAAAACCAGAACCATCAGAAAATGACTAAAAGATACGAGTGTGAGGAAAACAAGGAAAGGCCAAGTGGTGTACGTGACCATTCTGTTTTTGTTTTTTTGATAGTTTCACATACTCAGATCATATGTTTCTTTCCTGAGGTACTGTAAGTGGCAGTGTTCCTGCACCGTACTGCCCCAGGAGGAGTGGCTAATAATGAAATGAAACCATCACTACAAGACACCTGAACTCTCATCAAGGTTGTTCAGTTCTGAAGCCTCGTCCACTCATAGCTCTCAGCGTCTGTGCTTCCATTCACTGAAAATGGCTCAAAGCTTCATATTCTGTTCTGTCCTTTGGATAGTTGTTGCTGTTATTGGTAAGTATCCTGATTCTATTAAATCCTACACGTGCAAAGTCTTTAATGTTGATGTTAAGAGGATCAGACGATCAAAAACTCCTTCATCATGTGAACTTTACAACTGAGAGACATATTATTCCATTTGTCCAATGAACAAAGAAAGTGTTTGACTGTTCAGTTCACACATAAAAGTGAACTAGTCCATGTTCATAGTTCACAGTGAAAGTTCATAGACTTTATTTTTAATCTGTTTTTTTGTATCATTTATTTTTTTAATCAGAAGCTTTGAGCTATTCTTGTTCAGTAGAATCTCTGACTGACCTGCTCATCCATTCTCAGCCAGTCATATTTTTTCTGTAAAGATCTGTACTACTGTTTTGAATAACCATTGACTATATGTACAAGGAAATAACTCAGATGGATTAGACGGCTTATCTTTCAGCTGCACCAGCTTCTCTGTATGCCATAAATTGCATAATGGTTGATAGTTTACCTCTGACCCCGTTGATATCCTACCTTTCTTTGGGAAGTCACGTTCCACTCAAGGAAGTTTTGGTCTCTGGTCTGGTTAATGCTTTACATGCTTTAAAAACCCAGCATGAGATTTATACGACCTTTATTAGACAGATGGAGGAACTGGTTTTAGTTTTAGTGGGACTTATTGATGTGGAAGACTTTACTTTGTTTCTTCATCTTATTTGTTCATCTAAAAAGGAAATCAACATGAAACTACACTTAATCACCTTCACCTTTTCTTTTTTCTATTTTACACCCATTATTATTATCATACCACACTCAATATGTGTCGGGTCTAAGAATTCACTGTCTCAAACTCAGTGTGGGCAAAGTTCATTTGCTGCCTCGTATCTGAGTCATGAAGAAGAAAAGTCAAAACACAAAACAATTTTGATAGAAATTAGTCTCATTTGGATCCGTTTCTCTTTACTGGATCATCTGGTAAATCCTCAAACGTTTAAATGATTTGTGTTCATAGACGCAGTTGTTTTTTCCTGGAGTTGATTTGTTGGCATCGTAAAGTCATCTGAGGTTTAACTCTTTCACTACAGCTTATCACTTATTACTACAGTATATTGTGCTGCTTTAACACTCTCAGCCCCTTTAGCTACAACAATGAAAACAAATGAACTCTAGCACTGGTTCTGGCATTTAACAGCTTGAACACCTTATTTATATATATTGGTCTAATGTTTCTTTCTCTTTGTGAATATGTATTATAATTTTGTTTCTTTAGCAATTTCCTTCAGGATTAATGAAGTTTTATCTTCTCTTAACTGAACATACAGCTGTGGGACAAAGCCAGGTACCAACAACACGGACTCCAGCAACTTCTACACCGGCTCCAGGTACTACAGCAGCTCCATTTACTACAGTGTCTCCAACTCCAGCTCCAGGTACTACAGCAGCTCCAACTCCAGCTCCAGGTACTACTCCAACAACATCAGCCACAGGTCACAGCTTCTTCAGCAACAATACCAGTACTCACATGATGCTTCTTTTCATTTCAAGATCCCTGTGATAAAAACCCTTGTGGCAGAGGAAGCACATGTGAGACTCGTGCTGATCAGACCTTCATATGCTTGTGTCTGCCTGGAGATTACTACAACAACGTTAGCAAACTTTGTGAGAGCGGTAAGTATTTGTTTGGTACTACCACTATGAGGTCAGTGCTGCATGAGGAAATAGCATGACTAAAACAATGTAGTACCATCATGTAGGGCTTGTGTCTTTGATTTGTAGAAAAACTATTTGTATTACTTGGTGTTGATGAAGGCAGTTAGTTTTAATTACCTCAGTTTCATTTAAGTCTAATCAGCTTTTGGAAAAGAAACTCTTCTTTGCTGACTGAAGCTCTTAATGGCAGGTTTTAGGCTAGCTACACATTTTCATGTTTCCAGTCTAAATGCTAAGCTAATGTTAAAATGACCTGATATGTTTTATCTAAATTGATGTAATGTAAATAATGTCAGTTTCAAATACTTTAGTAAATGTATGTAAAGGTACACGGTGGAGTCACAGATTAAACACTAGACATGAAACAACTCTCTTCTAAAAAAGCTTTTAAGTGTACATCTGTCTTACTGTGGTGTTTTCTTGTTTTAGCCAAAGCTTTCCCTGGACTACTAGAACTGCCTCAGATAGTTTATGAGAACAGTATGTCAGACAAGGCATCACCAGCGTTCAAAAGGGCTGCAGACATTATTACAGAAGAGGTGAAACAAACATTTGACATCTTGATTCATTCTAATAAATGTACAACACTTAGGTATCAAACCATATACCTGTGTTGTCAGATGATGACCTAAACAAAATGACATTTTCTTTCTTCCAAAACACAGATGCACAAGAGTTTGAAACCTGTTGATCCTACTTACCGTGGATGTATAGTGCTGGAACTCAGGTAAGTTTTGAGTATAGAATTAACCATCCATCTATCTTGAAGCAGTTCACTCAGATCCTACTGCACTTAATAATTACCATCATTAAGAGTGATTTCTGTCCCTATAGGCCAGTCAGCAACATTAGATTAAGGGCTATGCCTGGGGTCAATGCGTCTGTAGAGCTCATCTACTCAGCAGAGTCCACAGTCACAACATCACAAGTTCAAGAGATGGTGAAGACTGCCACTGAATGCACCAACTGTTCACTGGCAGGGGCAACTTTTGCTGGTGAGTTAATTACCTGGATCTAGTCCAATCATTAAGTACTTCAATGGTAAAAAGTATCAAAATAAAACTCAAAACTGATTTGTTCTCAGGCAGAGATGTTCTTTAATCTACAACTCTGTCTGACATTAATTTATCTACTCATCTTTAGATTAGAATAGATTGTGATTTTATTATATCACATGGAAATGAATTAACAAAGCAACATTTCAGAGATGCACTGTGAGTGTAGTGTATTGCAGTAAGGTGTAGATTATCTCTAAGCATGTGGTCTTTAAGTCCAATTTGATCTGTCATTTGTCTTGATTAGTTGTTTAGAAAGTTTTGTGCATATTTTGTTCTAGATGTTTGAGTGAGTTTCACTGAAATGATCTTCCTTTCCCTCCCTTGAATTAAAGAGGTAGACCTGTGTCAGAGGAACCCATGTGATGGAACCACCACAAGCTGCTCTTCACTAGATGGAACCTTCAGCTGCACCTGTCTGGACGGCTACGTTCCGTTTGAATACAGTAGCAGAACATGTGTTGGTGAGAGGATTTAGTTTTAGATTGTTAAATGTCTGAAGAGTGTGTTAATATTTCTTTGATCAAACAACAAACAGACTTTTAAATGTTTTATATTTTTGCTGATTGTCCCTGTGGACAAAAAGCAGAGAATTCTGTGTGTGATTAATGTTGGTTTGTTCATTAGTGGAACTTATTGATGTGGAAGACCTTACTTTGTTTCTTCATCTTATTTGTTCATATAAAAAGCAAAGCAACATGAAACTACACTTAATTACCTTCACCTTTTCTTCATTTAAATATTTTAGAACTTGCTTTCTTACTTCCTTTTTTATCTTTAGGTCTGGGCACGGCCTATGAATCCATAGAATCATTCTACTTCATCATGAAACTGAATTTAAATTAGTTCCATTGTTTTCTCATTGTTGATAGAAATGAGTCTAATTTGGATCTGTTTGTCTTTACTGGATCATCTGGTGAATCCTCAGAAACATTTAAATAATTTATGTTACAGTGGCTCCAACATCAGCCACAGGTCACAGCTTCTTCAACAACAATACCAGTACTCACATGATGCTTCTTTTCATTTCAAGATCCCTGTGATAAAAACCCTTGTGGCCGAGGAAGCACATGTGAGACTCGTGGTCAGACCTTTATATGCTTGTGTCTGCCTGGAGATTACTACAACAACATTAACAATCGTTGTGAGAGCGGTAAGTATTTGTTTGGTACTACCACTATGAGGTCAGTGCTGCATGGAGAAATGACATAACTAATATGATGTAATACCATCATGTAGGGCAGTAATGTGTCTTTGATTTGTAGAAAAACTATTAGTATTACTTGGTGTTGATAAAGTCAGTTAGTTTTAATTACCTCAGTTTCATTTAAGTCTAATCAGCTTTTGGAAAAGAAACTCTTCTTTGCTGACTGAAGCTCTTAATGGCAGGTTTTAGGTTAGCTACACATTTTCCTGTTTCCAGTCTAAATGCTAAGTTAATTTTTAAAATGACCTGATATGTTTTTTTTTCTGAACTGATGTCATGTAAATAATGTCAGTTTCAAATACTTTAGTAAATGTATGTAAAGGTACACGGTGGACTCAGAATTAAACACTAGACATGAAACAACTCTCTTCTAAAAAAGCTTTTAAGTGTACATTTGTCTTACTGTGGTGTTTTCTTGTTTTAGCCAAAGTTTTCCCTGGACTACTAGAACTGCCTCAGATAGTTTATGAGAACAGTATGTCAGACAAGGCATCACCAGCGTTCAAAAGGGCTGCAGACATTATTACAGAAGAGGTGAGAAATACATTTCCTCTCTCTATCTTTCAGTTATACTGACATCTTGATTCATTCTAATAAATGTACAACACTTAGGTATCAAACCATATACCTGTGTTGTCAGATGATGACCTAAACAAAATGACATTTTCTTTCTTCCAAAACACAGCTGGACAAGAGTTTGAGATCTGATCCTACTTACCGTGGATGTATAGTGCTGGAACTCAGGTAAGTTTTGAGTATAGAATTAACCATTCAATTTTTTTCAATTCAATTCAGTTTTATTTATATAGCGTCAATAACAATACAAATCGTCTCAAGACGCTTTACAAGACCCGGCCTCAAACCCCCAGAGCAGCCTGAAGGCGACGGTGGCAGGAAAAACTCCCTTTTCACAGGAAGAAACCTTGAGCAGAACCAGAACCAGAACCAGCTCATATGGAGGAACCATCTGCCTAAGGCCAGCCGGGTACAGACAGAGAAAGAGAACAGCAAGATAAACATACATCTGTCATAAATACACATATCTGACTAAAGCATTCAAGTTGGATGCTATGATTCAAACTAATGATGTTACATGACAGTTTGAAAATGTAAGAGGAATCATCAGCAGGTTGGAGAATCATTCATTCAGGTAGGAGTGGATAACAGCAGGATTCCATGGAGACTGGGCAGAATGATGAGACCACGACAGCAGATGTAGTATGGAGCTCCACAGGAAACACTCAACTCCAGGCCAGAGATACTCGGAAGAAGGGAGAGCAGCAGTAAACATTCTACATAGTAATAGCGCAGAATGTCATGACTAGTAGCAGATAGGAATTTAGAGGCAGGAGCTCTGTGCCAGAGAAAAAGAAAGTGGGGGACACGAGAGAGGAGAGAGAAGAAAGAAGGAGAACATGTGTTTGGTGCATTGTCCCCCAGCAGCCTAGGCCTATAGCAGCATAACTAAGGGATGGTTTAGTCCAGCCCTAACTATAAGCTTGATCAAAAAGGAAAGTCTTAAGCCTGACCTTAAAAAAAGAGAGAGTGTCTGCTTCCTGAACCCAGACTGGGAGCTGGTTCCACAGGAGAGGAGCCTGATAGCTGAAAGCTCTACCTCCCATTCTACTTTTTGAAATTCTAGGAACCACAAGTAGGCCTGCACTTTCAGACCGAAGTGATCTGTTGGGATGATATGGTACAATGAGGTCTTTAAGATATGATGGAGCTAGGCCTTTGAGGGCCTTGTATGTAAGGAGGAGGATTTTAAATTCTATTCTAGACTTTAAGGGGAGCCAGTGAAGAGAAGCTAAAACTGGAGTAATATGATCTCTCTGGTTAATTCCTGTCAATGCTCTGGATGCAGCATTTTGAATCAGTTGGAGGCTTTTAAAAGAGTTATTTGGATCCAGACAGTAATGAATTACAATAATCCAGTCTGGAAGACACAAATGCATGAACTAGTTTCTCAGCGTCACTCTGAGACAGGATGTTCCTAATTTTGATGATATTACGTAGATGAAAGAAGGCAGTCCTGGTTACTTGCTTAACGTGACATTTAAAGGACATATCCTCGTCAAATATAACACCAAGGTTTTTCACAGTAGTACTGGAGGCCAAGGTAATGCCATCCAAAGAAATCATGTGATTAGATAATGAATCTCTGAGATGCTTAGGACCAAATACAATAACTTCTGTTTTGTCTGAGTTTAAGAGTAAGAAATGACAGGTCATCCAAGCCTTTATGTCTTTAAGGCATGCTTGGAGTTTAACCAGCTGATTAGTTTCATCTGGTTTCATAGATAAATATAGCTGGGTGTCATCTGCGTAACAATGGAAGTTTATGCCATGTTTTCTAATAATCTTCCCTAATGGCAACATGTATAAAGTGAAGAGAATTGGTCCCAGCACAGAACCCTGAGGAACTCCATAACTTACTTTTGTATAAGTAGAGGAATCATGGTTGATATGAACAAACTGGAATCTGTCAGACAGATAGGATTCAAACCAATCTAATGCAGTTCCTTTAATCTGGATCTCACTTTCAAGTCTCTGTAGTAAAATATTATGATCAATAGTGTCAAATGCAGCACTGAGATCTAGCAGAACTAGTATAGAGACAAGTCCACTATCTGAAGCCATGAGGAGATCATTGGTAACTTCAACCAGAGCTGTTTCTGTACTATGATGAACTCTAAAACCTGACTGAAACTCTTCAAACAGACCATTCCTGTTTAAGTGGTCACACAACTGATTAGCAACAACTTTTTCTAGAATTTTGGAAATAAAAGGAAGGTTGGAGATTGGTCTATAGTTGGCTAAAACATTTGGATCTAGAGTGGCTTTCTTAAGTAGGGGCTTAATTACAGCAATCTTAAAAGACTGAGGCACATATCCTGTTAATAAAGATACATTTATCTGGTTCAATATGGAGGTGTTAATTAATGGAAGAACTTCTTTGAGCAATTTAGTTGGGATTGGATCTAGAAGACAGGTTGATGGTTTAGATGCTTTAATTATTGAAGATAGCTCGAGAAGATCTACTGGGGAGAAGGATTCCAGATGTTGATAAGGTCTAACAGAAGTTTCTAAAGTCACTGTACTTACATCTTTGGCAGTCGTCGGGAGAATGCCATCCATCTATCTTGAAGCAGTTCACTCAGATCCTACTGCACTTAATAATTACCATCATTAAGAGTGATTTCTGTCCCTATAGGCCAGTCAACAACACTAGATTAAGGGTGAATCAACATGTCAGTGCATCTGTAGAGCTCATCTACTCAGCAGAGTCCACAGTCACAACATCACAAGTTCAAGCGATGGTGAAGAATGCCACTGAATGCACCAACTGTTCACTGAAAGGTGCAACTTTTGCTGGTGAGTTAATTACCTGGATCTAGTCCAATCATTAAGTACTTCAATGGTAAAAAAGTATCAGAATAAAACTCAAATACTCAAGACTGATTTGTTCACAGATCTATCTATCTATCTAGCTATGCCAGCTGGCAGTCTTACAGTCTTGCCTAGGCTCGGGACAGTGGAACACACTGTTGGTTGCATTGGTAAACTGGCAAGCGGATTCACAACAGTCAGTCTGGGATGTAAGGCTCCCAAACTGAAGCATGTTCAGTCTCTAAGGAGGCAGGTTTTCATGTTCCTGGAATCACCTGCACGGACACTGGATGTTTCATTTAGAGTCAAACACGGAAACGGGTCATATATGGTGTACGCCAGCTCGGGACACGTGAAATGTTTTGAGTGTGGAGACGTGGGACACATTCGAGCGTCATGTCCGCATAAACAGCCAGCAGACTCTGACTGGTGGCTCTGCTGCTCCTGGGTCTGCGGAGGGAGCCGAGCCCGGTGCTGCGGCACTACAACACTACAACCCGCTACCGTAGGCCCTGCGCCCGGTGCTGCACGCCCTGCGCCCGGTGCTGCAGGCCCTGCAGGCCTCACATACGCTTTGGAGATAACTAATGGTGGCGATGAGAGAAAGGAACCGAGTCAGTTGGAGAAGCAGCAGGCTTCTGTGTCTACAGAGAACTTAAGTGACTCAGTGTCAGTAGGAACCGCTGAGGACAGAGCTTCCACTAGTGTTACAGGACAGGGTGAAATCTGTAGCCAGATTTCGTGTGAAAGAGAGGACAGGGAATGTCTTATTCAGACACAGCATCCATTTGTGATGTTTCAAACAAAACGACTGATCTCTACACCTTGGAGGAAATAAATGGGTTTCTGGATGAAACATTTAACAAATCAGTTAAAGTGAGTGATTACTTTGGGGACACAAACAGAGGGGGGGGGGGGGGGGGTCACATGTTGTAGTCTCTGATGTAGAGTAGGGCAGGGTGCAAGTCATACAAGCAACAATCAGAGAAACTTGTGTTTGTTAACATATATGCTTACACCTCTGCTGTCGACCGCCTTGACCTTCTTCATAAACTTAATGACACTTTAAAACAGTTCAGTAGCAGTTCAGTAGTAGTGGTGGGAGGAGACTGGAACTGCACTACTAACTATTTAGTTGATAGGAATGCAGGAGAGCCTCATCCATCATCAGCCTCTCTGTTATCCTGTGTAGTTATGGAAACGATCTTGTAGATGTTTGAAGGAAACTCCATCCAACTAGCAGACAGTACACTTGGGTGAAAGTCACTGAGGGCAGGGTTAGTGCAGCCAGACTGGATAGGTTCTATGTTAGTAAAACACACAGCAATAGATTAACTGCAGCCAACATATCACCTGTTGGTTTCTCAGATCATCATCTAGCAACTGTTCATTTTTCTTTAATGGTGCATCCCCAAACATCTCCTTACTGGCATTTTAACACCAGACTGATTCATGACGAGACCTTCTGTCAGTCTTTCTCTGATTTCTTGGGTCAATGGAGACGCAGGAAACCAGGGTTTGAAAGTTTAGGTCAATGGTGGGAGGTAGGGAAAACTCAGATTAGAATATTTTGTCAGCAATATACATCACACACAAGAGCTACAGAAAGGGATCATTTTGAACTGTTAGAGAAGGAAATCAGTTTAATAGAAGATGGCATAATTAATGGGTCAGATAACAACAATGCAAATGGGGAGAAAAGGAGAGAAGCTTTAAGTAGTTTTCTTCATGAAAGAGCAAAAGGTGCTCTGATTAAATCTAGAATCCTGTCTATCAGAGACATAGATGCACCTACTCGTTTCTTTTTTAAGTTGGAAAGGAAGGTCAGGAAACACAACCAGATGTTACATCTCAAGCTTTCAAATGGCTCTGTGACCACGGAGCCATCAGAGATGAGGAAGCTGGCCACTGACTTCTACAGCAGCCTGTTCAGTGCTGATGTCTGTGACTCTGACTGTGTGGACGAGATACTGGAGGGACTACCTCTGTTAGGGGAGGCATATACAGCCTCACTGGAGTCTGTCATCTCCTTTGATGAACTATCTGCAGCAGTGAAACAGCTCAGCTCTGGTCGGTCTCCTGGTATTGATGGACTTCCTATAGAGTTCTACAAAACATTCTGGACGTTACTGGGAGAAGATTTAATGGAAGTTTTTCAAGGATGTTTGGACCCGTGTCACTTCTGTGCAAAGACTATAAAATCTTGAAACTACAGAAACTAAAACGATATGAACAAGCGTCTTCTGCTAGGGTCAACTGGTCAAAGTGTGAGGGACTTCTACTGGGAGAGTGGAGAAATAAAGAGCAGCCAACTTTACCAGCTGGGCTGCAGTGGAGCACAGAAGGGATGAAGGTCTTAGGTGTTTTTCTAGGCAATGAGAACTCTCAGAAAAGAAACTGAGAGGGTCTAGTTGAGAAAATGAGTGCCCGATTGTCTAGATGGAAATGGGTCCTCCCCCAGTTGTCCAACAGGGGACAACTTTGGTCGCCAACAATCTGGTTGCGTCTATGATCTGGCATCGTGTCACTGTTGTAGTTCCTCCAGACGATTTCATTACACAGATACAGAAAAGGCTGTTGGATTTCTTCTGGGGCGGACATCACTTGGTTAGATCAGCTGTGCTGTTTCTACCTGTGTCAGAGGGCGGTCAGGGACTGATTGACATCAAGAGTCACATAACTGCATTTCGGCTTCAGACCGCACAGCGTTTGCTCTCCTGAACGCAGCAACCCTGGACTGAAACGAATCTTCTTCTGGATCTGGATGGTGTGGATGTGTCACAGACTTCCAGGTTTTACCAGTCAGTTCTCTGTACCTGGAGAACAGTTTTAAACGCGAGGAAAGATTATAGTTATGTGGGACTGTTGATGAAGAACCTCTATTCTACAGCCCAGCCATAAAGAGCAGGAGTCTCAGCTCTGTCAGTGTTCAGAAGATCTTTACAGCAGCTGGGCTGACAAAGCTGGCAGGACCGAGGTCAGTGGACCAGTGGAAAACTGCTGCTCGGCTGTGTCAAGACACTGGAATAAAGTCTCTGCGTTTCATGGATAAACTGAGGGAGGTGGTGATGAACACACTTCCTGGTTCTTTCAGGAGAGCATTAGAGGGCAGAGCTTGTATGCTGTGTCTGAAGGTTCTCAACATAGCCATGTTGGCCTATGTCCAAGAGTCAAAGTGGGTTGATGTGTTGGTGCCAGGTTCATCTCCCAGAGGTAGCTGGAGGTCCCTGTACAAACCTCCCATAGAGAAACTCAGTGCAGATCTCCAGTGGAGGCTGGTGCACGGGGCCGTGGCACATATAGATCACAGAGCAGGAAGTCAGGGTGGTTTTTGTCAGACTGAAGCAACGTTTGTTTGGAACGAGTGTTATCATCTCTCTTTTTTTGCCCCCCCACAACCACCCCCGGATTGAAGCTGTAAACCTGTGTGAGAGGAACCCATGTGATGTAGCCACCACAAGATGCTCTTCACTAGATGGAGCTTTAAGCTGCACCTGTCTGGACGGCTACGTTCCGTCTTATCTCAATACCACAACGTGTCTTGGTGAGAGGATTTAGTTTTAGATTTTTCAATGTCTGAAGAGTGTGTTAATATTTCTTTGACTTTTACATGTTTTATATTTTTGCAGCTTGTCCCTGTGGACAAAGACCAGAGAATTCTGTGTGTGTCATGTAAGTACATCTACGGCCTTGTCCACACGTACCAAATCGATCTTTTCTCCTCCGTTTTCCCTGGCATCGTTTCAAGAATATCTGCGTCCAGGGCCTGAAGTTAACTTTTTTGGCCACAGTAGTTTTTTACCAGCCAAAATTTTTTTGTGCCGTAAACAAAGGTGAACGACACAGAAAATGCATAAGAATGGTTCTTGAACTTGTACAGAATACACATTAAAGTGCTGTCTGGTTATTAACCAACTTAACCAGTCTCATTTATGAGTAGACCTACATAATGATTACAACTGTATCTGACCTGGTGTCGTGGCAGGGATTTAGAACAAAATATAACATAAATACAAACAGCCAATCATCTCACTGACGGTCTCATTTATTTAGTTAACTGCAATCCATTAGTCACTGTAGTGTATTCAGTTAATTTTTTTTTACATTTTAGCTTTTAATCACATTTATATCAAAAGACTATTTTTAAGTTTGTACATATTAGGCCTATAAGTTCATGTTGCTTTTTAAAGAGTCTAGTATTTTGACTGAATAACATTTAGATAAACAACAACAATCAGTCAGGTCATTTGCTCATTGATTGCGTTTACATGGGATAAGGTGTTTACATGGAACACAGAGAAACCCGGTTATTCATATCCCTGTATTCATGATAAACCAGTAACCCATTTTCCGACCACTGCATCCTATCTGCGCATGCGTGTTTCGCGTCTTTTTCAATGTTTTCCAATGCGACCAAACTTGTTCAACTGAGCGAGGTGGAAAACCAGCATCACGTAGCTTTTCCACAACAGATTTGAATACATAAGCATTTCTGTGTTTTCTGCCATCGAAACACGTCGTTATGTTTAGTTCTTTCATTATTTTAAAGGAAAATTCAGTCTCTCCGTCGCTCCAAAAGTGACAAGTTCTCGTTGCCGCCATGTTGTTTGTATATCTAGCGCGTCACTTGGCGTCACTCGCGCCTGCGCAGACAGTGGGCAGCCGTCAGAAATCGGGATAAGGTGTATACATGCTCCAGTATCCCGGCTTCTATCGGAGTACTCCAGGTAGCAAAACCGGGTTTCTTGAAATCGGGAAATGAGCATATCCCAGTTTCTGAATTCGGGATATGGTGTTTACATGGACAAACACAAAAACGGGATATTTCAAAAACTCGATCAAAATCGGGATACTAAAGACCATATAAACGCAGTCATTGGCTACCCGCCAACGTGGCAGGTAGATTGACATTTTCACCCGCCAATCACAGAAGTTACCCGCATTTAGCGGGTGGGCGGGTGCCAATTTCATGCCCTGTCTGCGTCTACACGGATCCGTCTCAACACGACTCAAAACGCTACTTCATATCCCAGGCCTATAGGTGGCGCTGTGTCAGTTTCAGAAATTCACCAAAAACGGAGAGGAAGAGGCGGAGCATGTGCATAAAGCTTGAGCGCTGTTTACAAATCAGCTTTAGAAGAAACCAAACTCAAAGAGAAATGATATTTAGCCCTAGTAACCATAATAGGCTCAATATCTTCTCCAGCAGGAACACGAGCATGTAGTCCACCATTGTTGTTGATGTTGTTAGGAGACGTCTCACGGGATATAAGAGGTGGAAGGGGGCGTGGCCATGACATCATCGTTTGCCAAAATCTCCAGTTTCCCCGTCCACACAGAAACGTAAGATGTCTGTCTGTCTGAATGATACACTCATTTTCTTTGTCTTTCAGGTGTCCATTTGGTTATTCTGGTTTCAACTGCAAAGACAGTGAGTATACAGCACATGATGAATGAAACAATAATATATCCCGTGTTAGGCTACGTTACTGTGTGCTGTGATACTGACGTCCTCTACGTTATTTATTAGCATGGCAGCTCACCCTGGTGATCGTTGGCTCCGTGCTCGGTGGACTGCTGCTCATCCTCCTCACAATAGTCTCTGTTTGGTGAGTTTCTCACTCATTCATTTACCTACACTCAAACATTCAGTTATTTGTTTTTGGTATACTCGACACAAACGCATTTTTGGAAAACCTCTAAACCTATTAAACCATCCTTTTATCTCGTTAGGTGTCTAAAGAAAAGTTCTAAGAAGAACAAAGCGTCAGACATCGGCCTCATTCCTGCTAAGGGACCAGTGGCCAACAAGAGACCGGATAATAGGAACTCAGTGAGTATGAGTCTAACCCTGGTTGTGTGTTTCTTAATATTCTTAGTGTTTTGCTAAAAAAGAAACTTTTTTTATTTACTTTTCATTTCAGCAGCGGGAGGAGAACCACTATGATGAAATTTCCCCGTATGCCGTATATGAACCGACACCAAAATAACCCGTATGCTTGGAGCCAAGGCCACATCAACCCTCACTACAACTAAGATGATGGGAGACACATTAGATGATGCAGGATCATAGAGTTTGACATTGACCATGACCCAATAGCTACTGAATGTTGTTGTGATTTATTTATTTTTTACAGATTTACTTCACAAATACCATCCTTTTATAGTAAAAGCTGTATAAATATAACTACAGTAGTGTTGTATATGTGCTAACTGGCCTTTCACCACTCTGACCTGCACAGTATGGTGCAGTAGCTTTATTCTGATCCATTATAAGCCGTCATGAATCAATCCTGGATGTCACTGGCTACATGAAATAAAGTTTGGGATTTGTTTCTCAGATTTTGTCACGCCGTTAGTAAATCAGTATATTACTTATTAAAGTTGTTGATTCACACGGAAACAGAAACTCAGAAAGAAGAAGCTGTTTATTGTCATTTACTTTATTTTCTTGTCTATGAATTTACAAGTAATCAATTGTAATCAAAAATCTATTCCTCTTAAATGTTTACGTCACTGAAATATTTGATTTGTTTTTTCCAGATTATATCATTACCAGTTTTGTATTGTTAGTTTTCCATCATAATAGTTTTTTCATTCATTTTTAACTGAATGAAATGTTGCTCAATGCAGGTGTTCATTCATTCATTGTTCTATATGTTTAGTCCTGTTATGTTTTGGACCTGGTCACCAAAAATGGCAGTTATATAATGCATGTGCTGTAAAAACAAAAGTAGAATGCGGAATTTCAAAGAAGAAAATGAAAGGGATAAAAATATACAGCAGACTATTCCATTCATTCATTCAGTCAGTCAGTCAGTCAGTCATTCATTCAGTCATTCATTCATTCATTCATTCATTCAGGGCTGGAGCCTATCCCAGCTGTCAACTGTCCCACCCCATTCACACTCACATTTACGGCCAATTTAGAATCTGAACCTAACCAGCATGTCTCTGGACAGTGGGAAGAAGCTGTCCAAACTGACCACAGAGACATATGATCTGTATAATAGTTGCTTGGAAGTGGTAAGATTAATTTCTGCAAGAAAAACCAACAAAGACAAAGAGTAATGAAGTATAAGTAGAGAATCAAGACCAGGCATGTTGTTGTTGTTGTTTTTACCTATTTACCTGTTTCCTCGTTCTCTTGTGTCAGCGCCTCCATCGTGCTCCTCACAGGAGTTTAAATGTGTGACGAGCGGTGAATGCATCTCACTGGGATTTGTCTGTGACGGGGAGGAAGACTGCATTGATGGCTCTGATGAACAAAGAACCTGTGGTACGCAGAGTGAAGGTTCATGAGCTCAAAGATGGAAAGGTTATAAGTAAGAAGCTTTCTTTTGAAACCGTGACACCGTGTAAACATTTACTACATCAGTCAGAAGCTTGAAGAACATCACAGAGAATCAAACAGATGCCTGCTCATGTTCAGTAGGGATTTGCTGAACCACTAGATGGCCACATCCTGTCAGTATTCAGCTTAGGTACTTCAGTTTTAAAGTTTAAATAGAGTTATGCAAAAATCAACTTAATGCATCAATTTCTTATATATTTACAACAAGATAAATATATATAAATATAGTTTAAGATGAGAACTGTCACTGTTATAAACTACAATCTCAATCCTCCTGTCTGAAGGAGAACCAGGTGGGACGGAGATGTGGGCGCCTCCCACTGATCCTCCCACTTATAAATATAGACCTGGATGAGGTCTTCCTCCCTTTGTCTCCAGACTCTGCTTGTGTTGGTGCTCAATAGAGTTTGTCATGTGTGTTTGACTCCATTCATTGTAAGTATCTTGACATATTTCAGCGCATTATTTTATAACATGACCAAAGAGAAACTTTTGGTTTGAGTTACTTTATGGATGATTCCTTAAGCAGTTTTGATTTACAATATTAATTGTATTTTTTTTGCTAGTATATTGTTGCATTTATCAAGCATGATTAAATTGCCCTTTCCTTTCTTTTAGAACCACGGCCCTTGGTAGCATCAGCACTAAAGCGTGAGACAAATAAACTAAAAGCAAAGCAATCAGTTTCCTGGTGGTTTGTGTGGCTCCAGTTTGAACCGTGAATTCCCAGACAGTCAGGAACTTAAAGATCTCCAGATCAAGGTTTCATTTCAATTGACTGCTTTATTTATCATGACTTCCCATTCCATGATCTAGAAACCAAAGCAAATAAGGATGAAATGATGTGAATTAAAGCTCTAGGTGATGATCAGCTGTAGAGACTGTGTCCAGATTAGCACGTTCTGAGCATTGCACTGCTTCCTCAACTAATTACCAACTGGAACACATGGTTGTCATCACGTTTTATAATAAGTGTAACACTGGAGACACACGGAGGAGTAACAAACCATGGAATGACGCGACAGGAGAGACGAGAGGGGTGAGAGACGAGAGACGGACAAGGAGGAAACCAATTATCTAATCAACACAGGGAGTGATGCCACAGGAAATCAAAAACTTAACAAAATAAAACATGAACAAAACACAAACGCAGATGAAACAAAACCAGAACCATCAGAAAATGACTAAAAGATACGAGTGTGAGGAAATAAGGAAAGGCCAAGTGGTGTACGTGACCATTCTGTTTTTGTTTTTTTGATAGTTTCACATACTCAGATCATGTTTCTTTCCTGAGGTACTGTAAGTGGCAGTGTTCCTGCACCGTACTGCCCCAGGAGGAGTGGCTAATAATGAAATGAAACCATCACTACAAGACACCTGAACTCTCATCAAGGTTGTTCAGTTCTGAAGCCTCGTCCACTCATAGCTCTCAGCGTCTGTGCTTCCATTCACTGCAAATGGCTCAAAGCTTCATATTCTGTTCTGTCCTTTGGATAGTTGTTGCTGTTATTGGTAAGTATCCTGATTTTATTAAATCCTACACGTGCAAAGTCTTTAATGTTGATGTTAAGAGGATCAGACGATCAAAAACTCCTTCATCATGTGAACTTTACAACTGAGAGACATATTATTCCATTTGTCCAATGAACAAAGAAAGTGTTTGACTGTTCAGTTCACACATAAAAGTGAACTAGTCCATGTTCATAGTTCACAGTGAAAGTTCATAGACTTTATTTTTAATCTGTTTTTTTTTATCATTTATTTTTTTAATCAGAAGCTTTGAGCTATTCTTGTTCAGTAGAATCTCTGACTGACCTGCTCATCCATTCTCAGCCAGTCATATTTTTTCTGTCAAGATCTGTACTACTGTTTTGAATAACCATTGACTATATGTACAAGGAAATAACTCAGATGGATTAGACGGCTTATCTTTCAGCTGCATCAGCTTCTCTGTATGCCATAAATTGCATAATGGTTGATAGTTTACCTCTGACCCCGTTGATATCCTACCTTTCTTTGGGAAGTCACGTTCCACTCAAGGAAGTTTTGGTCTCTGGTCTGGTTAATGCTTTACATGCTTTAAAAACCCAGCATGAGATTTATACGACCTTTATTAGACAGATGCAGGAACTGGTTTTAGTTTTAGTGGAACTTATTGATGTGGAAGACTTTACTTTGTTTCTTCATCTTATTTGTTCATCTAAAAAGGAAATCAACATTAAACTACACTTAATTACCTTCACTTTTTCTTTTTTCTATTTTACACCCATTATTATTATCATACCACACTCAATATGTGTCGGGTCTAAGAATTCACTGTCTCAAACTCAGTGTGGGCAAAGTTCACTTGCTGCCTCGTATCTGAGTCATGAAGAAGAAAAGTCAAAACACAAAACATTTTTGATAGAAATTAGTCTCATTTGGATCCGTTTCTCTTTACTGGATCATCTGGTAAATCCTCAAACGTTTAAATGATTTGTGTTCGTTGACGCAGTTGTTTTTTCCTGGAGTTGATTTGTTGGCGTCGTAAAGTCATCTGAGGTTTAACTCTTTCACTACAGCTTATCACTTATTACTACAGTATATTGTGCTGCTTTAACACTCTCAGCCCCTTTAGCTACAACAATGAAAACAAATGAACTCTAGCACTGGTTCTGGCATTTAACAGCTTGAACACCTTATTTATATATATTGGTCTAATGTTTCTTTCTCTTTGTGAATATGTATTATAATTTTGTTTCTTTAGCAATTTCCTTCAGGATTAATGAAGTTTTATCTTCTCTTAACTGAACATACAGCTGTGGGACAAAGCCAGGTACTAACAACACTGACTCCAGCAACTTCTACACCGGCTCCAGGTACTACAGCAGCTCCATTTACTACAGTGTCTCCAACTCCAGCTCCAGGTACTACAGCAGCTCCAACTCCAGCTCCAGGTACTACTCCAACAACATCAGCCACAGGTCACAGCTTCTTCAGCAACAATACCAGTACTCACATGATGCTTCTTTTCATTTCAAGATCCCTGTGATAATAACCCTTGTGGCAGAGGAAGCACATGTGAGGCTCGTGCTGATCAGACCTTTATATGCTTGTGTCTGCCTGGAGATTACTACAACAACGTTAGCAATCGTTGTGACAGTGGTAAGTATTTGTTTGGTACTACCACTATGAGGTCAGTGCTGCATGAGGAAATAGCATGACTAAAACAATGTAGTACCATCATGTAGGGCTTGTGTCTTTGATTTGTAGAAAAACTATTTGTATTACTTGGTGTTGATGAAGTCAGTTAGTTTTAATTACCTCAGTTTCATTTAAGTCTCATCAGCTTTTGTAAAAGAAACTCTTCTTTGCTGACTGAAGCTCTTAATGGCACACTCTAAAAACAGTTGGGTTAAAAAATAACCCAATTTTAACCCAACTGCTGGTTCAGAAAAGGACGAACCCCCTTTTTGGGTTATTTTAACCCAACATGTTGGGTTATATTTTTTCAACCCAAATTTTGGGTTGAATTTTTTTAACCCAATAGTCGGGTTACACTAACTACAATGTTGGGTTACTCCTAACCCAACAGTTGGGTTGAATGAATTCAACTCAATAGTTGGGTTATGCTGACTACAAGGTTGGGTTATTTCTAACCCAACTATTGGGTTGAATTCATTTAACACAGAAGTTGGGTTAGGAATAACCCAACTGTTGGGTTGAATTTATTTAACCCAATAGTTGAGTTATGCCAACTACAAATTTGGGTTATTCCTAACCCATCTGCTGGGTTGCCCAATTTAGCGCTCCTTGACACAGTAGTTAATAATTTTAATTATTACTTTCATAATAAATTTTTACTGCTGGTTCGTCCTATTCCTTCCCAACTACTAATCAGAATTATTTTTATTCCATTAAAAAGTATGCTTAAAATCAATAAAAGCAATAAATGACAATTAAAATTTTTACAAGAATATGTTTTTATTTCACAAAACGTATGAACATTTTACAATTTTTTTTTTTAATGTTGAAACAAACATCTGCAGACTAAATTCTGCAATTCTGCAGTGCAGTTTTAAAAAATTTGACAGGCCTGGACTCTGGCCCCTCTATCCCGTAGACAACCTGCTGCAGAAACTCCCAGGCAGGAGAACACTCCTTGGGGTAGTTGATGTCAAAAATGTAGAACGCTTTAAAACAGACATCAACTGCCCCAAGGAGTGTTGGCTGGGGGAGTGCCTGACCTGCCAAGATGAGGAACACCTGAGAGGCAGATTCCTGAGGCTCTCCCAGGGCCAGGACAGTTGGGTAGGGCTTGGCCTGCTGCAGATATTCCACAATATTTGTTCCAACCTAAGACAAACCCAAAGAAAGATAGATAGGGAATTGCATTGAAAGTGAATCCTCAGCAAGATAACAGATGTTCAGTTTGTGCTACAATAGTGGTAAACTATACAACAAAGCCAAATTAAAGATACAGGTCCTTCTCCAAAAATTAGCATATTGTGATTCAGAGGGCTTTTACACAGAAACGAATTTGTTTCCAAAATGAGGCCGTTGCCAAAACGGCTCCGCGTTTACACAGCGGACTCAGTCATTTTGCCCTGTGTTTACACGGAAACGCATGAGACCGCAGTCAGGCTGTAGTACATACCGCCGGCCTATAGGTGTAGCTGTGAGTTTGCCACAAACCAACAAAAAAAGAGCGTCCTGCTCCTTCCGCCTCCCTTAACTAGCCTCAGCTAGTATACACAGCTCATTACTAACACAAACAAAAACAAGAATGGCAGCGATGACGAGGCAGAGCTTCTCCTGCAAGTTACTCCGGATTACAAAACCAAAAACTGCAGGAGAATGTCGACTGGGAGTCCTGTCTGTCCAAATACAGCGACATAACGGTGAGCTTTCAGTCAGTTGATCCAGTGGCCAACAGCAAATTTCCCCATGATTTATAAGTGTGCAAAATAAAGTTTGATTTGATCATTACGAGCTTGTAGATCATGTCTCATTATTTCTTTTTATTTTCACATTTTGTACAGAAACAAAGGGGTTTCACAACGACATGTTGCAGCTTTCCCAACATTAGTTAGTTCTCCGAGTTGGTTCTCCTATCAGAGTGGCGATGTATCTGTGTCTTTCCTGCAGCACTTGAATGTGTCGGCTAAAAAGCTGTATAGCTACATGTAGCTGCTGCAACAATAATGCTAACAACGCGGCGAGCTGCTCCGTGTCCATGCTGCTGCTGCTGTTGTTGTTGTTGTGTTACGCGAAAAGTGGTCGGGGCTTTACGCGGCAGGGGAGGGGGCTGCAATGACGTCATCGGATTACATGGACTGTACTGTTTACACGACGCCGGATCCGGCATGGAAACCTGTTTTCACCACTTGCAGGGCCGTTTTCAAAAAAGATGCGGAGTCAGTGGTGAAGACGCGTCTCCGTGTGTAAAAACAGCCGGATTGGCACTTTTTTTATCCGGATACAGAGCAATCCGTTTCCGTGTAAAAGCCCTCAAAGTTCATTATTTTCTGTAATGTACTAATAAACATTAGACGTTCTTATATTTTTGATTCATTCATCAAAACTGAACTAGTTCAAGCCTTTTAGTATTTTAATATTGATGATTTTGGCAAGAAAATAAAGAAAAAAAATCCATATCCGAAAAAATTAGCATATTTCATGCGACCAATAAAAAAATGTTTAATACAAAAAAACTGTCAAACTTCAAATAATTATGTTCAGTTATGCATTCAATACATGGTCGGGAATCCTTTTGCAGAAATGACTGCGGCGTGGCATGGAGGCCCAGGATGCTTCCATAGCGGCCTGAAGCTCATCCATGGTGTTGTGTCTGGTGTCTCCCAACTTCCTGTTCGATGGTTTACTGACCATGGTATGACTTTTCTCAATTGGCCTGCCAACTCTCCCGACCTGAAGCCCATTGAGAGTCTGAGTGATATTGTGAAGAGGAAGTTGGAAGACACCAGACCCAACACTTTGGGTGAGCTTGAGGCCGCTATCGAAGCATCCTGGGCCTCCATAACACCTCAGCAGTGCCACAGGCATTTCTGCTAAAGGATTCTCGACCAAGTATTGAGTGCATAACTGAACTTACTTATTTGAAGGTTGAAAGTTTTTTTGTATTAAAAACACGTTTTCTTATTGGTCGGATGGAATATGCTAATTTTTTTAGATACAGATTTTTGTTTTTGTCTTTACTTTCTTGCCAAACTCATCAATATTAAAACAATAAAAGGCTCGAACTAATTCAGTTGTGTGTGACGAATCAAAAATGTATGAGTCTAATGTTTATCAGTTCATTACAGAAAATAGTGAACTTTATCACAAATGCTAGTTTTTGGAGAACGACCTATAGTTTGAGCATTTCTTGACTGGTGGGTACATTTTGAGTGGGGCGTGGATGTGTGCATGGCAAAAAAAAAAAAAAAAAAAGGTCCTGAGGATAGACCAGTTGAGAACCACTAATATTTTAAATACCAGTAAAAATACATAAAATAAAATAGTGGGATGGCAACATTTTCCCATTTCATATTTACTTTCTAGTATGCAAAATTATACTTACAGGCATTAGGTGTATAAAGGCAGCTCGGGACTCTTCATTGGTGTGCCTTAGAGTCTTCTTGCCAACCCTGTACACCGTCTGTGGCACCAAATCAGGCAAGATTCGGAGGGATAGTTCCCCTTTCACATCTGTAGGGCACAATATTCAGGGCGTCAATATGTTGGGGGTGGCATTTAATGTGAATAAATTAAAGACTCAACCTAAAACAAACTGTATTCTCCACAGATTTCTCCAGACCTCTACCCCTCTACCTCTAACCCAACAAGTCTGTCCACCAGTACTCCCATTAAGCTGGCCTGCTTTCTACCCCTTCCCTGTACATGGGCCAGCCCGCCCATCAGAAGCAGCCTCAATCAGTTCCTCTTTAACTCATTCACTGCCCAAATTGAATATCAATTTTCTCGTTGTTTGCCACGGTGATTAGGCTTTTTTACTTATTTCACCGGCCAAAGGAAGTGCGGTCACACGAGCGGCGGCGGTGGCAGAGGTGGATGAGCGGAGCAGCGCCAACCGGGGAGATCCCGTTGGTCTTGCGCCCGTTGGTGGGACCCTTTCCTTTTACAGCGGAAGGCTCAAACTTTGTCACAGGCTATGAAAGAGTGTAACGTGGAGCACTAATTGTTCATTTTAAATTCTCGCGATTCTCTGGTTGGAATCGGTTGTTTGAATGACTTAATTGAAAAATAATTTATTCCATTTCCCCCCCTCTAAAAACGCCCTGGAACCACCACTGGCCTCCGCCCCAAACACGTGCGCCTCCGCAAGAAAATAGCCACAAGAATTGGTGACACGGTCGGCAAAAAAGAAAATTTATCATGGCTGGCAACACGCGTAAATCACAGGGAAACTGACTACAATACGAACGCGAACGATAAATGCTCAGTGACGGCGGAGCGCCGTGGGCGTAGGCACGGCGTCGACGCGATGCAGAAGCATAAATAACGCGGCCTACTCACGACTTTGCTAATAACCGTGGTACGGTTATTTTCAACAAGCCGGAACTAATACGGCTATATCAGAAGTTGAGACCAAAAGATGAAAAAGAAGTGCGAAAAAATACGAAACTTGTTTAGCGAATTGTGCTAAACTAAGTTAGCAAAGGGGACACATGGACACAAAAAATGTATGTGATACCAATACTGTACAAGCGTTTAACAACATATCCATACCTTCAATACACGGGTATTCCTCTTCCGAATTCCGAATCCTCTTAATGGAAGTCACAGGAAATCAGGATGGGAGCGCGCGTTGGTGATCCAACGAACTGTGCCACAAGTTCAAAACTCTGACTTCGGCCAATAGGGAGAGAGTATTAGAAATCAGGAAATGACCGGACCAATCAGTGACTGTGTTTTAACTATTCTTCCGCCTAACAGTGAAAGCCAGGTCCTGATTGGTTCATATGTAGATGGTGACGTATAACATATGCTGCGGTGCTTTTTCTAAACAATGTTGGCTCCCCTTAGAAGAAGTGTTGCTGCCGTTGCTGGCCACACTTTTCCCATATTGTTTGGTGTTACACAAAACGCCTTTATTTCTGCAGTTGACATTACAAAGTAGGCCCACTGCACTTCTCCTTCTCCTTCCTCTATTCCAGACCCACTGCACTGTTTCGAAGCATTGCCCATCCTTTCCAGAGAATTGATTGTAACTGGCAGACAGCATTATTATTATTATTATTATTATTATTATTATTATTATTATTATTATTATTATTATTACCACCAACATTGCCGTGTATGGTCATAATAGAAAAGGTAAAGGACACATTGCATGTACATAAGATGTGTGATTATAACTAATGTTAATGAGATTACTCTGTAATATACTCCCCTTCAAGAAAAAAATAACTTTTTAATAAAAACAAACAAAAAACAAGCCTCTAACCCCAAAATGGGTTACTCTCTCAAAAACAACCCAAAAATGGTTCATAACCTTGAAAACCCAGAAATTGGGTTAAAATAATAGACCTTTAACCCAGAGAATGGTTACTCTTTATAAAAATAACCCAAAGGTTTGACTCAACACTTGTAACACATAAATTGGGTTACCAAAATAACCCAGCATTTTTTAGTGTGCAGGTTTTAGGTTAGCTACACATTTTCCTGTTTCCAGTCTAAATGCTAAGTTAATTTTTAAAATGACCTGATATGTTTTTTCTGAACTGATGTCATGTAAATAATGTCAGTTTCAAATACTTTAGTAAATGTATGTAAAGGTACACGGTGGAGTCACAGATTAAACACTAGACATGAAACAACTCTCTTCTAAAAAAGCTTTTAAGTGTACATGTGTCTTACTGTGGTGTTTTCTTGTTTTAGCCAAAGTTTTCCCTGGACTACTAGAACTGCCTCAGATAGTTTATGAGAACAGTATGTCAGACAAGGCATCACCAGCGTTTAAAAGGGCTGCAGACATTATTACAGAAGAGGTGAAACAAACATTTGACATCTTGACTAATTCTAATAAATGTACAACACTTAGGTATCAAACCATATACCTGTGTTGTCAGATGATGACCTAAACAAAATGACATTTTCTTTCTTCCAAAACACAGCTGTTCAAGAGTTTGAAACCTGTTGATCCTACTTACCGTGGATGTATAGTGCTGGAACTCAGGTAAGTTTTGAGTATAGAATTAACCATCCATCTATCTTGAAGCAGTTCACTCAGATCCTACTGCACTTAATAATTACCATCATTAAGAGTGATTTCTGTCCCTATAGGCCAGTCAGCAACATTAGATTAAGGATGACTCAACATGTCAGTGCATCTGTAGAGCTCATCTACTCAGCAGAGTCCACAGTCACAACATCACAAGTTCAACAGATGGTGAAGACTGCCACTGAATGCACCAACTGTTTACTGGCAGGGGCAACTCTTGATGGTGAGTTAATTACCTGGATCTAGTCCAATCATTAAGTACTTCAATGGTAAAAAGTATCAAAATAAAACTCAAAACTGATTTGTTCTCAGGCAGAGATGTTCCTTAATCTACAACTCTGTCTGACATTAATTTATCCACTCATCTTTAGATTAGAATAGATTGTGATTTTATTATATCACATGGAAATGAATTAACAAAGCAACATTTCAGAGATGCACTGTGAGTGTAGTGTATTGCAGTAAGGTGTAGATTATCTCTAAGCATGTGGTCTTTAAGTCCAATTTGATCTGTCATTTGTCTTGATTAGTTGTTTAGAAAGTTTTGTGCATATTTTGTTCTAGATGTTTGAGTGAGTTTCACTGAAATGATCTTCCTTTCCCTCCCTTGAATTAAAGGGGAAGACCTGTGTCAGAGGAACCCATGTGATGGAACCACCACAAGCTGCTCTTCACAAGATGGAACCTTCAGCTGCACCTGTCTGGACGGCTACGTTCCGTTTGAATACAGTAGCAGAACATGTGTTGGTGAGAGGATTTAGTTTTAGATTGTTAAATGTCTGAAGAGTGTGTTAATATTTCTTTGATCAAACAACAAACAGACTTTGAAATGTTTTATATTTTTGCTGATTGTCCCTGTGGACAAAAAGCAGAGAATTCTGTGTGTGATTAATGTTGGTTTGTTCATTAGTGGAACTTATTGATGTGGAAGACCTTACTTTGTTTCTTCATCTTATTTGTTCATATAAAAAGCAAAGCAACATGAAACTACACTTAATTACCTTCACCTTTTCTTCATTTAAATATTTTAGAACTTGCTTTCTTACTTTCTTTTTTATCTTTAGGTCTGGGCACGGCCTATGAATCCATAGAATCATTCTACTTCATCATGAAACTGAATTTAAATTAGTTCCATTGTTTTCTCATTGTTGATAGAAATGAGTCTAATTTGGATCTGTTTCTCTTTACTGGATCATCTGGTGAATCCTCAGAAACATTTAAATAATTTATGTTACAGTGGCTCCAACATCAGCCACAGGTCACAGCTTCTTCAGCAACAATACCAGTACTCACATGATGCTTCTTTTCATTTCAAGATCCCTGTGATAAAAACCCTTGTGGCAGAAGAAGCACATGTGAGGCTCGTGGTCAGACCTTTATATGCTTGTGTCTGCCTGGAGATTACTACAACAACATTAACAATCGTTGTGAGAGAGGTAAGTATTTGTTTGGTACTACCACTATGAGGTCAGTGCTGCATGAGGAAATGACATAACTAATATGATGTAATACCATCATGTAGGGCATGTGTCTTTGATTTGTAGAAAAACTATTAGTATTACTTGGTGTTGATAAAGTCAGTTAGTTTTAATTACCTCAGTTTCATTTAAGTCTAATCAGCTTTTGGAAAAGAAACTCTTCTTTGCTGACTGAAGCTCTTAATGGCAGGTTTTAGGTTAGCTACACATTTTCCTGTTTCCAGTCTAAATGCTAAGTTAATTTTTAAAATGACCTGATATGTTTTTTCTGAACTGATGTCATGTAAATAATGTCAGTTTCAAATACTTTAGTAAATGTATGTAAAGGTACACGGTGGAGTCACAAATTAAACACTAGACATGAAACAACTCTCTTCTAAAAAAGCTTTTAAGTGTACGTCTGTCTTACTGTGGTGTTTTCTTGTTTTAGCCAAAGTTTTCCCTGGACTACTAGAACTGCCTCAGATAGTTTATGAGAACAGTATGTCAGACAAGGCATCACCAGCGTTTAAAAGGGCTGCAGACATTATTACAGAAGAGGTGAGAAATACATTTACTCTCTCTATCTTTCAGTTATACTGACATCTTGATTCATTCTAATAAATGTACAACACTTAGGTATTAAACCATATACCTGTGTTGTCAGATGATGACCTAAACAAAATGACATTTTCTTTCTTCCAAAACACAGCTGGACAAGAGTTTGGGATCTAATCCTACTTACCTTGGATGTATAGTGCTGGAACTCAGGTAAGTTTTGAGTATAGAATTAACCATTCAATTTTTTTCAATTCAATTCAGTTTTATTTATATAGCGTCAATAACAATACAAATCGTCTCAAGACGCTTTACAAGACCCGGCCTCAAACCCCCAGAGCAGCCTGAAGGCGACGGTGGCAGGAAAAACTCCCTTTTCACAGGAAGAAACCTTGAGCAGAACCAGAACCAGAACCAGCTCATATGGAGGAACCATCTGCCTAAGGCCAGCCGGGTACAGACAGAGAAAGAGAACAGCAAGATAAACATACATCTGTCATAAATACACATATCTGACTAAAGCATTCAAGTTGGATGCTATGATTCAAACTAATGATGTTACATGACAGTTTGAAAATGTAAGAGGAATCATAGGCAGGTTGGAGAATTGTTCATTCAGGTAGGAGTGGATAACAGCAGGATTCATGGAGACTGGGCAGAATGATGAGACCACGACAGCAGATGTAGTATGGAGCTCCACAGGAAACACTCAACTCCAGGCCAGAGATACTCGGAAGAAGGGAGAGCAGCAGTAAACATTCTACATAGTAATAGCGCAGAATGTCATGACTAACATGACTAATGAGAAAAAGAAAGTGGGGGACACGAGAGAGGAGAGAGAAGAAAGAAGGAGAACATGTGTTTGGTGCATTGTCCCCCAGCAGCCTAGGCCTATAGCAGCATAACTAAGGGATGGTTTAGTCCAGCCCTAACTATAAGCTTGATCAAAAAGGAAAGTCTTAAGCCTGACCTTAAAAAAAGAGAGAGTGTCTGCTTCCTGAACCCAGACTGGGAGCTGGTTCCACAGGAGAGGAGCCTGATAGCTGAAAGCTCTACCTCCCATTCTACTTTTTGAAATTCTAGGAACCACAAGTAGGCCTGCACTTTCAGACCGAAGTGATCTGTTGGGATGATATGGTACAATGAGGTCTTTAAGATATGATGGAGCTAGGCCTTTGAGGGCCTTGTATGTAAGGAGGAGGATTTTAAATTCTATTCTAGACTTTAAGGGGAGCCAGTGAAGAGAAGCTAAAACTGGAGTAATATGATCTCTCTGGTTAATTCCTGTCAATGCTCTGGATGCAGCATTTTGAATCAGTTGGAGGCTTTTAAAAGAGTTATTTGGATCCAGACAGTAATGAATTACAATAATCCAGTCTGGAAGACACAAATGCATGAACTAGTTTCTCAGCGTCACTCTGAGACAGGATGTTCCTAATTTTGATGATATTACGTAGATGAAAGAAGGCAGTCCTGGTTACTTGCTTAACGTGACATTTAAAGGACATATCCTCGTCAAATATAACACCAAGGTTTTTCACAGTAGTACTGGAGGCCAAGGTAATGCCATCCAAAGAAATCATGTGATTAGATAATGAATCTCTGAGATGCTTAGGACCAAATACAATAACTTCTGTTTTGTCTGAGTTTAAGAGTAAGAAATGACAGGTCATCCAAGCCTTTATGTCTTTAAGGCATGCTTGGAGTTTAACCAGCTGATTAGTTTCATCTGGTTTCATAGATAAATATAGCTGGGTGTCATCTGCGTAACAATGGAAGTTTATGCCATGTTTTCTAATAATCTTCCCTAATGGCAACATGTATAAAGTGAAGAGAATTGGTCCCAGCACAGAACCCTGAGGAACGCCATAACTTACTTTTGTATAAGTAGAGGAATCATGGTTGATATGAACAAACTGGAATCTGTCAGACAGATAGGATTCAAACCATTCTAATGCAGTTCCTTTAATCTGGATCTCACTTTCAAGTCTCTGTAGTAAAATATTATGATCAATAGTGTCAAATGCAGCACTGAGATCTAGCAGAACTAGTATAGAGACAAGTCCACTATCTGAAGCCATGAGGAGATCATTGGTAACTTCAACCAGAGCTGTTTCTGTACTATGATGAACTCTAAAACCTGACTGAAACTCTTCAAACAGACCATTCCTGTTTAAGTGGTCACACAACTGATTAGCAACAACTTTTTCTAGAATTTTGGAAATAAAAGGAAGGTTGGAGATTGGTCTATAGTTGGCTAAAACATTTGGATCTAGAGTGGCTTTCTTAAGTAGGGGCTTAATTACAGCAATCTTAAAAGACTGAGGCACATATCCTGTTAATAAAGATAAATTTATCTGGTTCAATATGGAGGTGTTAATTAATGGAAGAACTTCTTTGAGCAATTTAGTTGGGATTGGATCTAGAAGACAGGTTGATGGTTTAGATGCTTTAATTATTGAAGATAGCTCGAGAAGATCTACTGGGGAGAAGGATTCCAGATGTTGATAAGGTCTAACAGAAGTTTCTAAAGTCACTGTACTTACATCTTTGGCAGTCGTCGGGAGAATGCCATCCATCTATCTTGAAGCAGTTCACTCAGATCCTACTGCACTTAATAATTACCATCATTAAGAGTGATTTCTGTCCCTATAGGCCAGTCAACAACACTAGATTAAGGGTGAATCAACATGTCAGTGCATCTGTAGAGCTCATCTACTCAGCAGAGTCCACAGTCACAACATCACAAGTTCAAGCGATGGTGAAGAATGCCACTGAATGCACCGACTGTTCACTGAAAGGTGCAACTTTTGCTGGTGAGTTAATTACCTGGATCTAGTCCAATCATTAAGTACTTCAATGGTAAAAAAGTATCAGAATAAAACTCAAATACTCAAGACTGATTTGTTCACAGATCTATCTATCTATCTAGCTATGCCAGCTGGCAGTCTTACAGTCTTGCCTAGGCTCGGGACAGTGGAACACACTGTTGGTTGCATTGGTAAACTGGCAAGCGGATTCACAACAGTCAGTCTGGGATGTAAGGCTCCCAAACTGAAGCATGTTCAGTCTCTAAGGAGGCAGGTTTTCATGTTCCTGGAATCACCTGCACGGACACTGGATGTTTCATTTAGAGTCAAACACGGAAACGGGTCATATATGGTGTACGCCAGCTCGGGACACGTGAAATGTTTTGAGTGTGGAGACGTGGGACACATTCGAGCGTCATGTCCGCATAAACAGCCAGCAGACTCTGACTGGTGGCTCTGCTGCTCCTGGGTCTGCGGAGGGAGCCGAGCCCGGTGCTGCGGCACTACAACACTACAACCCGCTACCGTAGGCCCTGCGCCCGGTGCTGCACGCCCTGCGCCCGGTGCTGCACGCCCTGCGCCCGGTGCTGCACGCCCTGCGCCCGGTGCTGCACGCCCTGCGCCCGGTGCTGCACGCCCTGCGCCCGGTGCTGCACGCCCTGCGCCCGGTGCTGCACGCCCTGCGCCCGGTGCTGCAGGCCCTGCAGGCCTCACATACGCTTTGGAGATAACTAATGGTGGCGATGAGAGAAAGGAACCGAGTCAGTTGGAGAAGCAGCAGGCTTCTGTGTCTACAGAGAACTTAAGTGACTCAGTGTCAGTAGGAACCGCTGAGGACAGAGCTTCCACTAGTGTTACAGGACAGGGTGAAATCTGTAGCCAGATTTCGTGTGAAAGAGAGGACAGGGAATGTCTTATTCAGACACAGCATCCATTTGTGATGTTTCAAACAAAACGACTGATCTCTACACCTTGGAGGAAATAAATGGGTTTCTGGATGAAACATTTAACAAATCAGTTAAAGTGAGTGATTACTTTGGGGACACAAACAGGGGGGGGGGGGGGGGGGGGGGGGTCACATGTTGTAGTCTCTGATGTAGAGTAGGGCAGGGTGCAAGTCATACAAGCAACAATCAGAGAAACTTGTGTTTGTTAACATATATGCTTACACCTCTGCTGTCGACCGTCTTGACCTTCTTCATAAACTTAATGACACTTTAAAACAGTTCAATAGCAGTTCAGTAGTAGTGGTGGGAGGAGACTGGAACTGCACTACTAACTATTTAGTTGATAGGAATGCAGGAGAGCCTCATCCATCATCAGCCTCTCTGTTATCCTGTGTAGTTATGGAAACGATCTTGTAGATGTTTGAAGGAAACTCCATCCAACTAGCAGACAGTACATTTGGGTGAAAGTCACTGAGGGCAGGGTTAGTGCAGCCAGACTGGATAGGTTCTATGTTAGTCAAACACACAGCAATAGATTAACTGCAGCCAACATATCACCTGTTGGTTTCTCAGATCATCATCTAGCAACTGTTCATTTTTCTTTAATGGTGCATCCCCAAACATCTCCTTACTGGCATTTTAACACCAGACTGATTCATGATGAGACCTTCTGCCAGTCTTTCTCTGATTTTTGGGGTCAATGGAGACGCAGAAAACCAGGTTTTGAAAGTTTAGGTCAATAGTGGGAGGTAGGGAAAACTCAGATTAGAATATTTTGTCAGCAATATACATCACACACAAGAGCTACAGAAAGGGATCATTTTGAACTGTTAGAGAAGGAAATCAGTTTAATAGAAGATGGCATAATTAATGGGTCAGATAACAACAATGCAAATGGGGAGAAAAGGAGAGAAGCTTTAAGTAGTTTTCTTCATGAAAGAGCAAAAGGTGATCTGATTAAATCTAGAATCCTGTCTATCAGAGACATAGATGCACCTACTCGTTTCTTTTTTAAGTTGGAAAGGAAGGTCAGGAAACAGAACCAGATGTTACATCTCAAGCTTTCAAATGGCTCTGTGACCACGGAGCCATCAGAGATGAGGAAGCTGGCCACTGACTTCTACAGCAGCCTGTTCAGTGCTGATGTCTGTGACTCTGACTGTGTGGACGAGATACTGGAGGGACTACCTCTGTTAGGGGAAGCACATGCAGCCTCACTGGAGTCTGTCATCTCCTTTGATAAAATATCTGCAGCAGTGAAACAGCTCAGCTCTGGTCGGTCTCCTGGTATTGATGGACTTCCTATAGAGTTCTACAAAACATTCTGGACGTTACTGGGAGAAGATTTAATGGAAGTTTTTCAAGGATGTTTGGACCCGTGTCACTTCTGTGCAAAGACTATAAAATCTTGAAACTACAGAAACTAAAACGATATGAACAAGCTTCTTCTGCTTGGGTCAGCTGGTCAAAGTGTGAGGGACTTTACTGGGAGAGTGGAGAAATAAAGAGCAGCCAACTTTACCAGCTGGGCTGCAGTGGAGCACAGAAGGGGTGAAGGTCTTAGGTGTTTTTCTAGGCAATGAGAACTTTCAGAAAAGAAACTGAGAGGGTCTAGTTGAGAAAATGAGTGCCCGATTGTCTAGATGGAAATGGGTCCTCCCCCAGTTGTCCAACAGGGGACAACTTTGGTTGCCAACAATCTGGTTGTATGCTCTGGCATCGTGTCACTGTTGTAGTTCCTCCAGACGATTTCATTACACAGATACAGAAAAGGCTGTTGGATTTCTTCTGGGGTGGATATCACTTGGTTAGATCAGCTGTGCTGTTTCTACCTGTGTCAGAGGGCGGTCAGGGACTGATTGACATCAAGAGTCGCATAACTGCATTTCGGCTTCAGACCGCACAGCGTTTGCTCTACTGAACGCAGCAACCCTGGACTGAAACGAATCTTCTTCTGGATCTGGATGGTGTGGATGTGTCACAGACTTCCAGGTTTTACCAGTCAGTTCTCTGTACCTGGAGAACAGTTTTAAACGCGAGGAAAGATTATAGTTATGTGGGACTGTTGATGAAGAACCTCTATTCTACAGCCCAGCCATAAAGAGCAGGAGTCTCAGCTCTGTCAGTGTTCAGAAGATCTTTACAGCAGCTGGGCTGACAAAGCTGGCAGGACTGAGGTCAGTGGACCAGTGGAAAACTGCTGCTCGGCTGTGTCAAGACACTGGAATAAAGTCTCTGCGTTTCATGGATAAACTGAGGGAGGAGGTGATGAACACACTTCCTGGTTCTTTCAGGAGAGCATTAGAGGGCAGAGCTTGTATGCTGTGTCTGAAGGTTCTCAACAGAGCCATGTTGGCCTATGTCCAAGAGTCAAAGTGGGTTGATGTGTTGGTGCCAGGTTCATCTCCCAGAGGTAGCTGGAGGTCCCTGTACAAACCTCCCATAGAGAAACTCAGTGCAGATCTCCAGTGGAGGCTGGTGCACGGGGCCGTGGCACATATAGATCACAGAGCAGGAAGTCAGGGTGGTTTTTGTCAGACTGAAGCAACGTTTGTTTGGAACGAGTGTTATCATCTCTCTTTTTTTGCCCCCCTACAACCACCCCCGGATTGAAGCTGTAAACCTGTGTGAGAGGAACCCATGTGATGTAGCCACCACAAGATGCTCTTCACTAGATGGAGCTTTAAGCTGCACCTGTCTGGACGGCTACGTTCCGTCTTATCTCAATACCACAACGTGTCTTGGTGAGAGGATTTAGTTTTAGATTTTTCAATGTCTGAAGAGTGTGTTAATATTTCTTTGACTTTTACATGTTTTATATTTTTGCAGCTTGTCCCTGTGGACAAAGACCAGAGAATTCTGTGTGTGTCATGTAAGTACATCTACGGCCTTGTCCACACGTACCAAATCGATCTTTTCTCCTCCGTTTTCCCTGGCATCGTTTCAAGAATATCTGCGTCCAGGGCCTGAAGTTAACTTTTTTGGCCACAGTAGTTTTTTACCAGCCAAAATTTTTTTGTGCCGTAAACAAAGGTGAACGACACAGAAAATGCATAAGAATGGTTCTTGAACTTGTACAGAATACACATTAAAGTGCTGTCTGGTTATTAACCAACTTAACCAGTCTCATTTATGAGTAGACCTACATAATGATTACAACTGTATCTGACCTGGTGTCGTGGCAGGGATTTAGAACAAAATATAACATAAATACAAACAGCCAATCATCTCACTGACGGTCTCATTTATTTAGTTAACTGCAATCCATTAGTCACTGTAGTGTATTCAGTTAATTTTTTTTTACATTTTAGCTTTTAATCACATTTATATCAAAAGACTATTTTTAAGTTTGTACATATTAGGCCTATAAGTTCATGTTGCTTTTTAAAGAGTCTAGTATTTTGACTGAATAACATTTAGATAAACAACAACAATCAGTCAGGTCATTTGCTCATTGATTGCGTTTACATGGGATAAGGTGTTTACATGGAACACAGAGAAACCCGGTTATTCATATCCCTGTATTCATGATAAACCAGTAACCCATTTTCCGACCACTGCATCCTATCTGCGCATGCGTGTTTCGCGTCTTTTTCAATGTTTTCCAATGCGACCAAACTTGTTCAACTGAGCGAGGGGGAAAACCAGCATCACGTAGCTTTTCCACAACAGATTTGAATACATAAGCATTTCTGTGTTTTCTGCCATCGAAACACGTCGTTATGTTTAGTTCTTTCATTATTTTAAAGGAAAATTCAGTCTCTTCGTCGCTCCAAAAGTGACAAGTTCTCGTTGCCGCCATGTTGTTTGTATATCTAGCGCGTCACTTGGCGTCACTCGCGCCTGCGCAGACAGTGGGCAGCCGTCAGAAATCGGGATAAGGTGTATACATGCTCCAGTATCCCGGCTTCTATCGGAGTACTCCAGGTAGCAAAACCGGGTTTCTTGAAATCGGGAAATGAGCATATCCCAGTTTCTGAATTCGGGATATGGTGTTTACATGGACAAACACAAAAACGGGATATTTCAAAAACTCGGTCAAAATCGGGATACTAAAGACCATATAAACGCAGTCATTGGCTACCCGCCAACGTGGCAGGTAGATTGACATTTTCACCCGCCAATCACAGAAGTTACCCGCATTTGGCGGGTGGGCGGGTGCCAATTTCATGCCCTGTCTGCGTCTACACGGATCCGTCTCAACACGACTCAAAACGCTACTTCATATCCCAGGCCTATAGGTGGCGCTGTGTCAGTTTCAGAAATTCACCAAAAACGGAGAGGAAGAGGCGGAGCATGTGCATAAAGCTTGAGCGCTGTTTACAAATCAGCTTTAGAAGAAACCAAACTCAAAGAGAAATGATATTTAGCCCTAGTAACCATAATAGGCTCAATATCTTCTCCAGCAGGAACACGAGCATGTAGTCCACCATTGTTGGTGATGTTGTTAGGAGACGTCTCACGGGATATAAGAGGTAGAAGGGGGCGTGGCCATGACATCATCGTTTGCCAAAATCTCCAGTTTTCCCGTCCACACAGAAACGTAAGATGTCTGTCTGTCTGAATGATACACTCATTTTCTTTGTCTTTCAGGTGTCCATTTGGTTATTCTGGTTTCAACTGCAAAGACAGTGAGTATACAGCACATGATGAATGAAACAATAATATATCCCGTGTTAGGCTACGTTACTGTGTGCTGTGATACTGACATCCTCTACGTTATTTATTAGCATGGCAGCTCACCCTGGTGATCGTTGGCTCCGTGCTCGGTGGACTGCTGCTCATCCTCCTCACAATAGTCTCTGTTTGGTGAGTTTCTCACTCATTCATTTACCTACACTCAAACATTCAGTTATTTGTTTTTGGTATACTCGACACAAACGCATTTTTGGAAAACCTCTAAACCTATAAAACCATCCTTTTATCTCGTTAGGTGTCTAAAGAAAAGTTCTAAGAAGAACAAAGCGTCAGACATCGGCCTCATTCCTGCTAAGGGACCAGTGGCCAACAAGAGACCGGATAATGGGAACTCAGTGAGTATGAGTCTAACCCTGGTTGTGTGTTTCTTAATATTCTTAGTGTTTTGCTAAAAAAGAAACTTTTTTTATTTACTTTTCATTTCAGCAGCGGGAGGACAACCACTATGATGAAATTTTGCCGTATGCCGTATATGAACCGACACCAAAATAACCCGTATGCTTGGAGCCAAGGCCACATCAACCATTACTACAGCTAAGATGATGGGAGACACATTAGATGATGCAGAATCATAGAGTTTGACATTGACCATGACCCAATAGCTACTGAATGTTGTGATTTATTTATTTTTTACAGATTTACTTCACAAATACCATCCTTTTATAGTAAAAGCTGTATAAATATAACTACAGTAGTTGTGTATATGTGCTAACTGGCCTTTCACCACTCTGGTGCAGTAGCTTTATTCTGATCCATTATAAGCTGTCATGAATCAATCCTGGATGTCACTGGCTACATGAAATAAAGTTTGGGATGTGTTTCTCAGATTTTGTCTGTTAGTAAATCAGTATATTACTTATTAAAGTTGTTGATTCACACGGAAACAGAAACTCAGAAAGAAGGAGCTGTTTAATTTCATTTACTTTATTTTCTTGTCTATGAATTTACAAGTAATCAATTGTAATCAAAAATCTATTCCTCTTAAATGTTTACGTCACTGAAATATTTGATTTGTTTTTTCCAGATTATATCATTACCAGTTTTGTATTGTTAGTTTTCCATCATAATAGTTTTTTCATTCATTTTTAACTGAATGAAATGTTGCTCAATGCAGGTGTTCATTCATTCATTGTTCTATATGTTTAGTCCTGTTATGTTTTGGACCTGGTCACCAAAAATGGCAGTTATATAATGCATGTGCTGTAAAAACAAAAGTAGAATGCGGAATTTCAAAGAAGAAAATGAAAGGGATAAAAATATACAGCAGACTATTCCATTCATTCATTCAGTCATTCATTCATTCATTCAGGGCTGGAGCCTATCCCAGCTGTCAACTGTCCCACCCCATTCACACTCACATTTACGGCCAATTTAGAATCTGAACCTAACCAGCATGTCTCTGGACAGTGGGAAGAAGCTGTCCAAACTGACCACAGAGACATATGATCTGTATAATAGTTGCTTGGAAGTGGTAAGATTAATTTCTGCAAGAAAAACCAACAAAGACAAAGAGTAATGAAGTATAAGTAGAGAATCAAGACCAGGCATGTTGTTGTTGTTGTTTTTACCTATTTACCTGTTTCCTCGTTCTCTTGTGTCAGCGCCTCCATCGTGCTCCTCACAGGAGTTTAAATGTGTGACGAGCGGTGAATGCATCTCACTGGGATTTGTCTGTGACGGGGAGGAAGACTGCATTGATGGCTCTGATGAACAAAGAACCTGTGGTACGCAGAGTGAAGGTTCATGAGCTCAAAGATGGAAAGGTTATAAGTAAGAAGCTTTCTTTTGAAACCGTGACACCGTGTAAACATTTACTACATCAGTCAGAAGCTTGAAGAACATCACAGAGAATCAAACAGATGCCTGCTCATGTTCAGTAGGGATTTGCTGAACCACTAGATGGCCACATCCTGTCAGTATTCAGCTTAGGTACTTCAGTTTTAAAGTTTAAATAGAGTTATGCACAAATCAACTTAATGCATCAATTTCTTATATATTTACAACAAAATAAATATATATAAATATAGTTTAAGATGAGAACTGTCAGTGTTATAAACTACAATCTCAATCCTCCTGTCTGCAGGAGAACCAGGTGGGACGGAGATGTGGGCGCCTCCCACTGATCCTCCCACTTATAAATATAGACCTGGATGAGGTCTTCCTCCCTTTGTCTCCAGACTCTGCTTGTGTTGGTGCTCAATAGAGTTTGTCATGTGTGTTTGACTCGATTCATTGTAAGTATCTTGACATATTTCAGCGCATTATTTTATAACATGACCAAAGAGAAACTTTTGGTTTGAGTTACTTTATGGATGATTCCTTAAGCAGTTTTGATTTACAATATTAATTGTATTTTTTTTGCTAGTATATTGTTGCATTTATCAAGCATGATTTACATTGCCCTTTCCTTTCTTTTAGAACCACGGCCCTTGGTAGCATCAGCACTAAAGCGTGAGACAAATAAACTAAAAGCAAAGCAATCAGTTTCCTGGTGGTTTGTGTGGCTCCAGTTTGAACCGTGAATTCCCAGACAGTCAGGAACTTAAAGATCTCCAGATCAAGGTTTCATTTCATGTGACTGCTTTATTTATCATGACTTCCCATTCCATGATCTAGAAACCAAAGCAAATAAGGATGAAATAATGTGAATTAAAGCTCTAGGTAATGATCAGCTGTAGCGACTGTGTCCAGATTAGCACGTTCTGAGCATTGCACTGCTTCCTCAACTAATTACCAACTGGAACACATGGTTGTCATCACGTTTTATAATAAGTGTAACACTGGAGACACACGGAGGAATAACAAACCATGGAATGACGCGACAGGAGAGACGAGAGGGGTGAGAGACGAGAGACGGACAAGGAGGAAACCAATTATCTAATCAACACAGGGAGTGATGCCACAGGAAATCAAAAACTTAACAAAATAAAACATGAACAAAACACAAACGCAGATGAAACAAAACCAGAACCATCAGAAAATGACTAAAAGATACGAGTGTGAGGAAACAAGGAAAGGCCAAGTGGTGTACGTGACCATTCTGTTTTTGTTTTTTTGATAGTTTCACATACTCAGATCATATGTTTCTTTCCTGAGGTACTGTAAGTGGCAGTGTTCCTGCACCGTACTGCCCCAGGAGGAGTGGCTAATAATGAAATGAAACCATCACTACAAGACACCTGAACTCTCATCAAGGTTGTTCAGTTCTGAAGCCTCGTCCACTCATAGCTCTCAGCGTCTGTGCTTCCATTCACTGCAAATGGCTCAAAGCTTCATATTCTGTTCTGTCCTTTGGATAGTTGTTGCTGTTATTGGTGAGTATCCTGATTTTATTAAATCCTACATGTGCAAAGTCTTTAATGTTGATGTTAAGAGGATCAGACGATCAAAAACTCCTTCATCATGTGAACTTTACAACTGAGAGAAATATTATTCCATTTGTCCAATGAACAAAGAAAGTGTTTGACTGTTCAGTTCACACATAAAAGTGAACTAGTCCATGTTCATAGTTCACAGTGAAAGTTCATAGACTTTATTTTTAATCTGTTTTTTTTTATCATTTATTTTTTTAATCAGAAGCTTCGAGCTATTCTTGTTCAGTAGAATCTCTGACTGACCTGCTCATCCATTCTCAGCCAGTGACATTTTTTCTGTAAAGATCTGTACTACTGTTTTGAATAACCATTGACTATATGTACAAGGAAATAACTCAGATGGATCAGGTGACTTATCTTTCAGCTGCACCAGCTTCTCTGTATGCCATAAATTGCATAATGGTTGATAGTTTACCTCTGACCCCGTTGATATCCTACCTTTCTTTGGGAAGAAGGAAGTTTTGGTCTCTGGTCTGGTTAATGCTTTACATGCTTTAAAAACCCAGCATGAGATTTATACGACTTTTATTAGACAGATGGAGGAACTGGTTTTAGTTTTAGTGGGACTTATTGATGTTGAAGACTTTACTTTGTTTCTTCATCTTATTTGTTCATCTAAAAAGGAAAGCAACATGAAACTACACTTAATTACCTTCACCTTTTATTTTTTCTATTTTACACCCATTATTATTATCATACCACACTCAATATGTGTCGGGTCTAAGAATTCACTGTCTCAAACTCAGTGTGGGCAAAGTTCATTTGCTGCCTCGTATCTAGATAGATAGATAGATAGATAGATAGATAGATAACTTTATTGATCCCTTTGGGAGGTTCCCGCAGGGAAATTGACATCTCCATCGCATACAGCACTGTCAGACATACATGTAAGAAAAAACAAAGCCCAAATACCAAAAAATCCAAAAAATCACCCAATAAAGAATAATAGTAATAAAGAATAAATAGTGTGACTATACATAGATGGTTGTTGCATAAATATAGAAATACCGGGTACATTGTATTGCACATTACTGTTGTAGGTTGCATTCAAAAAGTCATTCAGGCCCTTTCCTTTCTGTCCTCCTCCCCCCTCCTGAGTGGTGGTTAAAGAGTTTGATGGCACGGGGGACAAAGGAGTTCCTCAGTCTATTAGTCCTGCACCTTGGGAGGAGCAGCCTCTTGCTGAAGGTGCTTCTCTGGCTACTGATGGTCGTGTGCAGAGGGTGGCTGGCATTGTCCAGGATACACGTTAGTTTTTTAAGTGTCCTTCTCTCTGCAACAGTAGCCAGAGGGTCCAGCCTCGTGCCAACCACAGAGCCAGCCCGCCTGATTAGCTTCTCCAACCTGGAGAGGTCTGTCTTTGAGGTGCTCCCCCCCCCCCCCCCCCCCCAGCACACCACAGCGTAGGTCAGGACGCTAGCAACCACAGACTGGTAGAAGATCCCCAGGAGCTTCTTGCAGATGTTGAAGGATCTTAACCTCCTCAGGAAGTACATCCTGCTCTGGGTCTTCTTGTACAGCTGACCCGTGTTGCTTGTCCAGTCCAGCTTGTTGTCCAGCCACAGCCCAAGATATTTATAGGTCTGCACGACCTCCACCTCCTCCGCTCCTATCAGAACTGGTCTGGGGTTGGGTCTGTCCCTCCCAAAGTCGAGTGTATCATGAAGTGTATCATCTGAGTATCATGAAGAAGAAAAGTCAAAACACAAAACAATTTTTGATAGAAATTTGGATCCGTTTCTCTTTACTGGATCATCTGGTAAATGATTTGTTGGCATCGTAAAGTCATCTGAGGTTTAACTCTTTTACTACAGCTTATCACTTATTACTACAGTATATTGTGCTGCTTTAACACTCTCAGCCCCTTTAGCTACAACAATGAAAACAACTGAACTCTAGCACTGGTTCTGGCATTTAACAGCTTGAACACCGTATTTATATATATTGGTCTAATGTTTCTGTCTCTATATGATCACGTATAATTTTGTTTCTTTAGCAAATGGATTTCCTTCAGGATTAATGAAGTTTTATCTTCTCTTAACTTAACATACAGCTGTGGGACAAAGCCAGGTACTAACAACACTGACTCCAGCAACTTCTACAATGGCTCCAGTTACTACAGCAGCTCCAACTCCAGCTCCAGGTACTACCCCAACAACATCAGCCACAGGTCACAGCTTCTTCAGCAACAATACCAGTACTCACATGATGCTTCTTTTCATTTCAAGATCCCTGTGATAAAAACCCTTGTGGCAGAGGAAGCACATGTGAGGCTCGTGCTGATCAGACCTTTATATGCTTGTGTCTGCCTGGAGATTACTACAACAACATTACTAAATGTTGTGACAGTGGTAAGTATTTGTTTGGTACTACCACTATGAGGTCAGTGCTGCATGGAGAAATAGAATCAGAATCAGAAAAGACTTTATTGCCAAGCATGATCGTACATACAAGGAATTGTCGTTAAGCCTAAAATAAAATAAAATATAGAAACTATATTATAGAATAAATATAGAAATACAACAAAATACAAAAATATATACACAATATATATATATGTATATGTATATGTATGTATATATATACACTATATTACCAAAAGTATTCGCTCACCTGCCTTTACTCATTCTATGAACTGAAGTGCCATCCCATTCCTAACTCATAGAATTCAATATGATGTCGGTCCACCTTTTGCAGCTATTACAGCTTCAACTCTTCTGGGAAGACTGTCCACAAGGTTGAGGAGAGTGTTTATAGGAATTTTTGACCATTCTTCCAAAAGCGCATTGGTGAGGTCACACACTGATGTTGGTCGAGAAGGCCTGGCTCTCAGTCTCCGCTCTAATTCATCCCAAAGGTGTTCTATCGGGTTCAGGTCAGGACTCTGTGCAGGCCAGTCAAGTTCATCCACACCAGACTCTGTCATCCACGTCTTTATGGACCTTGCTTTGTGCACTGGTGCACAGTCATGTTGGAAGAGGAAGGGGCCCGCTCCAAACTGTTCCCACAAGGTTGGGAGCATGGAATTGTCCAAAATGTTTTGGTATCCTGAAGCATTCAATGTTCCTTTCACTGGAACTAAGGGGCCAAGCCCAGCTCCTGAAAAACAACCCCATACCATAATTCCTCCTCCACCAAATTTCACAGTTGGCACAATGCAATCTGAAATGTACCGTTCTCCTGGCAACCTCCAAACCCAGACTCGTCCATCAGATTGCCAGATGGAAAAGCGTGATTCATCACTCCAGAGAACGCGTCTCCACTGCTCTAGAGGCCAGTGGCGGCGTGCTTTACACCATTGCATCCGACGCCTTGCATTGCACTTGGTGATGTGTGGCTTGGCTGCAGCTGCTCGGCCATGGAAACCCATTCCATGAAGCTCTCTGCGTACTGTACTTGGGCTAATCTGAAGGTCACATGAAGTTTGTAGCTCTGTAGCAATTGACTGTGCAGAAAGTCGGCGACCTCTTTGCACTATGCGCTTCAGCATCCGCTGACCCCTCTCCGTCACTTTACGTGGCCTACCACTTCGTGGCTGAGTTGCTGTTGTTCCCAAACGCTTCCATTTTGTTATAATAGAGCTGACAGTTGACTGTGGAATATTTAGGAGCGAGGAAATTTCACGACTGGATTTGTTGCACAAGTGGCATCCTATGACAGTTCCACGCTGGAATTCACTGAGCTCCTGAGAGCGGCCCATTCTTTCACAAATGTCTTGTTTCACAGTCTGCATGCCTGAGTGCTTGAATTTATACACCTGGGGCCAGGCCAAGTGATTAGAACACCTGATTCTGATCATTTGAATGGGTGAGCGAATACTTTTGGTAATATAGTGTATGTGTGTGTATATATATATGTGTGTGTATATATATATGTGTGTGTATATATATATATGTGTGCGTGTATATATATATGTGTGTGTATATATATGTGTGTATATATATATGTGTGTGTATATATATATATGTGTGTGTATATATATATATATATGTGTGTGTATATATATATATGTGTGTGTATATATATATGTGTGTGTATATATATATGTGTGTGTATATATATATGTGTGTGTATATATATATGTGTGTGTATATATATATATGTGTGTGTATATATATGTGTGTATATATATATGTGTGTATGTATATTCCACCAGAACATTTACTGTGGGATGGTAGTGGGTTTGATGTGTTCATGGGGGGGGCTTGGCATTGTTCAGCAGACGGACTGCGGATGGAAAAAAACTGTTGGCCATGCGTGTGGTCCTACACTCAATGAATGGCAGCCGTCTGCCAGAGGGGAGTCTGTTACAGTTTTTCTCAGTCGCTTTGGTGCCTTTCTCAGATCAGAATGAAAGTTCTCACAACTATTAGTTCAACCTCCACAACACTGAGTCATTTGTGCTCATCATCGTAGCAGTTTCTCATTCCTTTGAACAAATTGCAAATGCTTTTGAACATGTATCAGTTACTTTCATACAATTCTCTGCTGTTTTATAACATTATCATTTCCTTATGTCATGTCAGTCAAAATTAAACATACTCATTTCATTGCTTGAGTCATTACATACAAAATTGTTGAACTAGTTGTCAAAATCTGTCAAACTAATTTCATACATTCTTTTATCATTTTTTTTCGTGAAAATGTCTCCTAAACTGAACAGCTGCTCTCAGGTGAACTTCAGCTTTCACTCATGAGGAGGTGTGTGAATCATTAGTTGTAACCAGTGACAAGACAAGTCCACAGTCACTCAGAGCTGAATCCCATGAACCCTCACTTGGCAAGCATATATGAACCAAGCAGGTTGTGTGTACCATTTCTACAATTCTGTGACACAAAAATGGAACGTCACCGTCGTGGAGGAGGGGTGAGAATCCGCGGAGGAAGGGGAAGGGGACAAAATGGGGGCACAGGAAGAAGAGGTGAAGCACATAGGCAAATTCCTGATGAAATTAGAGCTACATTTGTGGACCATGTTGTGAATCACGGCCTCACTACGGCTGAGGCTGGTCGACGAGTGCAACCAAATGTAGGGAGAACCACTGTGAATTCCATCATTCAATTTCTGCAAACCGTGTTGTGGTCCTTACAACACGCAGCATGTTTTGCAGCACATGGCAGGATGGTGGTTGAATATCTCCCCCCCTAATCCCCATTCCTTAATCCAATAGAGGAGTTTTTTTCTGCCTGGAGGTGGAAGGTTTATGACTGGCGTCCACATGCCCAAATGGCCCTGCTAGCAGCCATGGATGCTGCATGTGATGACATCACAGTGGAGTCCTGCAGAGGGTGGATTCGCCACTCAAGGTGATAGTTTCCTCATTGCCTTGCAAAGGAAGACATCTGCTGTGATGTAGATGAAGATATGTGACCAGACAGACAGGAACATGTGGATGTCCAGGAATAATTCATGTTCAGTTTACAGTAATATGTTATATTGTTTACATTTGTGCACAGTTCTACCATAATGGTATTTCTTATGTTTGTTCTAAATAAGTGACTAAGTATTTTTTTTTGTACAATGCTGTAGAATTGCAAAGAGCATATGCAGTAAATATGTCACAATGAAAACATGACAAAGCCATTTGACTGTCTTGTTCATAAACAATGGTGTCAGGACTTATTGTTCTGATGACACAGACAGTTTCATTGACATGAATACTTGCTTTTGAGGGATCAACTATTAATTTTGAGCAAGTGACGCACTTTTGCAGGTTATCCACTAGGTTTTGCAGTTTGCACTAATTGTTCTGAGAAATGCACTGACTGTTGTGCAAATGTTATTAGTGATGTGAGAAATGCACCAAAGCGACTGAGAAAAACTGTAAATAGTCCATGTCCAGGGTGAGAGGGATCAGCCACAATCTTAAGTGCTTCATAGTCCTGGAAGCGTACAGCTTGTCCAGAGACTTCAGACTGCAGCCAATCACCTTCTCTGCAGAGCGAATGCCACGCTGCAGTCGGCTCTTGTCCTTAGCAGAGGCTGCAGCATACCAGGTGGTGATGGACTCAATGATGGCAGTGTAGAAGTGAACCATTACTGTCTTTGGCAGGTTGAATTTCTTCAGCTGCCGCAGGAAGTACATCCTCTGCTGTGCTTTTTTAATCAGGGCGCTGATGTTTAGCTCCCATTTGAGATCCTGGGAGATGATGGTGCCCAGGAAACGGAGGGAGTCCACAGTGTTGACTGTAGAATCAGACAGGATGATGGGGAGGAGTGGGGCTGTGCTCTTCCTGTAATCTTCCTGTAAATAGCATGACTAAATGTAATAATGTAATGTAATACCTCCATGTAGGGCACGGTTGGATTGTAGAAAACTATTAGTATTACTTGGTGTTGATGAAGGCAGTTAGTTTTAATTACCTCAGTTTCATTTAAGTCTAATCAGCTTTTGGAAAAGAAACTCTTCTTTGCTGACTGAAGCTCTTAATGGCAGGTTTTAGGTTAGCTACACATTTTCCTGTTTCCAGTCTAAATGCTAAGCTAATGTTAAAGTTTTTTTTCTGAATTGATGTCATGTAAATAATGTCAGTTTCAAATACTTTAGTAAATGTATGTAAAGGTACACGGTGGAGTCACAGATTAAACACTAGACATGAAACAACTCTCTTCTAAAAAAGCTTTTAAGTGTACATCTGTCTTACTGTTGTGTTTTCTTGTTTTAGTCAAAGTTTTCCCTGGACTACTACAACTGCCTCAGATAGTTTATGAGAACAGTATGTCAGACAAGGCATCACCAGCGTTTAAAAGTGCTGCAGACATTATTACAGAAGAGGTGAAAATACATTTTCTCTCTAACTTTCAGTTATACTGACATCTTGATTCATTCTAATAAATGTACAACACTTAGGTATCAAACCATATACCTGTGTTGTCAGATGATGACCTAAACAAAATGACATTTTCTTTCTTCCAAAACACAGCTGGACAAGAGTTTGAGATCTGATCCTACTTACCGTGGATGTATAGTGCTGGAACTCAGGTAAGTTTTGGGTATAGAATTAACCATCCATCTATCTTGAAGCAGTTCACTCAGATCCTACTGCACTTAATAATAACCATCATTAAGAGTAATTTCTGTCCCTATAGGCCAGTCAGCAACATTAGATTAAGGTCTGGGATTGGTATCAGTGCATCTGTAGACCTCATCTACTCAGCAGAGTCCACAGTCACAACATCACAAGTTCAACAGATGGTGAAGACTGCCACAGAATGCACCAACTGTTCACTGGCAGGGGCAACTTTTGAGGGTGAGTTAATTACCTGGATCTAGTCCAATCATTAAGTACTTCAATGGTAAAAAAAGAAGAAAAAAAAAAAATCAATCTTTAAACCCAACTTGAAGCCCGACTTGATCTGTCATTTCTCTTGATTAGTTGTTTAGAAAGTTTTGTGCATATTTTGTTCTAGATGTTTGAGTGAGTTTCACTGAAATGATCTTCCTTTCCCTCCCTTGAATTAAAGAGGTAGACCTGTGTCAAAGGAACCCATGTGATGTAGCCACCACAAGCTGCTCTTCAAAAGATGGAACTGTAAGCTGCACCTGTCTGGACGGCTACGTTCCGTCTGACTTCTGTACCAGAACGTGTCTTGGTGAGAGGATTTAGTTTTAGATTTTTAAATGTCTGAAGAGTGTGTTAATATTTCTTTGACCAAACAACAAATTGACATTTAAAGGTTTTATATTTTTGCAGCTTGTCCCTGTGGACAAAAAGCAGAGAATTCTGTGTGTGATTAATGTTGGTTTGTTCATTAGTGGAACTTATTGATGTGGAAGACCTTACTTTGTTTCTTCATCTTATTTGTTCATATAACAAGGAAAGCAACATGAAACTACACTTAATTACCTTCACCTTTTCTTCACTTAGATATTTTACACAGCCTATTATAAACTCTTAGAATTGTTCTACATTATCATGAAACTGAATGTAAATTAGCATCATTGTTTCATCATTTTTGATAGAAATTAGTCTAATTTGGTTCAGTTTCTTTTTACTGGATCATCTGGTAAATCCTCAAGTATTTAATTAAGTTATTTTACAGCGGCTCCAAGTAATACAGCAGCTCCATTCACTACAGCGGCTCCAACTCCAGTTCCAGGTACTACCCCAACAACATCAGCCACAGGTCACAGCTTCTTCAGCAACAATACCAGTACTCACATGATGCTTCTTTTCATTTCCAGGTCCCTGTAGTAATAACCCTTGTGGCCCAGGAAGCACATGTGAGGCTCGTGGTCAGACCTTCATATGCTTGTGTCTGCCTGGAGATTACTACAACAGCGTTAATAAACGTTGTGAGAGCGGTAAGTACTGTATTTGTTTGGTACTACCACTATGAGGTCAGAGCTGCATGGAGAAATGACATAACTAAGATGATGTAATACCACTGTGTAGTACAATTTTTCACAAAAGAGTTTCATAGTTTCTAATACTTTAGTAAATGTATGTGAAGGTACACGGTAGGGATGTGTGATATTTCATCGTTTACGATATGTCGTCAAAACATTCCCTCCCATGGTAAGAATATGTCACCCCGTGATAAAAACAATAAATTCCTATTGATGACGTATATATGTGTGTAGACATGAGCTCGTGTCCACCTCCATTATCTGGAACGGGTTTGTTTTTAACACCTGAATTGATTTTTCAATTACATAAAGAAATTAAATATTTGTATTTTTGTTACCACTCTGGACGGTCCTACAAGAACATAGTGTTTCCAAAAGGTTCCTAGGAATGTTTTGAATGTGCACAAACCGACATTGGAGTATTACATGCGTTATTTCTGCTGCAGTCTGAACGAAAACAGTGCGTCGTGAATTAGCGACACTAGGCATGAAGGGGTTAAAAAGTCTGACGTGGAGCAGCAAATTACAACATGCAAGGTTTGCAAACAAATAGTGAATAAAAAGGACAGTAACAGCACTAATTTGTTCCACCACCTCAAACACAAGCACAAACCAGAAGATGAAGAAAGACAGAAAATGAGCAAAGATGCAGAAGCAGCGTCGACTTCATCCAAAGAGAAACTTGATGCATTAGAGTCAAAAAGATCAGGCTGAACTGGTGTTTATTTATCGTTACCGTGATAAATACCAGAAATTATTGGGATACATTTTTTAGTCCATATCGCCCATCCCTAGTACACGGTGGAGTCACAGAATTAAACACTTGACATAAAAAACTCCCTTCTAACAACAACAACAACAACAACAAAAACTGTACATTTGTCTTACTGTGGTGTTTTCTTGTTTTAGCCAAAGTTTTCCCTGGACAACTAGAACTGCCTGAGATAGATTATGAGAACACTATGTCAGACAAGGCATCACCAGCGTTCAAAGGGGCTGCAGACAATATTACAGAAGAGGTGAAAATACATTTTGTCTCTCTATCTTTCAGTTATACTGACATCTTGATTCATTCTAATAAATGTACAACACTTAGGTATCAAACCATATACCTGTGTTGTCAGATGATGACCTAAACAAAATTACATTTTCTTTCTTCCAAAACACAGCTGTTCAAGAGTTTGAGATCTGATCCTACTTACCGTGGATGTATAGTGCTGGAACTCAGGTAAGTTTTGAGTATAGAATTAACCATCCATCTATCTTGAAGCAGTTCACTCAGATCCTACTGCACTTAATAATTACCATCATTAAGAGTGATTTCTGTCCCTATAGGCCAGTCAACAACATTAGATTAAGGGTGAATCAACATGTCAATGCGTCTGTAGAGCTCATCTACTCAGCAGAGTCCACAGTCACAACATCACAAGTTCAACAGATGGTGAAGACTGCCACTGAATGCACTGACTGTAAACTGAAAGGTGCAACTTTTGCTGGTGAGTTAATTACCTGGATCTAGTCCAATCATTAAGTACTTCAATGGTAAAAAAGTATCAGAATAAAACTCAAATACTCAAGACTGATTTGTTCTCAGGCAGAGATGTTCTTTAATCTACAACTCTGTCTGACATTAATTTATCTACTCATCTTTAGATTAGAATAGATTGTGATTTTATTATATCACATGGAAATGAATTAACAAAGCAACATTTCAGAGATGCACTGTGAGTGTAGTGTATTGCAGTAAGGTGTAGATTATCTCTAAGCATGTGGTCTTTAAGTTCAATGTGATCTGTCATTTGTCTTAATTTGTTGTTTAGAAAGTTTTGTGCATATTTTATTCTAGATGTTTGAGTGAGTTTCACTGAAATGATCTTCCTTTCCCTCCCTTGAATTAAAGAGGTAGACCTGTGTCAGAGCAACACATGTGATGGAAACACCACAAGCTGCTCTTCACAAGATGGAAGTTACACCTGCACCTGTCTGGACGGCTACGTTCCGTCTGACTTCTGTACCAGAATATGTGTTGGTGAGAGGATTTAGTTTTAGATTTTTAAATGTCTGAAGAGTGTGTTAATATTTCTTTGACCAAACAACAAACTGACTTTTAAATGTTTTATATTTTTGCAGCTTGTCCCTGTGGACAAAAAGCAGAGAATTGTGTGTGTGATTAATGTTGGTTTGTTCATTAGTGGAACTTATTGATGTGGAAGACCTTACTTTGTTTCTTCATCTTATTTGTTCATATAAAAAGGAAAGCAACATGAAACTACATTTAATTACCTTCACCTTTTCTTTATTTAAATATTTTAGATCTGTTTAAAGTATTTTTCTCTAAAAGTTCCAGTTTCTTCTACTTCCCTGATCGTACCACACTCAGTATGTGTCAGGTCTAAGAATTCACTGTCTCAACCTCAGTGTGGGCGACATCATTGTTTTATAATTTTTGATACAAATGAGTCTGTTTCTTCTTACTGGATCATCTGGTACATCCCCAGAAAATTTAAATAATTTATTTTACAGCAACTCCAGGTACTACAGTGGCTCCAACACCGGCTCCAGGTACTACAGTGTCTCCAACTCCAGCTCCAGGTACTACAGTGTCTCCAACTCCAGCTCCAGGTACTACAGTGGCTCCAACTCCAGCTCCAGGTACTACCCCAACAACATCAGCCACAGGTCACAGCTTCTTCAGCAACAATACCAGTACTCACATGATGCTTCTTTTCATTTCAAGATCCCTGTGATAAAAACCCTTGTGGTGGAGGAAGCACATGTGAGGCTCGTGCCAATCAGACCTTTATATGCTTGTGTCTGTCTGGAGATTACTACAGCAATACTAGCACAAGTTGTAAGAGAGGTAAGTATTTGTTTGGTACTACCACTATGAGGTCAGTGCTGCATGGAGAAATGACATAACTAAGATGATGTAATACCATCATGTGGGGCAGTGATGTGTCTTTAGGATATATGGATGGATGGATGGATGCAGTGGTGGTGCAGTGGTTTTTAAGTCCAGTTAAGGCTCAGAGTTGAGCAGGCGGATGGCATGTGAATAGAAACTCTTCTTCAGCCTCTCAGTCTTCGTCCTCAGGCTTCAGAAACACCGGCCTGATGGCAGTAGAGAGAAGAGAGAGTGTTTGGGATACAATAAGGGCCACTTCACGATGGTTAGTCTGAAGGGTGGAAATCGCCTCATGTAGCTCGGACAGTGCAGCGTCCGTGGCCGCCTGGGGTGGGATATAGACGGCGCTGATGATGACCGAAGTAAACTCGCGGGGCAGGTAGTGGGGACGGCATTTAATGGTTAGGAGCTCCAGGTTAGACGAGCATGATCGTATGAGAGGGACAACGTTCCTACTGTCACACCAGTTGTTATTAACCATAAGACACACTCCACCTCCCTTTGATTTCCCCGACTCACTCGTTCTGTCCACGCGGTGAACTGAAAGGAACTCCACAGGTTGAATGGCAAAGCATGACCTCCTTTGTTTGTGTTGGCTCCCTGGCACAGGACGTCCTGGGGCCACACCGGGATGTAGGAAGATTATTAGTATTACTTGGTGTTGATAAAGGCAGTTAGTTTTAATTACCTCAGTTTCATTTAAGTCTAATCAGCTTTTGGAAAAGAAACTCTTCTTTGCTGACTGAAGCTCTTAATGGCAGGTTTTAGGCTAGCTACACATTTTCCTGTTTTCAGTCTAAATGCTAAGCTAATGTTAAAGTGACCTAATATGTTTGTTTTTTTTTCTGAATTGATGTCATGTAAATAATGTCATAGTTCTCATTTTTCATATTTAAGAGTTCCAGAGATTGTAATTAGTAAATGTATGTAAAGATACACGGTGGAGTCACAGATTAAACACTAGACATGAAACAACTCTCTTCTAAAAAAGCTTTTAAGTGTACATCTGTCTTACTGTGGTGTTTTCTTGTTTTAGCCAAAGTTTTCCCTGGACAACTACAACTGCCTCAGATAGTTTATGAGAACAGTATGTCAGACAAGGCATCACCAACTTTCAAAAGGGCTGCAGACATTATTACAGAAGAGGTGAAAATACATTTACTCTCTCTATCTTTCAGTTATACTGACATCTTGATTCATTCTAATAAATGTACAACACTTAGGTATCAAACCATATACCTGTGTTGTCAGATGATGACCTAAACAAAATGACATTTTCTTTCTTCCAAAACACAGCTGGACAAGAGTTTGAGATCTGATCCTACTTACCGTGGATGTATAGTGCAGGAACTCAGGTAAGTTTTGAGTATAGAATTAACCATCCATCTATCTTGAAGCAGTTCACTCAGATCCTACTGCACTTAATAATTACCATCATTAAGAGTGATTTCTGTCCCTATAGGCCAGTCAGCAACATTAGATTAAGGGTGAATCAACATGTCAATGCGTCTGTAGAGCTCATCTACTCAGCAGAGTCCAATGTCACAACATCACAAGTTCTACAGATGGTGAAGACTGCCACAAACTGCACCGACTGTTCACTGGCAGGGGCAACTTTTGCTGGTGAGTTAATTACCTGGATCTAGTCCAATCATTAAGTACTTCAATGGTAAAAAGAGTAAAACTCAAATACTCAAGACTGATTTGTTCTCAGATCTATCTATCTATCTATCTATCTATCTATCTATCTATCTATCTATCTATCTATCTATCTATCTATCTATCTATCTATCTATCTATCTATCTATCTAGTTTCAAACTGGTGTTGTTTCTCCTGGTCTGCTCAGTTTTTCTGTTTCTGTTCTACATGCATTTAATCAGGTGAGATTTATTTGATTCTTTCAGTAAGGTTGGTTTAGCAGAGTAGGTTCGTAAGGTGTGTTTTCACGCAGGCATGGCGTCCTCTGAGACGCCTCCTCCGTCTATCAGGCAGGGAGTGCGGACAGTCCCGCCGGATGGCTCTGTAACCGTGGAGGAGGTGTTGTTGGCTGTCGGTGAGCAGGACATGATGAACTGCAGTAAAAGCTGATCGAGGTGATCGGGGTGGTTATTATCAGGGGTGTACGCCAGCTTGGGACACATGAAATGTTTGCAGTGTGAAGATGCGGGACACATTCGAGAAGCATGTCTGCATAAACAGCCAGCAGACTCTGACTCAGTGGACGAAGCTGGTGGCTCTGCTGCTCCAGGGTCTGTGGAGGGAGCCGAGCCCGGCGATTCAGGCCCTGCGCCCGGTGCTGAGGGCCCTGCGGAGGGTGTGGGTGCTGCTAGCGGATTGTAGTGTTGTAGCAGAGATAACTAATGGTGGGGATGAGAGAAAGGAACCGAGTCAGCTGGAGAAGCAGCAGGCCTCTGTGTCTATAGAGAACTCGAATGAATCAAAGTCAGTAGAAACCGCTGAGGACAGAGCTTCCACTAGTGTTACAGGACAGGGTGAAGTCTGTAGCCAGAACTCAGATTAGAATATTTTGTCAGTAATATACATCACACACAAGAGCAACGAAAAGGGATCATTTTGAACTGTTAGAGAAGGAGATCAGTTTAATAGAAGATGGCATAATTAATGGGTCAGATAACAACAATGCAACTCTGGAGAAAAGGAGAGAAGCTTTAAGTAGTTTTCTTCATGAAAGAGCAAAAGGTGCTCTGATTAAATCTAGAATCCTGTCTATCAGAGACATAGATGCACCTACTCGTTTCTTTTTTAAGTTGGAAAGGAAGGTCAGGAAACAGAACCAGATGTTACATCTCAAGCTTTCAAATGGCTCTGTGACCACGGAGCCATCAGAGATGAGGAAGCTGGCCATTGACTTCTACAGCAGCCTGTTCAGTGCTGATGTCTGTGACTCTGACTGTGTGGACGAGATACTGGAGGGACTACCTCTGTTAGGGGAGGCATATGCAACCTCACTGGAGTCTGTCATCTCCTTTGATGAAATATCTGCAGCAGTGAAACAGCTCAGCTCTGGTCGGTCTGGTATTGATGGACTTCCATTTATATGGGACTGTTGATGAAGAACCTCTATTCTACAGCCCAGCCATACAGCACGTGTGTCAGCTCTTTCAGTGTTCAGAAGATCTTTACAACAGCTGGGCTGACGAAGCTGGCAGGACCGAGGTCAGTGGACCAATGGAAAACTGCTGCTCGGCTGTGTCGAGACACTGGAATAAAGTCTCTGCGTTTCATGGATAAACTGCTGGAGGAGGTGATGAACACACTTCCTGGTTCTTTTAGGAGAGCATTAGGTGCAGAGTCCACAGAGGATCATCCCGTCATATTTCCTGAGTTGTCCATTGGTGCTGCAGTGGAGGAGCAGGAAGAAGAGGACGGGGTTCTGTTATCCTTCAGAACACCTGAACTGTTGAACTTCTCTGAAGCATCAACAAAGAGCTTGTATGCTGTATCTGTGAAGGTTCTCAACAGAGTTGGGTTGATGTGTTGGTGCCAGAGCAGGAAGTCGGTGTGGTTTTTATCAGGCTGAAGAAACGTTACAACATCTGTGCTCAGATCTATCTATCTTTTTTTCTTTCTCTCTTTCTTATCTATGGCAGCATATAATAAAAAATCTATCAAACAGCTTTGTAGTGCAGAGAAAAGCTTATGATGTGGTAGTTTAGGAGCAGTGTAATTCATTTTATGACTTTATTAGGATTACATCAAAAGGAACCATGTAAAGTATGTATCTGGTTAGTTGTTTGGCAGGAGTGTTATATCTCTGTCTGTCTCGATAGCATAAAATAAAACAATCAAACAGCTTTGTAGTGCAGAGAAACTTAATGATGTGGTCATTTAATAACGGCTGTTACAGTGCAGTTTATTGTATGATTTTATTAGAATTACATCAGAAGGAACCATGAACTGGTATTCATTTCAGAAACCATTGAAAAAACATGGTGTTTATGCACGATGTCAATGTTTTATTAGCTCTTAGTTTTATAAGTTCTTCAGATGAGTTATTCATTGTAAGAGTTTTATCTTGTTATTGTCACCTCTGTCCTCAAACAGCGTATAAAGTATCAGTAACAACGTCTTACTGTTAGACTGTTATCATACTGTACATTCAAACCTTAGTTAGTTGTTTGGAAGGAGTGTTATGACATATCTCTGTCCAGTTTTTGTGCATATTTTGTTCTAGATGTTTGAGTGAGTTTCACTGAAATGATCTTCCTTTCCCTCCCTTGAATTAAAGAGGTAGACCTGTGTCAGAGGAACCCATGTGATGTATACACCACAAGCTGCTCTTCACATGATGGAACTTTAAGCTGCACCTGTCTGGACGGCTACGTTCAGACTGACACAAGTTACAGAGAATGTATTGGTGAGAGTATTTGGTTTTAGATTGTTAAATGTCTGAAGAGTGTGTTAACATTTCTAGGACTGAATAACAAACTGACTTTTATACGTTTTATACTTTTACAGCTTGTAAATTTGGTTATTCTGGTTTTAACTGCAATGAAAGTAGTGAGTATACAGCACATGATGAATGAAACAATAATATATCCCGTGTTAGGCTACGTTACTGTGTGCTGTGATACTGACGTCCTCTACGTTATTTATTAGCATGGCAGCTCACCCTGGTGATCGTTGGCTCCGTGCTCGGTGGACTGCTGCTCATCCTCCTCACAATAGTCTCTGTTTGGTGAGTTTCTCACTCATTCATTTACCTACACTCAAACATTCAGTTATTTGTTTTTGGTATACTCGACACAAACGCATTTTTGGAAAACCTCTAAACCTATAAAACCATCCTTTTATCTCGTTAGGTGGCTAAAGAAAAGTTCTAAGAAGAACAAAGCGTCAGACATCGGCCTCATTCCTGCGAAGGGACCAGTGGCCAACAAGAGACCGGATAAGAGGACCAACCTGGAGATGATTCATGGCAACAGCAGGCAAAACCTGATACCAATGGGCAGGAACTCAGTGAGTATGAGTCTAACCCTGGTTGTGTGTTTCTTAATATTCTTAGTGTTTTGCTAAAAAATAAACTTTTTTTAATTTACTTTTCATTTCAGCCGCTGGAGGACAACCACTATGATGAAATTTCCCCGTAAGCCGTATATGAACCGACACCAAAATAACCCGTATGCTTGGAGCCAAGGCCACATCAACCATTACTACAGCTAAGATGATGGGAGACACATTAGTTAATGCAGGATCATAGAGTTTGACATTGACCATGACCCAATAGCTACTGAATGTTGTTGTGATTTGTTTATTTTTTACAGATTTACTTCACAAATACCATCCTTTCATAGTAAAAGCTGTATAAATATAACTACAGTAGTTGTGTATATGTGCTAACTGGCCTTTCACCACTCTGACCTGCACAGTTTGGTGCAGTAGCTTTATTCTGATCCATTATAAGCCGTCATGAATCAATCCTGGCTGTCACTGGCTACATGAAATGAAGTTTGGGATGTGTTTTTCAGATTTGTCTGTTAGTAAATCAGTATATTACTTATTAAAGTTGTTGATTCACACGGAAACAGAAACTCAGAAAGAAGGAGCTGTTTAATGTAATTTACTTTATTTCTTTCTTTTCTTTCTTGTCTATGAATTTACAAGTAATCAATCGATTTGTCGCCTGTAAAATGTTCTGATTCATGATGTATTTAATGCAGGCCTTGTAAATGAGACGAGGTTCTTCTATTCCTCTTAAATGTTTACGTCACTGAAATATTTGATTTGTTGTTTTTTCCAGATTATATCATTACAAGTTTTGTATTGTTAGTTTTCCATCATAATAGTTTTTTTCATTCTTTATAACTTAATGAAATGTTGCTCAATGCAGGTGTTCATTCATTCATTCATTCACCTATACGTTTAGTCCTGTTAGGGGTCACGGGGGTCTGCTGGAGTCTATCCCAGCTGTCATCGGGCGAGAGGCAGGGGTACACCCTGGACAGGTCTCCAGTCCATCGCAGGGTTAACACAGACACTCACACCTACGGCCAATTTAGAATCACCAGTGAACCTAAGCAGCATGTCTTTGGACGGTGGGAGGAAGCTGGAGAACCTGGAGAGAACCCACGCAGACACAGGGAGAACATGCAGACTACACACAGAGAGGCCAGCTGGTTCTATTTTCCCGGGTTGCACAATGAACAAACTGGTTTAAAGTGGGTAAACCCGCTAAGGGGCCCCCGATTGCCGGTGGGCCAAATGAGAATTTCGTCCATAGGGATTGACTGATGGATTACGTGATTTAGCGTGCTCCTGTCCTGTTCTACAAACAATACATCTGTACACTGTGTTCAAACCAGTTCAAAGAATCTACACATATAGGATATGTGTTTTTAAAACGACAGACATGCGTGATATTCTTGCTTAATTTAGCAACAAAGCTAGAAGATAGTTGCTAACGTTCACTGGTCAAGATGACTGAAGTGCACACACACAGTTCTAGTGATTATAAGAGATGTTGTCTCATCGTAGTGAAGTATCATGATACATACTTATGTAATCGATATGAATATGACTCACAAACATCTTTTAATGAACACATTGATTCTCGGATGGCCAGCTACACCCGGTAGATAAATAGCAACAGGTGAATACGTATCCATCTCTCTCTATGGCACTGCTTAACATGAATGAAAATGAACGTAGCTAAAGGGTAGCGTATCATTCAGTAAACCTAAATTGGAAAATTAGCTGCAGGAAAATAAAGAGGAGTTATCCATCTGGTAGTGAGAAGAAGAAGAAAACGGGTAAACTATTTTACTACACTTACTATACTTTAAATTGAATTTAATTTTGTACAAAGTTTATATTGGGTTGTTAAAGCAATTTACTGTATTTTATTATACAGTTATTTTATTATTATTTTTATTTATTTATTCTTTACTTTTATTATTTTATATTTTCCAAAAATAACAAGGTTGTTCATGTTTAGAACATTTGGAATTAAAAAAAGGTTTTATTTCATACATTTTTCGTTAATGTCAGATTATTTATATAACATAATGGTGATGGTAGGGCCCCCTAAGGAATTTTTGCCTGGGGCCCCCACAGACTCTAGAGTCGCCTCTGGGTGTACAGACCGGCGCTGCGCCATCGCTCGTTCACACAGACGGCAATCCCGCCGCCGTTCTCCTTACCGCTCAGGAGCGTGTCTCTGTCCGCCCGTAGAGTCTTGAAGCCGGGTATAGACGCACTGTGGTCCAGGAAGTCCGCGTAAAACACAAAATCCTGCTCACAGCGTACTCCGTCTGGGTCCGAACAAGCGCGCACAGTTCTATCTATCGTTCATACTCCGTGTCAGTAGGGGGCGCCTCCCTTGTTCCAGGTTTGCCAAAATAAAACCACCGAAGAAGCCCATTGGATTGGCCGCCTTTTGATGACGCATCTAATCTTCCTGTTTACGATTGGCTCCTCGCGCGGGAGATTCACGCCCCTCTGCCGTATGCCAGCTTTAAAATAAAATCAAACGCACGTGTGTTTTTCTGTTGTTTCGACTGTTTATTTGTTTTTGTTTACGCCACGTCATGATAACGGTAATGTAACGGTTAGTACAGTTACACCTGGGTAGCGTTTATGTTTAATTTTAGAGCTAAGTTTGAGGGGTTAGCTAACTAGCTAGCTAGCTTGCTAGCTACTGTTTCCTGAAATCGCGTGGATTAAAATACGTTTTTGCGTCCAGCTGTGGCTCCTAAAACCTTCTGAGGGAAACAGGGTTGTGGAAAATATTTACAGGAGCGATGGGGACTAAAGAATCTGGTGGGTACACTTCTATAAAGCACTTAAACATCAGTCACGAAGCACTCTCAAAGCTAATAATCTGCTGTTTTATTAATGTGAATGTATTTAATTCTCATCGTGGGTTCTTGTTGTTGTTTTTTACTTTAGGATGGTCCAAGGAGAACCTCCAGAAGCTTTTAGCTGCAATCAAAGCAAACATCCCAGAGAGTGAGAGAAAGAGCAGTTACGCCAAAACAATAAAAACTTTAGACTGGAATCAGGTGGCTTTCCCTCCATATTCACCCGAGTCATGTAAAGAGAAGTGCAGACTGATTCTGCAGAAAGTGAGTAACATTTCCACAGGTACACAATCAAATGCTTCGTTCATGCTGTCAGCTGCTGTTTTCCATATAAGACAAGTATCTGTACGCACAGCCTGACAAAAAAACAACAAACCAGGATTTAACTAATCAAATATGTATGAGCCTCTTATTGGATAATTACTGCATGGGTGATTATCTTTGATTATTTAAGGCCAACTGATGCAATGAGTAGCTTGTCATTTCTTCAACAACCATGTCTAAAGACACCTGATCCTGTGGTGGTCTGTTTGAGAAGGGTCAAATCATTGGCATCAAGCAGAGAAAACATCTAAGGAGATTGTAGAAACTACTAAAACTGGGTTAAGAACTGTCCAAGGCTTTATTAGAAACTGGAAGGAGAGTGGAGAAGCATCAGGGTAAGAAGAGAGGCAGATGAAGTGATGCAGCCATCATGCCTAGTGTCTACTGTACAAGCCTGTGCTATGGGGCAGTGCTATGATCTGGGTCTAGGTTCATTAGCTGACTACCTGAATATACTGAATGAGCAGCTTATTCCATCAATGGATCATATTCCAAGATGACAATGTCAGGATTCATGGGGCTCAGATTGTCAAAGAGTGGTTCAGGGAGCATGAGATGGATTGTTCCACCACAGAGTCCAGACCTTAACCCCATTGAGAATCTTTGGGATGAGCTGGAGAAGCTTTGAGCAGTGGTCAGACTCTCCATCATCAATACAATGAATGACACACTGGATGGAGATAAATCTGGAGACATTAGAGAAGATTAGAGAAACAATGAGAATGATCAAGGAAACTAATTATGAAGGAATTCCTTCCACGCACAAGTAAAATACAAGAAGTATAATAGAAGTTAAACATATTCTTGATGTTTTTGTTTCATCAGATGCGTAAGATCCGGACCCTGGAAGAGCTCGTTGTTGAAGCTGAAGATATCGTTTCAGTTCCTAATTTAAACATAAAGGTGAGCAGACAGTAGTTTCTATATGGCTCCTTTCCTTTCAGCTCCTCTCCTGTCCTCTAGGTGGCGTCCATGTCGTTATTCAGATCTCTAATCCATACTAACACTTGCACTCATTTGAACTTGTCTTCATACCACAGGCCTCATTTCTCTGTGCGTCTTTCTGTCCCTGCAGGTCCATCCAGAGATGCCTAAAAAACCCAGCCCCCCTAACGCCGCCTACTTCGAGCATAAGCGGGCTAAGTTACGCAGGAAGCATCCGGAGCTCAGCAACACAGAGCTGCTGAAGCTGGCAGTCGACAAGTTCAAGTGTCTGTCGGAGCAAAAGAAGGTAAAAGTCTTCACCAACCACCACGGGGATAAAAAGATAAACACAACTCCAGATTCTTCTTTTGTTTTAGTGAAAATAAGAACATTATGAAAAATGTAAAGTGCACGTTCTTCTTCTCATCTTCCTCCTCTCACGTATCCCCTTCTTCTTCTTCTGTCTCATTTTTGTCTTGATTCTTCTTCTCCTCTTTCTCCTCCTCCTCCATCTTCCTTCTCCTCATCCTGTTTTCTCGCTGCCTTCTTCCTTCTTCTCCTCCTTTCTTCTTCTTCTCCTCTTTCTCCTCATCCTCCCCCTCCTCCATCTTCCTTCTTCCCCTCCTTACCTGTCTCCTTCTCCTCATCCTATTTTCTCTCTGCCTTCTTCCTCCTTTCTTCTTCCTTTTCTCCTCCTATTCCTTCATCTTCTTCTTTCTCCTCTTTCTCCTCATCCTCCCCTTCTTCATCCTTTCCTTCCTTCTTTCTCTCTTCTTCTTCTCCTCTTCCTTTGTAAATTCATTCTGCTGGCCGGATCAGACCCTCCTCTGGGCCGCGGGCCGCATGTTTGACACCCTGATCATTAAAGGTTCACGTTTATTAAAGGATGACTTCCTGTTTTTGTTTGTTTTTCATTTCCAGGCACGCTACGTGGAGAAATTTGAACTTGCCAGCAAAGAATACAACAGACAGATGGAGGAGTTTGGGTATTAACACGTGACGCACACGACAGGTGGAGCTGATTCAGGAGGATTCATGTTTAAAGTCAACCTCAAACTCTTTCTCCTCCCAGACAGCAGTACGGAAAACCTGTTAAAAAGAAACGGAAGAGGAAGAGAGACGACTCCCAGGTCAGAGGATGATGAACCGCGCTGACTTCATGTTCATGTGTAGAAATGTTTCCCTCCTAACTCGTGTGTTTGGACCAAACAGAATGAAGAAGAAGACGATCCGCCCCCGAAGCCGCCTTCGTAAGCTCCACACACGTGTTTTAGTTTGAGACTGGACTCCATGTCGTTAGTCTGATAGAACCAGAGGAACCATAAGAACCAGGGGAACCAGGGGAACCATAGGAACCAGAGGAACATGATAGAGATCCTCCCTATAGAGTCCTAAAGTCTGTCCTTGTCCTCCTTGTCTTCTCCTAGCGTTGGTCTCCTGTGTCTTCCTAAAGTCTGTCCTTGTCTTCCTTGTCTTCTCCTAGAGTTGGTCTCCTGTGTCTTCCTAAAGTCTGTCCTTGTCCTCCTTGTCTTCTCCTAGAGTTGGTCTCCTGTGTCTTCCTAAAGTCTGTCCTTGTCCTCCTTGTCTTCTCCTAGAGTTGGTCTCCTGTGTCTTCCTAAAGTCTGTCCTTGTCTTCTCTTAGAGTTGGTCTCCTGTGTCTTCTTAAAGCCTGTCCTTGTCTTCCTTGTCTTCTCCTACAGTTGGTCTCCTGTGTCTTCCTGAAGTCTGTCCTTGTCCTCCTTGTCTTCTCCTACAGTCTCCTCAGAGTTGATGTATGGTGGAGAGTGCAGCTCGTACACTTGTTGTAACGTGCCTGTAATTAGACACAAAGACCTTCTGAGGACAAAGGTTTCTACCAATAAAAACAAAGCTCCCGTCTTGCCCTGACTTGGATTCGTCCCGTTTTCTTTTTATCGTCGGGTGAATTAAACGCTTTACGTTAATCCGCGGCCGACCTTTCACACGTTTGTGTCTTTGCGTCTTCAGAAACGGTTACATGCTGTTCTGCAAAGAGCAAGTGATGTCCAAGGACGACGCCTTGAACAGCACCTACGTCAAAGTGTGGGCGCAGCGCTGGAAAGACCTGAGCGAGGACAAGAGGCGCCACTATTCTGCTCGCTGTGAAGAGGTTTGAACACAACACTAGACGTTGTTTGGTTCATGTCCTTCCACCAAACATCCATACTGTGTCATACATGTCTGACTGACTTTAACTTCCAGAGTGAAGTTCTTCCAAACGGCAGACATGTTTAGTCACATTCTTCTTCTCATTTCTTCTTCTTTCTTCTTTCTTCTTCAATTTCTTCTTTCTTTCTTCTTTCTTGTGTTACTGCTACTGTGACCAAGCAGTTTCCCTTGTGGATGAATAAAGTTAATCTAAGTGTATTTCTTCTTCTTTGATTTCTTCCTCTTCCTTGTTCCTTCCTTCTTCACCTCCTTACCCATCTCCTTCTCCTCATCATGTTTGTCTCTTCCTTGTTCCTTCCTTCTTCATCTTCTTCTCATTCTCGCCCTAACACATTCTAACACTCGTTTATTTCAGTTGAGGAAACAGTACACCGTGGACCTGAAGACGTATCTAGAGGTAAGTTATAAGACTGTTGATGCGACGTTGAGATGATGCTCACGGCTCTGGCTTGAACATGATTTTTTATTTGTTATTTATTTTCAGAGGTTTGACGAGGAGGAGCAGCAGGAGATCATCAGAAAAACTGGCATCACGCCTAAGGTGAGGAGAAAGGATGTATGGATCTGACACCGCAGTGCAAACACAAACCCTGAAAGGCTTCTTGACTCTTGACGTCCCTGCAGTGGAGAAAAGCCCTAATGAGGCCAAATACTCACCAGACCCAGGACGGGCTGCACTGAAAGACTAAAAGAAAGTCATGATCTGAGTCTGCAGGAGGTTGTATTTTTTAAAAACGATCATCCGTCATACGAACCTCAGCCAAACATCTCTGCAGAGCTTCTTTGAAAAGAAGGAAAGAACTAATGAGAGAAGCAGAATTAAAATGAAGATAATAAAGAGGTGATGGTGAACACTTCATCTAAACAGGCAGAATACCTGATTATAAGACTGGTAGCTCCTCTAAGTCACACTTCTTGTAGAATAATCACGACCTCATCTCTTCTCACGGCCTCTGAAGGTCTGATTGAAGCATGGAGACGTGCAGCAGTGCTTTCAATGCAGCACATGGAGGCTGCTTCATGCTTCATCCACCAGTTCTTCACTGTCCACGTGTTTTTCTCTCTCATAAATCATCAGCAGATAACACCGTCCTTGTTTCAGACTCTGTTTTTGTTTTAACTCACGTGCAGAACTTAAGAAAAAGTGAGAAGAAACTACCCAGCGAGCCCCAGAAGCCGTCTCGGTGAGGACATTTGGTCCAACGTCTCCTTTGCCTTCAGAGTTTCATTATAACTGAGTTACCCGTCTCTTCTTTTCTTTTTTTTACCTCCTCAGGTCTGGGAACGTGATTTTCTGTAAAACTCAGATGGAACTTCTAAAGGAGAAAATCCCAAACTCAAAGGAACGCCTCGCTGAAGTCGGCAAAATGTGGAAGAACCTGTCGACCAAGGAGAAAGAATTCTACAAAGGAAAAGTAAATGAGAAAATGAAGAAGTACTATGCGGAGCTGCAGGCCTGGTTTAAGGTATTCACGCATTTATTTTTTCCTTCTTTCTTTTAATCGTGAACTAGAAGTTTAAATCTTTCCGTCGTACCGTACCAGGCGCTGCCAGAGAGAGAGCAGGACATCTATCGAATGCGTAACCCCGATGTAAGTGCTGCAAACTTTAAATCTTTTTATTTTCTAATGTGTGTTTGTCGCTAAACTATTTAACTCCTTCCACTGCAGAAGAGTCAGTACCTTGATGCCACACAACGCACAGAAGGTTGTAAAAGAGGGAATTCAAGTGTTTACCAACCATCGGTGAGTTTAATTATTTAAGTGTCTGATCTTAAACGTCAAAGTTAATGTAGTGTGGAGAGGGTAGCTGGTACCTTGTGTTCTCTCTGCTCATCCAACGCTGCCATAAACTCCCTAACCCTCTCTGGAAGATGTTTCTCCTTGACGCTGTCTCCAGGAAACGTTCAGTGTTTGTTGTTGTTGTTCAGTTCATTTCCTCTTCTTTGTTCTTTCTTCAATTTCTTCTTCTTTGTTTTCTTTTAATTTCTTCTTTGATTTCTTCGTTTCTATCTTTGTTCTTCAGTTTGTTCTTTGTTCTTTCTTTTTCTTCTTTCTTCTTCTTTGATTTCTGTCAGCTTTGACACCAGCCACTCGCCATTAAACAACTTTTGCTGCTACAGGGATATTATTTTATGTTTATCTCAGACCTTAACATAAAGATCAGTCTTGGCTGAACCTTGACACTGATCCCATCATTTTTAAAATTCCTGCACTGAAACCTCTGATACTAATCAGGACGTCCCTAATGTTGGTGCTAGAGCCGGTAACAAACCTTTTTTTTTTTTAAGTCCATGTTATGTTTTAATGTCACACAGGACTCAGAAGATGAAGACATCGTGAGCAGCAGCAGCAGCAGCACTGACGATGAAGACGAGGACATCGTTGGCGTCCTTTATAAGGTTTGAACCGTTTGATTTTATTAAACTAGAAGTGTTTGTTTTTATGGCAGATATTAAAAGAGCTCTGCTGATTTATTTTTATATATATTTTTTTTTCTAGGATGAGGAGGAAGTGGATGGCGACATGTTTGATATTTATTAGATTCTGGTTTCCGGATGCTCCAGCGGCTCACTGTAATGAAGGTCACCATCATTTATATATGAACACAGACCCTCAGGTTCCCTAATGCTACCAACACTCTGCTGAAAGAAAGAAAGAAAGAAAGAAAGAAAGCTCCATGTGAACTGATGTGAGGACAAACCTTCAACAGATGAACTGTGGCACTGAGAGCGATTCATTTCTGACCTTGACCAGATGATTTTACTGTCACTCAATTTGTGTTGTAGTTAAAAAAGACAAACATGGATGTGCCGTCTGGGATCGGTAACTGTTTTTAATTGGTCAAGAACGTTGGTATTTGTATTTTACTTCTAAAAACCAGAAATGAAATGAAATGAAAAAAAAAAAACAGCTGGTGTTAGATTTTTACGTTTTAAATCTAAAAACAAAACGAAGACATATCTTTCTTTTATTCTGTCGTGTGAAACCAAAATGTTGTTTCTAATAATTATTATAAAATAAAAAGTCACAAAGAGAGAAACAGGAAGTAGGAGTGTAGCACATCACAGGACAAAAACAATCAGTGACTCTGACTCAACTAACGTCTGTTTTCTATATTTTTACATTAAAAGACGACCGGTACATTTTCTTGTCTTTTGTTGCTGCGTTTTTATATTGAAAATCAAATAAACGTTTTAGTTTTTATTATTTTTCGAGTCTTAAACCATCTTAATATCAAAACATGGAACATGATAGCTGACCATAAATGCTTAAGAGATAAACTTTAATAACGACTTCTTCATCTGAATCCTTTGACGACTGTTTTCTCTTTCAGTTCTTTTTCTCGTACATTAAAAGATAAACTATATACATAGTTGTCTTTTGTTTCTTTTGTTGTTGCTTTTAAAACTGAAAATCAGAGACACTCTGATGTATTTATGTTTTATTTTAGAGTCAAACCAAAAGTTAAAAACCACGAGACATGAATTCAGATGACAAACCTTCTTCTTCATGTAACTCAAATAACGTCTGTTTTCTCGTCCAGTTCTTTTTATATATTAAATTACAAAAGGTGAATTTACTTGTTCCACATTTTTGTACTGTTTCTTTTAAATTTGAAAACGACAAATAAAAAAAGAATAAAATCACTGACGTCTTCATATGACTCAACTTTCTTCGTTCAGTTCTTTTTCTCTCGTTTTCTTTTTTTCATATATTAATAGATAAACAAGTCTAGCATGTTTCTGTTGTTTCTTTTAAAACTGAAAACTTATTTGTATATTTTAGGCTCTAAACCCACTTTGAGATACGAAATAAAATATACGGGGACATAAAAAGTAATATATGAATATATTAAACAAAGGAATAAATAAAATATGTATGATATAAATAAATGAACAAAGTGTAGCTGCAGGGTGTGTATGGGAGGAGGAGGAGGAGGAGGAGGAGGAGGAGGAGGAGCAGTCGTCTCTGTGCAGCGATCGATTGCTTCTGTCTGATCCCTCTGATGTAAAGATGGATGCCTGCCGAAACAGGTAAATAAACACAATTAGGGCTGTGCTCCGGCTCCGGGGGCCCTTCATCCTCCGGGGCTGCTGCTTTTATTCCTCCTCCTCCTCAGCCTTGTGTCGGGACAGGGGCGTCGTTTTCACCCGTCTCCGTGTCTCCGTCTCTCGAGGGGGTTTGTGCGGGGAGTTGGAGAGGCGGAGAGCCGCAGTGCAGCAGGAGGAGTAGCGGTGAGAGAGGAGGAGGAGGAGGAGGAGGAGGAGGAGGAGGAGAGGGAGAGAGGAGGAGAAGGAGAGAGGAGCCTCGTTGTAGTCAGATCAGATCAGTTTCTAATCACAGTCTGAGACGTTTAACGCGTTTAGCTTGTGTTTGTGTGCGTGTTTCCGTTTGTGGAGGAGGAGGAGGAGGAGGTGGGGGTCTTCTCCTGTTGCCCCCTCCAGCAGCAGCAGCAGCAGCAGCCACGCTCTTTGTTTTCCTCTGCAGGGTCCGTGCTAAGCTACCTCCTCACATGGAGCAGCAGTGTCATGTTTTTGTGTCTTGCTTGTGTCGCAGACGCTGCAGAGCCGCGGCTCACTCTGCTTTGTGTTATTCGCAGGTTATAAACGCGAGGAGTCCATGCATCTGAACCACGGGCTCATTCACATCCATTGTCCTCCTCCTGCTGCTCCTCCTGCTGCTCCTCCTGCTCCTGCTAACCCGTACGTCTCCCCCTCTCCTGCTGCAGCCCTGTTCCGGCCAATGCCTGCTGCGCTACAGCATGACCACAGCACTGTCTGCTCATCTGGTAGTTCTGGCAAATGAAAATGGAGGAGGTTTCAATGTCCAGCCTGGACAACAGCAAGCTGGAGGTACAGGAGGACACGTCTGCACACCACACACTGGTAGACGTCCCTGCTTTGACTCCCCCCGTCTCTCTCTCTCTGTCCCCTTCTCTTCCCTTGCCAGGCCCTGGCTCAGGACATCCTGTCTGACCTGGTGGAGGACGCATGCCTGGGTCTCTGCTTCGAGGTCCACCGGGCCGTTAAGCAGGGCTACTTCTTCCTGGATGACACGGACCAAGAGAGCATGAGGGACTTTGGTGAGGGGCTGTTCTTAACGTATGCACCGATCAGGCGTAACATTACGACCGGGCATGGGCCTTCTGAGGGCGTCCTGTTGTTAATGCGTTTTTGCCACCTAGACCAGATCAGGAACCCCCACCCCATTGCTATGAGGTGCGGGTGCCTCGGTGTGGATGTTACTTAGACATGTAGCACCCACCTAGACCAGACCAGGCACCCCCACCTCAGCCATGAGGGACTTTGCTGAGGAGCTTCACTGTTCTCGGCAAAATAATTAATGTATGCACTGATCAGGCGTAACATTACGACCGGGCATGGGCCTTCTGAGGGTGTCCTGTTGTTAGTGGAGGGGGGGCTTTGAGGGGAGGGGCCTCTGTGGATCATCCCACAGATACTTGATCAGTTTGGGATCTAGTGAATGTGGAGGCCAGGTCAACACCTTGAGATGTTCTTCATGTTTTTTTTAGTTGTCCCTAAAGCGTTTTCACCACCTAGACCAGATCAGGCACCCCCACCCCATGCCTATGGGGTGGGGGTGCCTTGGTGTGGATGTTACTTAGACATGTAGCACCCACATAGACCAGATCAATGGGGTGGGGGTTCGTCGCTGTGGATGTTATTTAGACATGTAGCACCCACCTAGACCAGACCAGACCAGGCACCCCCACCCCATTGATCTGGAGCTGGAGAACCACAAACACAACCATCAAGCACCAGAGAGGAGCAAATCGTTTCACCGCTAACTGAATGACATCTTGATTTTTAATATTTTTTTTGTTTGTTTTCCAGAAATTGTGGACCAGCCGGGCTTAGACGTGTTCGGCCAGGTGTACAACCAGTGGAAGAACAAAGAGTGCGTGTGTCCCAACTGCAGCCGGAGCATCGCCGCCTCGCGCTTCGCCCCGCACCTGGAGAAATGTCTGGGGATGGGACGCAACAGCAGCCGCATAGCAAACCGCAGGTATGACGGTTTAAAAAGCAGCCTCAGAGAAGACTGGTTTAACTTTAGACCAGTTTAATTAATATAAATCCAGGTGACCGGCTGGACCAACGCTGATCTCTACATCGTACAGATCTCTCCAGAGCTAAACATCAGCCAGCTGTGCTGTCCTTGATCATTTATAAGGTTGATAAAAGCGGTAGCATAGCTTCAAGTGAAAATACAAAACGCTTCTCGTTGGCTGTGGTGGGAAAAAACTGAATTTCTTCTCTGAATCTTTCACATTAAAGTCCAGTAAACACAGATGTTTAGAAGCAGTACGACGTTTCAACACATACTCCTCTTAACTATTGTTGTGGTAGTTGAAGCACAAACATGATGAGGTAGAACCAAACTAACATTTTAAGTCTTAAGCAGTAAATAAATTGCAGGTTTGCAGCTTGAATGTTTCACTGTAATATTTGGTCTTAAACACAAGAAGGAATTCATTCCAGGAACTACATTTACAGACAGTTTTAGTTAAATGCTAAATGCTAACCCATTAGCCACTCTACTGTCCACTGTTTAAATACGTGTCAGTGAAAAGTCAGAAGGCAATAACTTCATGTAGAGCCAAACAGCAACGTTTAAAGCACTGACATGAGACTAAATTAACTTCATAGCTAGCGTACTGACTGTGATGGAGGCTGCAGAAATATCAGAGTGATGATTCTTCCACCTCATTTTTAACCACAGGGTTTCTAACAGATTGATAGTTTTGGCAGCTAACGCTAACTGAGATCAGATAGGCTAACGGTCCTCATCCAATCAGAGGACAGGGACATTCTGAGCTAAGAGATCATGTAGCTTGATGTCAGATATTTAAATCACATCTTATCACATTAAATAACACGCTAGTCTCGTCTCGTTAACGTCTCCTCATAGTTTTAGTCACAGAAAGAAATGGTCTAATATATTTTTGCCATCACTGGTGATTAAACTAAAACTGATTTAGATTCAAAAAGTAGTTTCAGCCCAGCTTAGATAGCTAGCTGGATGGATAAATCCTTCCATCTACCACTGATGTCAGGGACTCCAGCTCTGTCCCTACCACAAAGTCCTCCTTCTGGACCAGCTGGTCAATCCATGAATTGTCCTCCTTCCTCTGAGGACACCACAGCATAGAAGAGGACTCTGGTAGATCATGTCCAGCAGCTTCCTGTAGATCTTAAAGCCTCCTGAGGACATAGAGACGTCTCTGACCTTTGTTGTAGACTGAGTCCAGTTTGTGATCCAGATCTAGACCCAGGTCCTTCTAGGTCTGAACCACCTGTTGATGGTTCCAGGCTGCAGGTGGAGCCAGGACCTCCAGAGATCCTCTACCATCTCACTGGTTTTAGCTGCATTGATCAGAAGATGGTGGGATGAAGTTGACATTTCTTTTCGAGTGTCTCTGACTCACAGTGTGTACGTGGGTGTCATCTTTCTTTACAGAATAGTCACCGGCAACAACGCCAACAACAAGTCGGAGAGCGACCAAGAAGACAACGACGACGTCAACGACAACGATTGGTCGTATGGAGCTGAGAAGAAAGGTGAAGTTCTGACGCTGCTGCTTCACGTTTCATCTGCATGACGTCACTGCAATGTTTAACCTCACTGTCTGTCTGTCTGTTACAGCCAAGAAAAGGAAATCTGATAAGGTATTATTATCTAATCTTATTGTGTTTATAATATCATACGTTATTTATTTTATTTATAGGAAACTCACTGATTTGTTTAACAGAACATCTGCTCTCCTTCCTCCTCAGAATCCAAACTCACCAAGAAGATCCAAATCATTCAAGCATAAGAGCAGTAAGTGGAGACCAACCGTTACTCTTTCTAGTTTTCAGCCGCTTTGTGTCGAATTGAAACCCTCAGAAATCATGACATGATCATGAGGAGTCTCAGCCTGGTTGATAAATCTGGTCCCTGGACGTCTGAGCAGTTTAATATCAGACGTGGTTTGATATTTAAGAGTTAGAAAACCACCAGTACTTTCACAGCAGCCCATGAAAGAAACAAGAAAATGACAGAGCAGCTGTAAACAGAACAGTCTAGCCCTTAAAGCTAATGATGGCTAAAGAAGAACAATCTGTTTCAAATCTTTTAAGCGTGAGGACGTTTGAGATTAGAAAGAAAACTTGTGAAGCAGTTTAGAGTTTGTTAACGAAGACAATGACGAAAAAATACGACACTGTTTTCAGTGACTAAAGTAAGCGGGACCATGTTCCTGATCTGGACATTGACCACAAAATGTTGCTGAACCTAGACCTGAGCAACTGCAGCAACCCCAGATCATAGCACTGCCCCATAGCACGGGCTTGTACAGTAGACACTAGGCATGATGGCTGCATCACTTCATCTGCCTCTCTTCTTACCCTGATGCCCCCATCACTCTGGAACAGGGGAAATCTGGACTCATCAGACCACATGACCTTCTTCCATTGCTCCAGAGTCCAATCTTTATGCTCCCTAGCAAACTGAAGCCTTTATTTCCAGTTATCCTCACTGATTAGTGGTTTTCTTAAGGCTACACAGCTGTTCAGTCCCAATCCCTTGAGTTCCCTTCACATTGTACGTGTGGAAATGTTCTTACTTTCACTTTTAAACATAGCCCTGAGTTCTACTGGTGGTTTCTTCCTCTAAGACGATGCTTCTCCACTCTCCTTCCAGTTTCTAATAATGCCTTGGACAGTTCTTAACCCAGTTTTAGTAGTTTCTTCAATCTCCTTAGATGTTTTCTCTGCTTGATGCCAATGATTTGACCCTTCTCAAACAGACCACCACAGGATCAGGTGTCTTTAGACATTTAAGAAATGAGAAGCTACTCATTGCATCAGTTGGCCTTAAATAATCAAAGATAATCACCCATGAAGTAATTATCCAACAGGAGGCTTCTATCAGTGTGTGACTGGACGTCAAGGTGAAGGAACAAATGTTTGCTGATGATGATGGTTCTTTGTTCCCTGTAGGTATGATGGGTCCTAGACGTCGTATGGAGAACCAGGAGAGCCCACGCATGCTGATGAAAGACGAGGCGTTCTCCCAATAACACATACCCTCACCGCCGGTGCTGCGTGGACGCACACGTGAAGGCACGCATGCGGGACGACCAATAACACTTCACCTTTGGTTCTTTGTGTCGTGAAAGTCGATGGACGTTGGTGTTGCAGGTGAAACTCGTGGTTGTTTTTGCTGCTCTGCAGAAATCCCACCGTATACTTGACAGATTTTTTTTTTTTATTTTGTAATTTACAGAATCATTGTACCAACACTCATTTTTTATTATTATTATTTTTGTTTGTTTAGTTGATTTTTAAATAATGAACATTTGCTTTTCCTCCGGCAGCGGAGCAGAGGCCGCCGGTGTGAACAGCCACCGTGCACATACAGGAATGATTAGGCATTAGGTTCTTCTGTTTCCTCACGTTTGAGAAAAAAAACAATAATGTCAAAGACAATCATAGCTAATGGTTCGTCTTTTATTTTTCACTTTCACCGTCAGGCTCATAGTTGTTTCAGCTGAATCACAACAACACGAATAGCAGCTCTGTTCGTCGTTCACCTGTGGAAACGTCTTTTTTTTTTACCAGCAGGGATTTACGTCAGGAAGCAGGTTTCTTTTCGTTACTTGTTTATTTTTGTTTGTTTCTGATCGATCGGCTTGTTTTCTAGCATTCAAACATGTCTTTGGTATCATGTGTTTACATTGTAAAGGGTTACACACAGTACGTCCTCGGTGTAATGTGATAGTGTAAATATTCTAATAGTTGAATTGCTGCTATCATGGCTCAGTTTGTATCATCTGTTTAGCATAATAAATGATTTGTTACCTGTCGTATGGGTTTGTGTTCGACTCCTGGAGAACCACAGTCCAGTTGGTTCTTCACGGGGAGACGTTGAGTCTTATGTCCTGTCCATGGAGCAGGACAGAGACAGCAACTGACTATGGTGTCCTGTAGAGTGTGGTGGACATTATTCATGATGGACCAGAGTTTCTTCAGGGACTCCAGCTCTGTCCCTACCACAAAGTCCTCCTTCTGGACCAGCTTGTCCATCCGTGAGGTGTCCTCCTTCCTCTTAGTGCTGTCTCCCCAGGACACTACAGCGTAGAAGAGGACACTGTCAACGATAGTCTGCTAGATATTTAACCACCTTAGCCTCCTGAGGACATAGAGACGACTCTGACCTTTGTTGTAGACTGAGTCCAGTTTGTGATCCAGATGTAGACCCAGGTCCTTCTAGGTCTGAACCACCTCTACACACTCCCTGTTGATGGTTCCAGGCTGCAGGTGGAGCCTGGACCTCCAGAGATCCTCTACCATCTCATTGGTTTTAGCTGCATTGATCAGAAGGTGGTTCAATCTGCACCATGAGACCAAGTTGTCCACTAGATTCTTGTCCTCCTGCTCCTGTCCATCCCTGATACACCCACAGCCCGTGTCTGATCTGGCCTGATCCAAAATGAGTTTCACAGCCCCCTGATTTACAACCAAAGCACCAACAGGGGATGCTGTTGATCCAATGATCTAGAAATCTGGTTCTGTTTTTATCATTTCTGATGCTTAACTGTTGGATGAGGCTCTAAATGATGCCTCTCTCTCATCTTTCTTAGAAAGCAATCCTCATACTGATGAAGCTTCTAATGCACAGTAGAACCAGTTATGCTGCCTTTGAGGACCCTTCCTGAAACTACGACATTTGAGCTCTGGATACAGTTACAGGTCTTTGTGCCTGAGAGAAATGACTTCTCAAGACAATAATTAAGTTCACAGCTGTCATCAGTAGTTGCTTTTATAATTAATTGACCTGTTAGGAGCCTGTTAAAATGTTCCAGAAATGCAAATGAATATTCAGCTGTGTAAGGTCGCCTTCACAGCACTGTTGGGATGTTTCTGTACAGGGGCCCACATCAGTATAAGAAAAGTCAGGTTGTTTAATAACTTTTCATAATCTACTTCTTTGAAAAATAGGAGTTTTCACACGAGCACCTACGACCGATTTAAACTCAGACTGCACAGAAAGGCCTGTATAAGCACTGCACCACCTCTACAACCTTTCATATGAATTATAATTTATATTTTTGGAATATTTAACTCTTAAAACCCTGTTAAATATTGGAGAATTTGACCTATTTTGGGCTTTTAGTGGAGCTAATAACCACTCAGACAACAACACTTTGTCATTGTCGTTGCTTATAGGTTATTATGCTATTATATATTACTCTTCCAGCTGGATGGAGATTAAATTGGACTATATGTGAACCCCTAAACTAAAATCAGATAAGGACTAGAAGGCAAATTGAAAAGAAAATAAACAATTCAATTAAATACACACACAAAAAAGACTAATTATGATTTTAACGTGTTTATTAAACAGAAGTGGCGGGTAAACGTTAATGTGCGCTGAAGCGCGGAATACTGTAATTTCCCACACCCGTGAACGCAGCATCCCGTATGGGCAGTTATAAGTAGTTGGGTTTTAGCTTTAGACTCAGTTTGTCGTAAAGTCGGGTTTTTATCGAGAGCATTATTAGCTTAGCAAGGAAATTAGCGTTAGTTAGAGATGTTTAGTCGTGAAAAACGTTGGTAGCGCACGACAAACCGCCGCTTGGTGTCCGGAAAACTAGCAGTTACCAGGTAGAGTCAAACCCCGGAACTTGAGACGGATCGGAAGCTAACGTTAAGCTAGCTTTTTGTTGACAGTGTCTCTGGCTGTCAAACCGAAGTAACTGTCGGTTAGCTCGCGAGCTAGCTAGCTAGCTGCTACTAGTTGCGCCCATTTAACGACCTGTCAGACTTTTATTTTTATTTTATACATATATATAAATCTACTATTCGCTTGTAGTTTCCGTCACTTGCAACCACTTGTGGATTTAGAAGATGGCATCGAGAGGAGGAGGCTTCACGGGTCCTCCGATGAATCCGAACATGAGCCCCATGAACGTTGGACTCGGCGCGGGCATGAGGATGCCAGGAATGCCGCAGTCTCCTGCGGGATACCCCCGCAGCATGAACAGCGTCCCCCAGTACCCCCAGGTCAGCTTCACGCTTCATTTATTATCCACTAATATACAGGAACTGTGCTCTGAACAAAACCTCCTGACTCTGGGAATTGTCTTTTTTTATTTCTTTACATAGTTTTAAGTGAAAATTAAACCTTAGACTGAGATTTACTCAAAAAAAAAATAAAAAAAAATAAAGTTTAACTGAAAGATATTAAAGTTTAACGTTGAGGCTCATTATTTAAAAATCATGCGGGCGCTACTTCCGCATTTCAAAATGTTATATTTATAAGTATTTACATGCATTAATTAATTAAGTGTCACCTTTATAACACTATGCTGATACTGATTAAACATTTGCTACGTTAAAATATTTATTTTAAATGAGTGTGATTAGTGTGGCAGAGCATTTTTTTTATATATAAAAGGTGTGAAAGAGAATAATCACGTGGTGGCCCCTATAGTCTCCTGTCAGGTGGCGTGAAAACAAAAGTAAGTTAATCATGTGCACCATCTGCCCAGAGGTGCTAAGCCCGCATACGTTTTCTGCAACCATCTGCAGCTTCGTGCATTTTGTTTTTTAATACTCCTTCACTATTACAGCTATCTCCTTTGTGTTAGTTTGAGCCGTGTTTGTTTGACCTGCTGGAGGCATGACAGCTTGAGATGGAAAAACCCCACATGCTCTGTTGACGGATCATTTAAATAGTGAAAGCCAGCATAAAGGTTGGAGCACTGGGGACACGCATCTTAATAAAAGTCGGTTGTAAGTTGTGTGATCTTAATTTAAAAAAGAAAATATTGCCCAAGTTTAGTTCTCTGCAGGATTTCACTATATTTTGCTGCTTTCATTTTGCCCGACTGCCTTTTTGCACAACGTCCGGGGTCTGCTGCCCGCGAAGCGCCATGCTGCCACCCCCGTGCTTCGTGTGTTTGTGGTGATGTGCACTCAGGAAACTCAGCTTTAAAACAAAAAAAAAACAAGAAAAAACATGTGAAAAATGAGAGATATATGACTGAAAAGCAGCTTAATGATCTGTCAATAGAACAAGAAAAATGAAAAATGTAGTTTTCTTAAATCAAGTGAATACCTTAAATAATCCATGGACGTGTCAAAAGCAGTGTTTTAAGACTGAAAAACTTCTATTAATATAAGGATAATGTGCAACATATCTTAAAAACAGTCCAGCTATACTTAACTCAAGTACATTTCTCTAAGGTGGGGTCCACCTGGGCAGGTCTCCAGTCTATTACAGGTCTATCTATCTATCTATCTATCTATCTATCTATCTATCTATCTATCTATCTATCTATCTATCTATCTATCTATCTAAAACCTGTAGCAACACATTAAATCTGACGATGCACTCACTTGTGCAAACGAATGCATTCTCCTCTAACAGTCCTGCATTAAATCCTCCTTCAGGACTGTAGTAATGTTCAGTTTATGCTGAAACTGTGTAAGGATGTTTGTGGTTTGTGGTGTTTCAGTTCTTTAGCCTAGCACACTGACCGAAATGTCAAAATAATAGCAAGTGTCGTTGTAATAATTCCATTCAGTAGTACTACGAACCACAGTTGAATCAACAGCTCTCACAGTCACCTCCGTGAATGTTTATATCACAATGCATTCACTGGTGTACCTAATGAACCGGCGGTGGTGGACTCATCCGTTGTAAACCGTGTGTCTGCAGCGCCCGGGGATGCCGCCCAGCAGGGTGGGGGGCCCCATGGGGTCAATGGTGGGTCAGCTGCCGGGCCCCTCTTACGGGAGTGGTAGCATTCCCATGCGGCCAGGAATGGGTCCCCTGGGCATGGACGCGTCGAGGAAGCGGTTTCTTCACCAGCAGCAGCAGCATCATCATCAACAGCAGCAGCAGCATCAGCAGCAAGAGGCTCTGGGAGGCCTCAGACGAGGGTAAGGCCACGAGCAGAGAGAGGGATGAAGCCAGGGCTCAGTGGATTAGTATTTATTAATATGTCCCATAGCTCAAGATGACATTATTATATGTATATAGATATATATTTTTTTTACCAGTATTAAAATAAAATACTTGAGATTGAGATTGGAAGTATGTATAGAGCTTAGAGGACCAGCTGTCGTCTAAGCTACGAGGATGCAGCTCAGATCACACGGTACGATAACAGCATCTCATGACACCAGGACATACACTATATTACCAAAAGTATTCGCTCACCTGCCTTTACTCATTCTATGAACTGAAGTGCCATCCCATTCCTAACTCATAGAATTCAATATGATGTCGGTCCACCTTTTGCAGCTATTACAGCTTCAACTCTTCTGGGAAGACTGTCCCAAGGTTGAGGAGAGTGTTTATAGGAATTTTTGACCATTCTTCCAAAAGCGCATTGGTGAGGTCACACACTGATGTTGGTCGAGAAGGCCTGGCTCTCAGTCTCCGCTCTAATTCATCCCAAAGGTGTTCTATCGGGTTCAGGTCAGGACTCTGTGCAGGCCATTCAAGTTCATCCACACCAGACTCTGTCATCCACGTCTTTATGGACCTTGCTTTGTGCACTGGTGCACAGTCATGTTGGAAGAGGAAGGGGCCCGCTCCAAACTGTTCCCACAAGGTTGGGAGCATGGAATTGTCCAAAATGTTTTGGTATCCTGAAGCATTCAATGTTCCTTTCACTGGAACTAAGGGGCCAAGCCCAGCTCCTGAAAAACAACCCCATACCATAATTCCTCCTCCACCAAATTTCACAGTTGGCACAATGCAATCTGAAATGTACCGTTCTCCTGGCAACCTCCAAACCCAGACTCGTCCATCAGATTGCCAGATGGAAAAGCGTGATTCATCACTCCAGAGAACGCGTCTCCACTGCTCTAGAGGCCAGTGGCGGCGTGCTTTACACCATTGCATCCGACGCCTTGCATTGCACTTGGTGATGTGTGGCTTGGCTGCAGCTGCTCGGCCATGGAAACCCATTCCATGAAGCTCTCTGCGTACTGTACTTGGGCTAATCTGAAGGTCACATGAAGTTTGTAGCTCTGTAGCAATTGACTGTGCAGAAAGTCGGCGACCTCTTTGCACTATGCGCTTCAGCATCCGCTGACCCCTCTCCGTCACTTTACGTGGCCTACCACTTCGTGGCTGAGTTGCTGTTGTTCCCAAACGCTTCCATTTTGTTATAATAGAGCTGACAGTTGACTGTGGAATATTTAGGAGCGAGGAAATTTCACGACTGGATTTGTTGCACAAGTGGCATCCTATGACAGTTCCACGCTGGAATTCACTGAGCTCCTGAGAGCGGCCCATTCTTTCACAAATGTCTTGTTTCACAGTCTGCATGCCTGAGTGCTTGAATTTATACACCTGGGGCCAGGCCAAGTGATTAGAACACCTGATTCTGATCATTTGAATGGGTGAGCGAATACTTTTGGTAATATAGTGTATCTTTGACTTCTGCATTGGTTTATCTGTCTTTATCTTATCCTTGTCTCATCTCTGTCTTGTCTGCCTTATCTTTGTCTTATCCTTGTTGTGTCTTGTCTTGTCCTGGCCTTATCTTTGTCTTGTATCTTGTCTTATCCTTGTCCTTATCTTGTCCTTGTCTTATCTTGTCTTATCTTGTCTCGTCTTGTCCTTATCTTGTCCTTGTCTTATCTTGTCTTATCTTGTCTCGTCTTGTCCTTATCTTGTCCTTATCTTGTCCTTGTCTTATCTTGTCTTATCTAAATCGGAATAAAATAAAACACCTAAAATTGAGATTAAAAAATATTTTCCATATTTTCCAGTACCTGCTCTACATCCAGCGTTTGTGCCTCAGCAGCCATTAATAAACAGATGTATAGAGATATAACAGTTTAAAGAGTTAGTTTATATCATTACTATTTTTTTACTTTATGTGATGTTATTATGCCTGAAACGCGCTAATTAGACCCATATTTATTCATTTTCCTGCATGCTAACGCTAACGATGCTGCCTATAACGACCCTGCTGATGACCAGCTCAGATCACACAGTCCGATAGCAGCATCTCATGACCGGCCTTTTGCTTTGAAAGCACCAGAAGACACGAGTGGATATTTTTGACATCAAACCGAAGCCCGGCGACGCCGCGCTCATAAATGTGGCGAGCCGCGATCTAAAGCGGCGCGTACAGTTTCCTCCACAATGAATCACTGTGTTCTAATCTCACAGCACGGTTTCCACTACAGGAAGGATCAGAGAGACTCGACTCTGTCATCAAAGTACTTGTAATGAATGTGGTCATAAAGAGAGGGGGCACGGTGTAATTTAATTAAAGAGACACAGCCGCTCCATGAAGAGGACATAAATGATAAGTGGGAACCTGAGGCCGTCTTTCAGGGAGCTTAATAAAGAGATAACATTGGCTGTGATTTTGTTATCGCACTGTGAAGTTCTCCACAAATAATCGATGATGAAATGAAGTGAATGAGGTCTTTCTTGTGTCATGCGTCAGTGTGGGGCCAGCTCCTCCTTAAAAGGTCAAATGTTAAACGAAGCGACGGAACAAAGCGTCGCTGTGTGCCAGTTATTTTTAGTAAAAGCTGTTTTTTCAAAGCAAACACTGAGGCCTGCTTTCTAATCTGAGCGTTTCTTTTGTGTCATTTAGAGCAAAAAGACGCAAGATGGCCGATAAAGTTCTGCCTCAGAGGGTAAGAAGACCTCAACCCCCTCAGCCCCCGAGTCATTAATAAATGTGTCGGCTTTATTCCCTGAATGCTCACACATCCTTATGCTCCTCAGATCCGGGACCTGGTCCCAGAGTCCCAGGCCTACATGGACCTCCTGGCCTTCGAGAGGAAGCTGGATCAGACCATCGCCCGCAAACGCATGGAGATCCAGGAGGCCATCAAGAAGCCCATCATGGTACCTCTACTTTATGTTGAATTATGAAAATAACATGAAGGATGTTTATTTTATAGCTTTTATAATTAATGGATTCATGCTCAGTATAATTTGTCTTTCTTAGAGAAATAAGATAATTAAAAATATGCCCATGATGTAAAATAAGTCCGTGTTCAGCTGATCCCAGTCCTGAACATCTGGACTCTGTAATTACAGTCCAGATGTGTCAGGTTGCTCAGGGACTGGGTGTGAACAGCACTGTTCCCTTAGACTCGTGTCTGTGTAGCTTTGTCTCTGTGCCTCTGGACATCGTCTCGGTGGACAGTCGTACTTCTCTTCACATTCTCCTCCAGGATTTCATTTTATTTCGCCCCTCTAGCGTTTCCATGACGCCCAGGGTCTGAGACATCCTGCTAGCAGCATGCTTTCTGATAGAGATGGTGTGTTTGTGTTGATGTGCAGACTCTGGTGTACACACAACACAGCGTCTAGTCTGAAGACACAAAGACAACCATTAGATTCATCTGGTCTCTGAAGACAACAGGACCGTTAACTTAGAAACCTCTGCAAACACTTAAAGAACTCTAACAAACAAACGTCCTACGTAGTGACAGTGTCTTCTCTTGTCTTTATCTTATCCTTGTCTTATCTCTGTCCTAGTCTTCTATTTGTCGTGTCTTGTCTTGTCCTAATCATATCATATCTTATCTTATCCTGTCCTTATCTTGTTCTTATCTTGTCCTCGTCTCGTCCTTATCTTGTCTTTATCCTGTCCTTATCCTGTCCTTGTCTTGTCTTGTTGTGTCTTGTCCTAATCATATCATATCATATCTTATCTTATCTTGTCCTTGTCTTATCTTTATCCTGTCCTTATCCTGTCCTTGTTTTGTTTTGTCTTGTCTTGTCCTAATCATATGATATCTTATCTTGTCCTGTCCTTATCCTGTCCTTATCTTGTCCTTATCCTGTCCCTGTTTTGTCTTGTCCCTGTTTTGTCTTGTCCTCGCCTCGTCTTGTCATGTCCTTATCATGTCCTTATCATGTCCTTATCATGTCCTTATCTTGTCCCTGTCTTATCTTGTCCTTATCCTGTCCCTGTCCCTGTCTTGTCATGTCTCATATGTCTTTTAAGTCACAGTTCATTCACTAGTTCCTCTGTGTAGAAGGTCAGTTATAATATTTACATCTGTCTGCAGAACTGGACCATGGCATTAATAATGTAAACTAATGTATATAAATGGAGGAAATAGTTTTCACTTATTCTTCTCTTGTTCTTCTCTATGACGCAGCAAAAACGCAAGCTCCGCATCTACATTTCCAACACTTACACCCCCAGCAAGCCTGAGGGTGAGGAGGCAGAGAAGGTGTCCTCCTGGGAGCTGAGAGTGGAGGGCAAACTCCTGGAGGAGGTAAGGGAGTCCTCGTCCTCCATTGTCTCTCAGCGTGGTCTGATCTGGAGCAGCTGACTCTCTGCTCTTGTGTTTCTGAAATCTTGACTTGGCCCGTGTCCTTGGCTCAGACCACGCAGCCAGATGTGTGTTTACAGCTCTGCTCGTTCCACCCCGCAACTGCTAACATACCCACGCACACAATCTCATGTTCTCTTTTGAAATAGGGAATTGAAACCACTGGCCGTTGCATACCATGAGCCGACACGGCTCCGCTCCCTCCCTCCCTCCATCCATCACTTCCAGCTCGACTCATTGTGTCATCTGGGGCCACATGAAGGAGGCTCTTTTTATTTTTTTTCCTCCTGATCATTTCTCTGCTCTGCTTCATTGCTTTAGGCATGTGTGGGAGTGTGGCATGGAGTAACAGAAAAAAAGAAAAGGGGATGTAAGGGAACGAGTGAAAAGGGTCGTGTTGAGAAAACAGACTTTGACAAGGCAGGGGAGGAGGGGGTTGGAGGAGGGGGGGGCAACAGCTTTTTCTAGTCTCCAGTTTTGTGTTTCACCACCACCACCACCCTCCCAATGTGGTCAGAGCTAAACAATGCAGCTGCACACTGACACAGCACAATAGGAAAGCTACATATCTGCCTTGTTGCTCTGTTAGTTTCACGCTTCTTTTATGTTTTCCAGACTGGAAAGCAGAAGAGGAAGTTCTCATCTTTCTTCAAAAGTCTGGTGATTGAGCTGGACAAGGAGCTGTATGGACCTGACAATCACTTAGTAGAGGTATGACACGATAACATGGACAACATTCCTTTAACCCCACTGAAGTAAATGTGACTAGTATTTCCATAGACTGTAAAAAAAATGGACGACATGTCTCCACTTCCTCCCATTGGTCAAATCAAAGCTGGTATCAGGGGGATGTGGGCGGCGCCATCTTGTGAATTTAGAGCCAGAGTTTAACCCTAACCCACTGGCTCTTTAAAATTAAACACTTCACATATTTAGTTTGCAGTGGCGACAGTCAATCATTATGATGTCACATCCTGTTTTTGTAGCGTCAGATAACTAGCTCATTATATTACCCACCCGTGTTTTAGTTTCCCCATCTATTAACATGGAGGGGGCGGGGCTTATATGACCTATACTGCAGCCAGCCACCAGGGGGAGCAGCTTCATGGCGTCCGTCTTTTTTACAGTCTATAGCCAGTTTATCTGTAACAGCACTTTGTTCAATTGAAAGAGACGACTGAGATTCATCAATGAGTGACCGTTTACAAACAAGCTCTGATCAGTTTTTACAGCCATAGTTTAACAGTTTCGTGTTTTATTACTTGTATTATTTTCAATTAACGATAAAGGAGATAGTTGTGGCTTGTGTTAAGGAGGCCACTTAGATAGAAACCTGTTGATTGATCATTTAGGAACTCATGCAAAGCAGCTGCTACTTTATCCAGGATTAATTAAATCTGTTCTAATCTACAAGCTGCACTCTGGTGGGAATAAAGGAGGAGTAAGTAGTGGCCGTGGGCTTTCATCAATGTTTTACGTCTTTTAACTCAAATTAACAATCAGTTCTTTTCACTCATGCTCTCCTCTCAGTGGCACAGGATGCCGACCACTCAGGAGACGGACGGTTTCCAGGTCAAACGACCCGGGGACGTGAACGTTAAATGCACCCTTCTGCTCATGCTCGACCACCAGGTACCTTCTTATTCATCACCTCCACACATTCTTCCTGACGTATCTGTTTCAGCCAGCACTCACCTCGTGTTCTTGTTCCGTTTCCAGCCCCCCCAGTACAAACTGGACCCTCGTCTGGCCCGCCTCCTCGGCGTCCACACGCAGACACGGGCCAGCATCATGCAAGCTCTCTGGCTGTACATCAAGAACAACAAGCTGCAGGACAGTCACGAGAAGGAGTTCATCAACTGTAACCGTTATTTCAGACAGGTAAGGGTTTAGCTTACCTGTTCCTCTCTGAATACATTTATAACAGTTTATAACATCACATCAACTGAATAAACTGAATCCCCTTCAGATCTTTGGTTGTCCACGCATGAGATTCTCTGACATCCCCATGAAACTTGCGGGTCTGCTGCAGCACCCTGACCCCATCATCATCAATCACATGATTAGGTGGGAACCTGTTCCTCTGTCTATGTTTGTGTATGTTTAAAAAACATCCAAACTGAGTTCTGTTTCCTGTGTCTCCCCGAGCAGCGTGGACCCCACCGATCAGAAGAAGACGGCGTGCTACGACATCGACGTGGAGGTGGACGACCCGCTGAAGGGCCAGATGAACAGCTTCCTGTCCTCCACCACCAACCAACAGGAGATCGCTGCGCTGGAGATGAAGGTCAGTCCTGACTCCTGCACGTCACCGGGATTCATCTGGGGCGGAAAAACAAAACTTCTTATTTCTTTTTCCTGTTTTCATTCACTGTAGATTCATGAGACTATTGAGTACATTAACCAGCTGAAGACTGAGAGAGACTTCATGCTGAGCTTCAGCAATAACCCCCAGGACTTCATCCAGGACTGGCTCAAGTCTCAGTGCAGAGATCTGAAGGTAAGAATATAAAATACCTGCTCCTGTATCAGCTTGTCTATGATGTCTTTAAAGGATGAGCTTAAATGTTGCTCGGTCTAGTTACGTTTTTAAATGTATATCATATTTTGCACAGGAACATTGTGGAGACAGAAAATAATTATAATCCACGACTAAAGCTCTGGTTTAACCTGAGGGCTTCTAGTAATCTATAATAATAGTGAACGTCATCATTTATCTTAATCCCGTGCAAATCGTCCGTGTCTGTAACTTGTTTTTTCATCTGGGAGTGAAACCCTCGTCTGTCTTCAGGACCTTGTGGTTTCTAGAGTTCACTGACGCGTTTCTGTTTCACCAGCTGATGACGGATGTGACGGGAAACCCCGAGGAGGAGAGGAGGACTGAGTTCTACCAGGAGCCCTGGGTCCCCGAGGCCGTGGGACGATACATTTACTCAAAGGTGAGTAAACACAGATGAACGTTTAACTCGCTGGCTGATCCTCGCTCTTCACACGGACTCGTGTCTTCTGTGTTTCAGGTGCAGCAGAGGCGGCAGGAGCTGGAGCAGGTGCTGGGCATCCGCCTCACCTGAAGACGTGTTCGTCAGTTTACTCAGCAAACGAGCGACGTTCTACAAACACGAAACTGGAACGAGTCGAGCTTAAATGTTCACACAGCCATTCTCACTGAGCGCGTGGGACCAAAGTTGATTTCTGTGTCGTTAATAAGATGTTTGCCTTGTCTGTCATTTTGAGCCTGTTCATATATAATCTCTGCCTTTTTGTTTTTTTGCAATACATTTTTATAAATGGTACAAAATGCTTAAAAAAAAAACAAAGTACTGGTGCTGTTTTATTTTACCTTCATTTTAAAAGCCATAACCTTCAGATGGGAACAGTGCCTGATGTCTGGTGTCCAGTGTCTGTATATAGATATTCATTATTAATAACTTTATACCAGAATATTTGAAATATAGTCTTTAAAAAAGACATTTATAATTGGATTGTTTTTAATGCCAGCCATAGCTTTACATGTTCAGGTGCCTTTTATAACGGAGGGGATATAAGAGAAGAGAAAGCTCTACTCTGGGAAACGATTGGTTATTGTTTTTTATTATTGTTGTTCTTGTTTTTTTGTACAGGGATGAATCCACTCTGTTTTTATTTTCTACTTTTATGAATGTTTACATGTTGTTTTCATCTGTTTTAATGCCGCGATGAGGAACTGAGGAAGGCCCGCCAAGAAGATTAACCGATATTAATAAAAAGAAAACATAGGAATTCATCTGTAACGATTAAACAGGTTGTGTCTGAGTACTATTTTGTAAAGATTTTGTATGAGACTCTTTTGAAACATTCCACAGATATCATTGTGCCAAATTGTGTTCGCTGATGATGAACCGGTTGTAACTTTTGCATTTTTTCATTCTTGTTTTTGTATATCTTCTGTGTAAAATGTTTGCATGTTCTGTATCAATCAAAGGCCTTTATCTTTTATACATTTGAGGTATTTTTTACAATAAATCTGCTTACAAATGTTTTTTTTTGCTCTTTTTTCTCCATTCGCTTTAACGGCGTGCGGCTTGCGTTAACGTCTCCTGCCGTGTGAGCAGAGAGCCCGAGTCGTGTCGTGAGCTTGCGTGTCCGGACACAGCTCAGGTGCTTCAACAGGTATATCTGGTCTGAACCCAAACAGTTCAGACGAGTTCACCGCTCCTCAAATAACGGCCATAATCCATCACCCTCGCTCCATGCAGAACTGTGTCTCGGCTTGTAAGTAGACGCTGGTTAAAAGCCAAAGACGTAAGCCAAAGAATTACAGCTGAATCAAATGTTTATTTTATAAATAATACTAATGGTTTGTGTTTGATTGACTACAATAAAACTTAATTAGGTTAAGGTTAGTTTGTAAAGTTTTTCCAGTGCGCTCACAAAGTGTTGAAACCCATAAAAATAATGTGTAATTGTTTAAAGTGGACACTGCGCGGCGCTGTGAGTATTTTCCTATATGCTTTAAAAACGCCCGAAGAAGAAGTGCACCGGAAATACGTCCGGTCTCAAGCGGAAGCAGAAATTCCAAGATGGAGGTGGACGGGATCGATCATGTAGGTGTATTTTTCTGCCGTTTTGGGGATTTCATTGGCATATTATCAAGAAAATGTTAAGTTTATGCTTTGAGTCGAGCGGTTTCTTTTAACCGGTCATTAGGCGGAAGACGCTGCGCGGCTGTAGCGTAAAAACCTGAAAGTTCACTTCATTCAAAACAATGAATGTGCTTGTACGCTGCCGGTTTGCTGTCTCATTGTAGCTAGCCTAGCTAAGGAGCTCGCTAGCTAACCGAGCCTGTCAAATGGAGCTAGCCCGAACTAGCTACACCGAATGACTTGCAAAAGTTGTATTTATTTTGACGTTAATAATACTCAGCTGTTGCTAATTATTCTCAATAATTAATCAGTTAAACGGCTGTAAACCACGCAGTTTTACTTCTGTAGTGTTAAATGTTAGCTAGCGTTAGCTAACACCAACTAATGTTAGTTTCCGAATGAACTATGCATTTTCTTTTCTATAGTGAAGTAACGTTACGCTTTGTACGTCAATTTAACACTTATTTCTGTTTTGTGCATCTAAAACATGTAAATTATCACATTATTGTTTTATAGTATCGCATATCTTCATATCTAGATCACTATCTGATGCTTTGCATATATTTTAGTGTATTGTATATTTTTGTATATTGTATATATACTTATGTACATATTACATATACCTTTATACCTCATTATACTTTTATTTTTACCCATTTTGCTGGCTGTAAACTTCTGTTTCTAGTTGGTTGTCATCGTTGGTTATGTAGCCTACATTTACACTAGTAAAACCAAAATGAACTGAACTAAATCCTGTCCATCTGGTGTTTAAACGGTGTCAGAAAGGTGATGATTCAACTGTATAATGTATTGGAGGATGTAGTTTGCTGTGTTGTTGATCGCAACTGATCACACAAAGGTGTTTCTGCTATTTAACCAAACCTCCTCACTAAAATAGGGTTGCTAAATATAATATCGGTACAAACCGTCGGCTCTGAAATGAAAACACACTAAAAGAACAGCTCTGTTGTCTTCATCAAGTGCTAAAAACCTCCATGAAGCTAAGATTTAGCTCATTTAAGGTACAAGTCGCTTCTAATGGTGGATAAAATAACATTTTAAAAGTGTCTCACTAAATTGTGTGATTTTATATTTTTCTGAAACAGATGGAGATGGGGGAAAGTAAGGGAGGAACCGGCCTGCGGCAGTACTACCTGTCTAAGATAGAAGAGTTGCAGGTGAGACGGGAATATGTTCACTCATGTTTCAGCTCGTAATGCTTCTTCTGCTCGACCACCGTTCCTGATTTGCCGTTCTCTCTCTCTCTCTCTCTCTCTCGAACAGTTGACAGTGAACGATAAGAGCCAGAATCTCAGACGTCTGCAGGCACAGAGGAATGAGCTCAATGCCAAAGGTATAGTGTTTTATATAGATTTATATGTTGTTTTCTGTTGTATATATTTAAACAAATTGTTGCTGATTAAAAAGCTTGATTCTCCCTTTGGCCCCTCAGTGCGTCTCCTTCGTGAGGAGCTGCAGCTGCTACAGGAACAGGGATCCTACGTAGGGGAAGTGGTCAGAGTTATGGACAAGAAGAAAGTGCTGGTCAAGGTATGATGTGTACGTGCACCGTGCAGAACGAAACATTTTTAATCACAGGCTGAAGTCTTAACGTGTCCGCTCTTTGTTTTCAGGTTCATCCAGAAGGAAAGTTTGTTGTGGACGTGGACAAGAACATTGACATTAACGATGTGAGTGTTAAAGACGTTATCTTAATTTAAATAGCTGATTTTAGTCACTGTGAGCAGAAGGAAACATGAAACCTAAACCTTTCTGTCCCCAGGTGACTCCAAACTGCCGCGTGGCTCTACGCAATGACAGCTACACCCTGCACAAGATCCTGCCCAACAAGGTGGATCCTCTGGTGTCCCTCATGATGGTGGAGAAGGTGCCGGACTCCACCTATGAAATGATCGGTGGCCTCGATAAGCAGATCAAGGAGATCAAAGAAGTTATTGAGTTGCCCGTGAAGCATCCAGAGCTGTTTGAGGCTTTAGGCATCGCTCAACCCAAGGTGTGTGGACACGGGTTGATCAGAGTGCTGGGGTTATATATTCTACCTGCGTCACACGTATAAAACCCTTCAACTGTTAAATATTTGAATGAAAAAATGGCAATTAGTCATCTGACATGATTAAAAAACACTGTTCAGTCAATCGTTCATTGTATAAATGGTTCTGATTTTTCTTGCCGTGTGCTTCTTGCAGGGTGTGTTGCTGTACGGGCCCCCGGGTACAGGGAAGACCCTGCTTGCCAGAGCCGTGGCCCACCACACTGACTGCACCTTCATCAGGGTGTCTGGCTCCGAGCTGGTCCAGAAGTTCATCGGAGAGGGTGAGCTCCTCTTTCTCTTCTTAATACTCTTTCACTAACACACGTCTGTATGAAAGGAGAAGTTTATTTTGACCAGGTGAGGGGGGGGTGTGACTCATTTCAAACGTACGCACACATGTAGTCAGATTTTGTGCTGAACCGCTCTTGTGTGACCTCGGTCCGTCCCCCTCTTCGTCCCCAGGCGCCCGCATGGTGCGCGAGCTGTTCGTCATGGCGAGAGAGCACGCTCCCTCCATCATCTTCATGGACGAGATCGACTCCATCGGCTCGTCTCGTCTGGAGGGCGGCTCGGGTGGAGACAGCGAGGTGCAGAGGACGATGCTGGAGCTGCTCAACCAGCTGGACGGCTTCGAGGCCACCAAGAACATCAAGGTACCCGGAAATCAGTCACACTGAATATGTAGATGGAGTCTGGATAATAAGCACTTTAAACGTCTTCACACCGATCAGACATAACATTATGACCACCTTCCTAATATTGTGCAGGTCTCCCTTGTGTTGACTCATCAGAGAATGGACATGGACCTTCTGAGGGTGTCCTGTTGTTAGTTGGGGGGTCTTTGAGGGGAGGGGCCTCTGTGGATCATCCCACAGATACTTGATCAGTTTGGGATCTAGTGAATGTGGAGGCCAGGTCAACACCTTGAGATGTTCTTCATGTTGTTCTCCTCTTAGTGGTCATAATGTATTGGCTGATCGGTGTTAAACCCAATAAAGCCAGCATCCTTATTGTGCTGTAAACATTAACTTTGGTCATAAAAGCCAAATCAAAGGTGTTCACTCTGTGTCTGCAGGTCATCATGGCCACAAACCGTATCGACATCTTGGACTCCGCTCTGCTCAGGCCGGGCAGAATCGACAGGAAGATCGAGTTCCCCCCTCCCAACGAAGAGGCACGTGATCCCACTTCTTTATTTGTCTCAACACACACACGTCTGTGTGCGTATTTGTGTGTTTGAACTCATCTTGATCCTGCACCAACAGGCTCGTCTGGACATCCTGAAGATCCACTCCAGGAAGATGAACCTGACACGCGGCATTAACCTGAGGAAAATCGCAGAACTGATGCCCGGAGCTTCTGGTGCTGAGGTTAAGGTGAGGATCACTCAAGTATAAAAGTCAGAGGTGGTACATAAAGTAGTGCATCAGATAAAAATAACCCTCATGTTTGTTTGTAGGGAGTCTGCACAGAGGCAGGGATGTATGCTCTGAGAGAAAGGAGAGTCCACGTCACTCAGGAGGACTTTGAGATGGCTGTGGCTAAGGTTAGTACGACAGATGATCTCATCTTAGCCACAAAGCTCATCACAGCTTCCACTTATTTACACCGCTTCTCTGTTCTGTCACCAGGTGATGCAGAAAGACAGCGAGAAGAACATGTCCATCAAGAAGCTGTGGAAGTAAAAGGCCTCTGCTTTTCTCACGGCCACATATGTATATTTTCCTTCTTTTGTTTATGGTTTGTTATTGTTACGAGTCACGGTCCACTAGTAAAATGGTTTCCTCCATAAACGCTCATGTGTTTTTATTCCTCAGCAGACGAATGAACGAGTCCAGAGATCAGAGTCTCCAGCATTAGCAGATTTTATTATTTTTGCTTCACAATGATCTAAATTCAACACATTCCATATGGCACTTCACATTATAGCTGCTGTTACAAGTAGGCGTCTCAAATGACTTGGACGCCAGTTTGAGACGTGACACCGGATGAAGCAGGGATGTCCTGATCTATACCGATCATTAAAGTAGCGTTTTTTTACAACCTGGACGTCATTTCTGGCATAAAATACGATCGTTTACTCACGCATGTAACTTTGGACGCGTGTATCCAGATAGTGGGAGTGAATGGGGCACCGAAACACAGCCTCAAAGCTTATTTCACCAATATTTTCTTATGCTACGCTAGTGCTATTGCTAAAATATTCAGCCATGATGCAAAAAACTAGCAGTAGCACATTACAGGTAAACAAGCGGCGCTCTATGATGACATCATCCAGGTCTGAGGTTAGTAGGTTGATCTACAGGTAACCCTGGACCTCTGCCTACAGGGCGGCCATCTTGGAACAGGGCCACTGGCTCCTACAGTGCATTACATCTGTGGAGGAATGGTGTTTCTACACAATAGAACAATCCTCTGTCAGAAGCTAGTCTGCTGATAACATTAACTTGTATTTGGGTAGTAAAACCATATTTTTATCAAAGCTACATGTGTGACGTTTTTAACAGATCAATACGTTTGGAAATTGGTCAAAAACTCAGCGAATAATTCTACTTTGATTAATTGAGGAGTACCTCTTTCCTTCGTACGTTCATACAACGCTGCCTCTGCTAGCCCTGTACCAAGATGGCGGCGCTTTAGACACGTCCCTCCACAGTCGATACAGCGTCTATGGTTGATGCCACCAACCTGGTTCTGTTGATATCGATCACGTGTCTATCGCGATATATATCGTTATCGTTTTATCGCCCAGCCCTACACGAGTGTATCATAACAAAATATTGGTTTTGCAGCAGATAATGTTTTATTTAGAGGCTACGTTTCTGTGCCTCCTTCACTCCCACTCTATGGATGTACGATGGTGCACGCCACTGGATCTAAATATCTTCCAAACGACTAAAAATGACACTAAAGTTACACGGGTGAGTAAAGGATCGTATTTTATGTTTATAAAAAACAGTCGTTACCCTTTAAATGTCGAGTCCTGATGTGATCTTATCTTCTAGAGTCGTTTCTGTCAGAGTTAACGTAGAGTGGAGCGGGTAGCTGGTACCTTGAGTTCATCCAACGCTGCCATAAACTCCCTAACCCTGTCTGGAAGATTTCCTTCTTCTCCTGGTTTCTCAACAACCGCCACTGAAACAGTAGAAGAAGAAGATGTTTTGACGTCGTCTTGGTTTAAAATAAATAACTAAATAGATGAGGACATCCCTTCGGTGTATCTTGAGGACTACAGTGGTCATTTGTAATGTCGACCACTCTACGACGACCTTGTTGGATGTTCAGACTGATGAGGAAGCTTCCAGTCAGTGCTGATGTTCTCAGAGGACGCTCGGTCCTTACGGGTTATATGGCAGTAAACGCTCGGATGTGTCCGGAGGCGCCGTTAACGCCTCACCCAGCACACAGGCACCCACTGGGCCTCCATCTGGACCCTCTCCAGCACGGCCTGGAGCTCTGCTAAGGCACTGACCGGGTCCTCCTTCACCAGGACGTAGTCCACCCAGTGGCCGTAGCACTCGTCCATGCGCTCGGCTGACTGCTTCATCTCCAGCAGGTCTTCCTCCTGAGGAGAGACGAGAGAACCGAGGATATAGTTTATTACAGACGACAACCATACCACTGTAGCTTACAGAACAGTTTAGTTTATTATAAATTATAGAAACAGAAAATCCTCTATAGCCAAAGTGTGCAGGTTACATGGACTCAAACAATCCCATTCACAGACGGGGTAAGACCTTAAATATGTTGCACAAGAGTCTAAAATATTCAGGTTGGTTTTTATTAGTGTGAAAAGAGTTAAACACAGTTGACAGGAGAAGTGAATAACATCTAAACCATCTTGCTCCAGTTCAGTGTTCTGCTGGGAAACTTCTGGACCTGGCTTCATTCATTGGTGTGGATGTTACTTAGACATGTAGCACCAACTTGGACCAGACCAGGCACCCCCACCCCATAGCAATGACACTCCTTGATGGCAGCAGCCATCCCCAGCAGGATGCAGCCACAAAAACACTTTAGGAAGAAGAACAGCACAAGGTGTTGACCTGGCCTCCAACTTCACTAGATCCCAAACTGATCAAGAATCTGTGGGATGATCCACAGAGGCCCCTCCCCTCAAAGACCCCCCCCACTAACAACAGGACACCCTCAGAAGGCCCATTCTCTGATGAGTCACCACAAGGGAGACCTGCACAATATTAGGATATTAGGTCATAATGTTATGGCTGATGGGTGTATATTTCATTAGTCTGCTTGCTGTAACTCACTGTGATCCCCACGCTGAGCGAGGAAGTGGATCCAAACTGTTTTCTTTGACCGCTGTGGATGCGCGGCCTGACGAAGACGACGTACGGTTTGAACTCGGCGTTCCGTAAAGTCTTCAGAGCCTGGACGTAGTAAGACAAACAGTCATACGCCTTAAAAATGTGGCGTACGATGTCCTGGTCTAACAGCATGTCTGAGTCTTTGCCAAGAATGAAATGAAAGCTTAGTCATGCTTTAAATGTGACAAGTAAACCGTCAGATTAGTGACGCTGAAACTATCAAGCTTCTGTTCTGCTCTAATTAAAATCTGATACGGGACTGAAACGAGTAAAATGAGCAGAAATCATCTTAGTGAGATAAAATAGATTTAGACGAATCTTCTCTTTGTCTACTTTCAGGACTTATATGTGAAAACCTTGATGATGATCTGAGTCATTTTTATGCAGGATACTTTGCAGGTAATGCATTTGAAAATGAGTTTATATTTACACTAACCTCTGGTTGAACATCCACCAGACAGACCTTGTTCTGTTCCAGGGTTCTGTGAATGGACTCTAAGCTGGTGCCGTACAGATTCTCCTTATACTCCCCGTATTCAATAAACCTGTGGAACCACAGCTCCAGCGTTATTTACACAGACAGAGTCAACTATTTCGCTTTCAGTCAGGAAGACGTCGTATCTGATACTCACTTCCCGTTCTGGATGTCGGCCTCAAACGTTGCTTTACTGATGAAGTGGTACTCCACTCCTTCTCTCTCGTGACACTTCCTGGCTCTAGTGGTGTCTTGAGGCCACAGGGAGAAAATGTAGAGTGAAAGTATAGTAGTTACAGAATGTAACCCCACTTCTATGACACTCTATGAAACTGGACTTGTAGAGTTTCTTAAAGATGTTTAATCTGAGTCGTCAGTTTTAAATGACTGATGGTGGAGGAGTTGGGGTTTAAATATGTGGGCGTTAAACATAGACCGCATATAAATATGGACAACACGGCCCCACTTCCTTCCATTGGCCAAACTATTTCCCCAAGGTTACCTTTGCCACCATCTTTTAATTTCGGAGTTGTAGTCTGATCAGTACGGTCTGAGGGTGGAGCCACGTGGAGCCGTGATATTGATGCCCCGCCCACACTTCCTTCAGACTATTTTTATTTAAATAATACTACGCTCTGCTCCACCAGTTACAACGAAATGTTGGATTATGCAACGGACTTGTTTTTAAATTCTCTTTACAACTCTCACAGCCCTTACGGGACCGCTTCACAGAGCGGTTGGCATGGCAACTGGTGGTCGCCATTATGTCACATCCTGTTTTTTTATAGCATCAAAAAACTAAAACAAAACGATTGACACTTGAACATTCATCAGTATTATATTAACTATCTAAAATGACAGAAATCATCCCTTAAAAAATTGTATTTGAGATGCATTTTAGTGTTTTAGTTCTCCCAAGCCCCGCCCACTAACATGGAAGGGGTGGAGCTTATGACCTATACTGCAGCCAGCCACCAGGGGGAGCTCTAGTTGCCTTGGCTTCACTTTAGAGGAGCAGTTAGAATCTCTACAAGCTTTGTGGCCTTTCTTTAGCGTTTTTTGATAAACCATGACCTGGATGAGTGAGAACCTTCACAGACTTTAAAGATTTAACACAAATAAAAGCTAAAAACACTCACGAGGCACAGCCAGACCGTACTGTCGGGGATTCTCCGCGATCACCTTCTGTTTGAGCTCAGTGATGCGAGCTCCCAGTGAACCTGTGATCATATGAAAACACAACAGACACAGTTACAGGATGAGAGCACGGGCCCTGGCAAACATCTGAATTTACGTTTTCTAATAACCCTACCTATCAGCACTATAAGGCGGGGCCTGTCACCAGGGCGGGGCAGATACTGCATGACTTCCTCATAAATCAGGAACTCTGTGTGATTGGCATCCGGAGTTTGCGGCTCTCCCGGCGTACCCTGGCGATCTTTCTTGTGGCGGAAACTCCGGCGCAGGCTAGCTGTGGTGGAAGACACAAGGACGAGGATGGGTATTCAAGCCATCTTATAAATAAAAGGTAAAAATTCTATGCATGTAATGTCACAGATTAATAATTAGACAAATAAATAGACAAACGCCCTGATAGTCTAAGTTAAACTTGTTTCTTAAGGGTTCAGAGTCTAATCCTGTGTCAAACATTACACAAGACAAAAACATTAAACACTGCACAACACCGTTAGAAATCAGTAAGAGTACCTGAGTAAAAATCCCATGAGAAAGCATGGCCACAGAAGGCAGGGGCTGCCTTACTCTTGGGAGAAACTACAGCTCAAATTAGACCATTTTATTCAACCGGCTTCACATCTTTTAACAGAACACAAGCTGGGAAGCCATGCATGCTGCTGCCGGGGGCCGAACCTCTCGAGTCAAACACACGGCGTCGCCGCGTGGAGTTGAGGAGAGGCCGTTTGTGAAGCAACGATGAGGCGCCACAAAGACACTGAGAAGCTCGGCGGCTGTAGCACACGGGACGGAATCAGCCGGCCGGGTCCAGACATATTCTACGTCACAGAATATGTTGGATCAACCGGCGACTGTTCATTGAAATATTCAGCTGTGACATGGTGGAAAAGCTACGGGATTAATTCATCCTTAAGGGAAGAAAAGACTGTTGAGAAGGTTTCAGGACTCATCCAAGTGGCTTCTTTCGGTTTAACCGTTTTTGTTTCTTAACATCTGAACAGAAGACACCTGGATGAATCTTCTCAGACATTATCAGAAGTTTATTTATCCAATACTTGGCCCAAATGCTGCTACCACCATCCCTTGGGACGCGCGAAACTAGAATCACCACCTCACGCTTGTATCCGTCCACCAGCTCCCAGGAGGAGGCAGCTGAATGAGGCTCGCCTGGTCCCTGCTAGCATAGCATGGAGAGAGGCTGGTGAGACGGTTACCAGCTAAACGTGCAACAGAGGACGAGTCTTTATCAGGTCAGAATTCTAAAGAAAAGAAAACATGACGAAGGCGGCACAGTGGTGTGGTGGTTAGCCCTGATGCCTCACAGCCAGAAGGTTCTGGGTTCTCTCCAGGTTCTCCAGCTTCCTCCCACCGTCCAAAGACATGCTGGTTAGGTCAAATGGTTGTCTTGTCTCTCTGATAGACTGGAGACTTGTCCAGTGTGGACCCCACCTCTCAGAAAATGGATGAATGAATGAATATATCGTTTATAAATTTGCCCGTTAGAGACGTTACTTTGATCTCCAGATGGACGAAGCAACTGACGGCAACAAAACTCTGCAAACCACTGTCGTATGAACTTATAACAGACATATGTCCAAACACTAAGCCTTGAGGACGTTTGAGCCAAATGTGAAGACATTTCATGAAATCATTCCTCAGATCAGATCACAATCAGCAAGGGTTCAACCTTGAGTCCAAAGCTCCATCGAGGCATTTTTGAGAAATCGCGTTCAAAATAATATGACGGACAAACATCCAGAGCTTTCTTCTACCTCTCAGTTTTAAGAAACCTTATGATTCAAAGAAAATACCGCGGCGTTAACGTGCTCTAACTGGTCTGCCGTCTCTAAAAAGAAAAGGATGGATCAGCACACAGACGGAGCAAAGATGTGATGTTGCGGTGATGGGTATGAACTCACTGGTTGTGTTTCCTCACCTATGTCCTTTCCGTTCAGAGTACCCTTACTGTCACAGTCTTCTGCGGGATGACAAGCAGGAAGAGAAAACAGGGTAAGAGGAGGGAGGGCGGGACGGCGGTGAGGCGTTCTCAAAGGAGAGAACGGGACAGTCACACATCAGGAGAGGATCTGTGGCTACAAATGAATCAATAAACAATGGGTTTCTTTGTGACTTGCAGGCAGGACGATGACGGGGATATCTAACAGAAGCCGAAGCAAAAAAACAAAAGTCATGGTTCAGGGATGAGAGATGTTTGCGGCCATGACGGTGGTTCGTCTACGTACCTTTGTCAGTCCGATCATCTGCAGTTAGCAATGCAAGGAACAACAAAGAGGATCACTTCTCTGATTCACATTATCCTCCACAAATCTAGACTGAATCAGTGCTTAACAATCCAGCAAGTCTGAAGAGAGTTACTGACTTTTGAGTTCAGGGAGTTTAGCTTTTTATGCAATCCTCTAGAGAGCAGCGTCAACGGAGACGAAAGCGTTGACGAGCCAAGACTAATAACTGATGATAAAAAACTATGAGGAAATGTCAACGAGACGAGACTAGAGTGTTATGGAGAACATGTCGCTACCCATGAGGTGGAATAATCATCACCCTGATATTTCTGCAGCCTCCATCACAGTCAGTAAACTAACTGTGAAGTTAAATTAGTCTCATCCAAGTACTTTAAAAGTTGCTGTTTTGCTCTACATGAAGTTATTGCCGTCTGACTTTTCACTGACACGTATTTAAACAGTGGACAGTAGAGTAGAGAATGCATTAGCATTTAGCATTTAGCTAAAACTGTCCATAAATGTGGTTACTGGAATGAAAGTCCAAAAAGTACAAAGAAATCCTGTTTTGTCCAAAGACGACAAAGACTTTTCATCAAAGACTTTTCATCTCATTAACACTGTTGGAAAAGAGAAAAGACTTGGTTCCCTCTGGCTTTCAAATCATATTAGGACATGAGATGATGGATCGTTTGTGAAGATTAACCTCAGATTACCTCTTGTCGTTTTCATAATCTCGCTCATCGTCTCCTTGGGTGAATTCGATTTCAAGCACAACAAGCAGATCTAAGCTTCTGCTACATGTATGCATGCAGAGGTAAAGGAGACTTACACGGAGGAGCTTTTGGCGACGTAGGAGTCGGGAAGGAGCCCATTTTCATCCTGTATCTCAGGCGCCTGAGAAGAAAACAACAAAAAGAATGTGTTGATGGACTGAAGAGCAGCATAGTCAGACATTTTCAAACCCAACATGCCGGTAGTTCAGACTGGTTTACCTCTCCTGAAACTGTGTGGAGGGGATGAGGGCGGCTCGGAGGTTAGGGTCGCCCACCTTCTTGGCCTGCCACCAGGTGGCATCCTCCTGGCTCACAACCTGAAGGATGTCCCCTCTCTTAAAAGGAAGTCCTGCCTCTTGACACGGCGTAGCCTTGTCCTCGAAAGGTGTGTAGTCAAACAAAGCCCGGAGGTAGACCTTAAGACGGGAGGAGGTTTATGTTGGGATCATTTTAAGACATCTGTGTGGAATGTGATGCATGGATGGGGGGGCCTCAGGGTCTGGTTCTAGGACCAGTTTTAGGTTCTTTGTTCATACTTCCTCTTGGATATGTATCTAGGCATGGGAACCCTGAGTACAACCGTCTACATGATATTAAAAAAAACGTGGGCGAGCAACAACTTCCTGCAACTAAACTCCAGTCAAACCGGAAACTGGATCTTAACAGCTGCCAAAGCGAGTTCTAAACTTTGGCTGCTCCATCTTTTGGTGTATTTGTTTATTCCTTACTCTGCTTCCACTGCTTTAGACGTCCTTTTAAGTCAGTATTTAAACAGAAACACATGTAGTTGTAGCACAGCTTATCAGGGTGAAGTAGCGCCCCCATGTGGACAAAGGTACAACACTCTTGTGTTTTGATGCAAACAGTTTTACACCTTTAAATTATAGCGGTGCATTCAGGAGCAGCTCAGTTAAACAGAAATCTAGGTTTCTAGTCCTCACCCTGCTCTCCTTCAGTTTGTCTTCTTCTGCAACAGCTGGGATTATTTTCAGCGTGATGGAGCCTTGTGACTGCGACTGGTAAAAAACAAAAACAACAGAGCGGCAGCATCATCATCCACTGCCAGCGACAGAAATCAGTAAAATAAACACAAGTCTGATGGGTTTTTTTTCTTTACCAGAATCTGACTAATTTCATCCGGCCTTTTGTGCGTGATCAGGTTTCCATTGACCTCCCGCAGCTCATCGCCTACATGCACCAGACCTGAACACAAGCCCCACAAATAAAAAAGGGATAAAGCAATAGAAATTCACAGCGTGTGTGCACTGCAGCAGCGTTAAGAGTATTTTGAGAGTACCACAAAAAAAAAAAAGGACAATTTGCCCCTAGTATAAAGTCCATAACATCTCCATGGAAACAACAAGGAGCAACCCTTGTTTGTAATCTGGAAATATGCAATCTCGTGGCACTAATCTGAAGGATTTGATGTTGTTGACAGTTCAAGGGGTTACGCAGCGTAATCTCCTCACTCCTCTGTGAGCGCATCAGCGTTGGTGGTGATGTGAGTCCTCGGCGGCAGGAAGTTAAATATCCAGCACATTATTCTTCTTTGGCTTTTAATTATTGATTTACTGACATTTAAACTGTGACATATGTGTTAGATGAACACTGCACTGCAAAAAGTGAAATCTACACAAGATTAAATATCATGTTTTTAGTCTAAAACATTCCTCTGAGGCTAATGTTCTGCTGGCAGGTCATTTTGCTTGTTTTAAGTAATATATCCTTTTATTTTAATATTTTATTTGTCTTCTTTTGGTTGCATTTTTGCTTTTTTTGTTTTGCAGTGTGTGCTCTCACCGCTCCGGTCGGCCGCCCCTCCCCTCATGATTCTGGCCACAATTACTGCTCCTGTGGCCTCGTCTCTCCGGATAGTGGCTCCCTGTTGGGGAAAATAAAACAAAATAAGATGACCTGTCCAGTAGGAATGGACAATATGGACAAAAAAAAAAAAAGTATCCCGATAATTTCTGCTATTTATCACGGTAACGATAAAAATGACGATAAATAAACATCAATTAGCCTAATCTTTTTAATCTATAATGCATCGGCAAGTTTTATCTGAGTTGTTTTTTTATCGGACTCTTTGGATGAAGTCAGCGCTGCTTCATATTCTGGTTTGTGTTTTAGCGTCGTTACTGTCCTTTTTATTCACCATTTGTTTGCAAACCTTGCATGTTGTAAATTGCTGCTCCGCATCAGACGTTTAAAACCAAACCAGTTAAAGATAATGGAGGTGGAGCCTCGTCTCCTCTTTCCCACCTGATGCAGAACATCATGAGCCAAACTACATATGATGTGTGAGAGCAAACACTGAGTTCAACCTTTAAAGCTTCTATTTTGTGTCACATTCAGATCAGACTGGGCTTTGGTTTAAATCTGCTCATAATCAACTGCTTCCCTGCTGTGAAGCCGGCGCCACTTCAGCAGATGTTTCTAACACCAGATCTATTTTTTGTCCTTCTCTTCACTGGGAGGATATTCACATTCACACCTCGCTCTAAAAGCCCCAAAGCTGCTCCATTAAAGGAAGTGGACTTTAAAAGCTTTGCTCTGGCTCCTATTCTCCTGTATCCTCAGATGATTGAGGGAGGACGGGGTTGACTCTCACCAGCGGCTCTTTGTTCTTCACCAGACGCACGATCTTCACCGACTCTTCTTCCAGATCGTCGTCCAGATCGTCCGGCAGCGGCGGCAGCACCGGGTCAAATTTCTTCTGTGCGACTGTGTCGTGAGCTGACAGCACCGCCTGAGACAGGTGGACATTAAAAGAATAGAAACAAAAACCTGAACATAATCACTTGGTCAGAGTAATTAAGGCGCCTTGTCTGCGTCTTATGTAACAGATGATGAACTTAGAGCTGCTGGAAGGAAGGATGGAAGCCCTGAGAGGCAATGTCACTAAATAGATTCAGAAGAAGAGAAGATGTCAAACAGGAAACAGACTCTATCCACCATTTATCATCACTAAATGTGTGAACCATAGACTGTATAAAACAATGGATGCCATGACAAAGCATGCAGAGCTCCCCCTGGTGGGCGGCTGCAGTATAGGTCAAATAAGCCCCGCCTCCTTTCTGTTAGTGGATGGGATTTAAGCCAAACTAAGAAGGTAAATTACTTTATTTTAGGTTTTCATATCGTTGTTTTTTTTTAGAGGTTTCGTTTTAGCTATTTGATGTTAGAGAAACAGGATGTGACATCGTGACAGCGTATAATTCAACAGTTTTTTAAATGTATTTATTTATTTATTGTTGTACCTTAAGGTGAGGAGTGCTCAGCAGGAGGAGCAGCTCTCTCTCGTCGTCCTCCAGAGGTCCACCCTGAAGCTCCTCTGCCAACTGGAGATTCAAATCAGAGACATTCTGACAGTAAACCTCGTCAGAAAAGATAACAATTTAAAGTTTGATTATATTTGGAACAGAAACAGGATTGCACCTACGTCCTCTGCCAGACAGGAGGCGCTGTGCAGGACGGGCGTCGGGCTCTGCTTCTCGTACTGCTTCAGCTTCTCATGGATCTGGGATGTAAAGTAAATCAGCAGCAACTCAGACAGACGCCGACATTTATAAGAAATATTTATGAGGAATCAGCTTCATGTCACATTTTATTTTATTTATTTATTTGTTTGATTGAAATAAACCCTTTTAGACCAAGTGACTCTTAACACTGAGAAGAAAAGATAAATAAAAAAAATAAATAAAAAAGAATTTCTGATTCAATTCTTAGTTGTGTCTTGTAGATTGTTTGGTGAAAAGTTTTAACTGGAGAATCTCTGTCAAAGAAAATAAAAAGAAAAGAGAAAAAATCAAAAAGAATAAAAATAAAAATAAAAGATATAAATAATAAAATATAAATATAATAAAAAAATATAATAAAAAATAAAAATAAAATAAAAAACAAAATCAATAGAATAAATAAATTAAAAAAAATACCAAATAAAGAAATTCATATGAAATTTTAAGTTGCATTTTGCAGGTTGTTTGGTGGATTTTGTAACTAGTGTATCACTGCAAAAAGAAAATAATTTAAAAAAAGAAAAGATAGATAAAAAATAAATCAAACATACAGAAAAATAATAAAAAATAACAAAAATAAAATAAATAAAAAAGAAAATATAAATAAATACAAAAAATAATAAATTCATAGTTGCATTTTGCAAGTTGTTTGGTGTTGGTGGATTTGTTAAACTGGTGTATCTGCTAAAAAAATTATTAGAAAAAAGAAAGAAAAATAGAAATAATAAAAAAAATAAGGAAAAAAAAGGACACATCAGTGTTTGTGGCTGAGGTGCTAAAGTGGGCCGTCCATTGATCACAGGCTTAGCAGTTCAATCTCAGTTCAGTCAAGTGTCAGCAAAACACTTGACTGAACAGCTGTGAGCACAGCTAGAAGAGCAGCACCACCACCACCACCACCGTCCAGACCATTTACATTTAAGACAGACACTAACTATGTGTTCACTATTTAACACGGACTTGATGAGAATTTGATTCTGAACTTATAAAAGGATTCTTTACGCTGTGGAGTACTATTAAATGTTATTAATGGTGCTGATGTGCTGCATGTTTTCATACAGGCTATACATATCTGGAGCTCACAGTATGAAGCACATGAGCTGTCTGTTCTCAGCAGATTTCATTACTTTCTACTGTTCTTTACTGGTGACGTTATCAGAGACTAGTCGGTGTGCGACCCCCCTACGCTGTGCGTGCTGTACCTTCATGAGGTAACCGATGCTTTTCTCGCTGAAGACATCCTTGAGGAAGACCAGGTCCTCTTTGTGGTTGGCGTCAGGGTGGAGCTGAGAGGTGAGCAGGGCCAGGGTCTCATGCAGCCCTGTGAATCATAAAAAGGATCATTTTACTGCAGACTGGCCTCCACACTGAGCTCAAAAGAGACAGCTGCAAATGAAATTTAATATGTGCAAGATTCTTCTTTTAGCTGCTTTCTTATTTCTTATTTCTTAAAAATACAATATCATAGTACATGAATTGTTTATAAGCAGATCTGAGAGAATAAACGAGGAGCTTGAGCATATGTTGGGCTGTACCCATGTTTGCAGACGCGATGGGCATGGCTTCAATCATTCAGGGCGGAGGACGGAGGACGGAGGACGGAGGGCAGAGGACGGAGGACAGGGGGTTGGGAGGGGGGAGAAGAAACGAGATCCTCTTTTCTTCTGCTGCTCTTCCCGTAGGAGCTAACAGCAGACACATGCCTAGGAAGGAAAGCAAAACAACGCGTTAGAGAAGAGACACGTGGGGTTTGATGAATGTGGACACACGAACCCGAGCACAGCGAGCTCGCTTAGCGAAGCACATCATGGCTCATTTAGAAAACACAGCGGCCAAAAACGACACGAACACTTTTAGAAAGGGTCGGTGATGAGCCACGCTCTGACAGTGATGAATCGACCCATTAGAAGTTTCGCTGGAACTAATAGTTGCTCTCACCAAGCAAAACTGAAGCAAGGTCACTTCTGCCCAATAGGACGGGTTACTCTGTCACCATGGCAACACTATAGCTGGGATGCTGCGTCACGTTGCTCTTTTCAGCAGCCGTAACATTACGACCACCTTCCTGATTGTTGTCCGGTCTGGTCTAGAGAGCTCCAAAAGTTTCCCCGCAGAAGGCTGAACTGTCACAAGAGTCAGTGGTCATAATGTTGTGGCTGCAGCAATGTGGCACTACATTCACATTTACCTGAGACACAGCAGCTCCATAAAGATGAGAAACCTGAACACCAGTAAATCTGCAGCAACTACAAACTGTTTTACTGCACGATGCATTTAATGTCCGTTAGTAATCTGACTTCATCTCTCTCCATCTCTATTTTTCAGCTCATGTAGTTACTGATTAAAAAAAAAAGGCAAACATGAAGAAGATGGAGACCCAAATTAATTACAGCAACAATCTATAGGGAGCATTTTTCATTTGCAATAAATCATTTCCTCTGTGCTGGAAATTACAAAACCACCCTGCAGAGTTTTTTTTATTTTATTTTTTTTCCTGGCAATTTCCCAAAGATTCCAAATCAACCTGACTCAGTGTGGGGCATCCACGGACGCTCGCCGTAAACAAAACTCAGCAGCAGCGCCCGATCAGCACGCCGGCGGCGTGGCAAGCTGTCAAGTCAGATCTGATTAGAGCTGAGAAAGATGAATGGAGATCCATCGCCGTCGTGAACCTGGCTGCCGTGTGGCTGATTAGATTTACAGATATGAAAAAAGGGGGCGGGAGAGTTTCTGCTTCTTTGTCGTCACGTGTTGTGGGTTTTTCCCGTCATCTTATGTCGTTAATTCTGAGAAACTTACAATAATCTTAATTATAATACGCTAACTGAAGACAGGGTGGCGCTGAGCCAAGGTGGCAATTACAGTAAACAAACCTGCCTTTAGCTGGTGACGGGTTTCATGAGGTTCAGGGTTTAGGCCACAACATTTTTAAGATTTAATGCATTTTATTTAGCATTAAACTCCTGAATAGTTTCTCTTTAAGCTACTTTAAATAAAGCTAATACACGTTATATCTGACGGTGGTGTTATTTAGCCGTTGTTCTTCACAGAGATACGAGTTGCTGAGATACTAGAATCAATACTGCAGGATCATCTGTCACTTAGACAACATGCTAGCTGGAAGCTAGGGGCAGCTGCTAGTTAGCTTAGCTTACCATCATAAAAAAATGTGCACAACAGTTTTCGGATGACCGTTTACAAGGTTTCAATCCCATAAACGGGGAACACAATCACAGCCCCTTGTTTTCAGATCATAATTTACAAGGTTTTAAACCTATACACCAGGAGAACAACACCTACCCTTTGTTTTTAGCTTTTGTGCTATGCTATGCTAAGCTAAGCTAAGCTAATCATGTCCCGATTCTAGCGTCATATTTTAGATGTGCACAATACTTTTCAGATCGTCACTTACAAGGTTTCAAACCTGTACACCGGGAACACAGCTGCAGCGCTTTGTTTTTAGCTATTATGCTAAGCTAAGCTAAGCTAGCTTTGCTCTGGTTCTAGCTTCATATTTTACATAGTTAACGTAGTTTTCAGATCATCATTCACAAGGTTTTAAAACACCAGAAGAACAACTGCTTCCCCTTGTTTTTAGCTTTTATGCTAAGCTAAGCTAAGCTATGCTAACCATGCCCTCGCTCTAGCTTCATATTTTACACATGCACAGTAGTTTCCAGATCACCATTAACAGACCTGATATTTTACTGTGCAGACTGAGTGATATCGATCTTCTCATCTTAACTCTCACCTCATAAAACCCACAACCTACTCCCTGAATGAACATTTCTCGGTTTCACTCGCGCCAAACGCCGTCATGTGGAACCTCCGCTCGACCGTGAAGCGACCCTTGCCCTCTACCCGTGAAGGACCCTCAATCAGGCATCGATAATAATCCTCCCACACTGATTCGGCCTAATGCTGAGCCAGCATCAGCATATCTGTCCATTAATTCATTCAATCACTCAGCGGAGCTTTGACAAAGCCACAAAAATCCATTGGGCACATTATCAGGAGAGATATGATCACATATTCTGACATCCCAGACGAGTTAGACAGCGTCAACTAAATAAATGAGGCACATTTTTATATTTATTATATATAAATATACCAGGTTCTGATTAGACTGTGGGCTAGCAACCATCAGATCAGATTCATTCAACTTCACACAATAAATGACCTTCAAAGTCTATTATTTGTTTCCTTTATTGTAAGAATATTTAAAAGATTTAAGAAACAACCTTAGCCTTAGAAAAAAATATTTTTTTCTCTCATATTTTCAATTAATATCAAATTTTATAATTTTATTTATCGAAATGGTGGTAGTTATCTCAGTGAATAAGGCTTTTTTAATTTATTTTTTATTTTTTATTTGAAAAACTCCCACAAAAGCTAATTAGCTTAGCAGAGACATTTTCAGAAATGAGAGAAATGCTTTTAACAGTCATTTCCTCTCAGGTCTGTGTGACCTGGGTCAGCTGACATATGCAAACACCTTTGCTAGCTTACGTTTAATAATACGAATCAAGTAGTTTCTTTGTGCGAATATCTAATGTTAGCAAAGATTACGACACTTCTGACGCTAGCCGTTTAGGAAACAGGAAGTGTCTAATATTCCATACCGTTAGTGAAGCTGTGTGTAATCATTGCTGTATATTTTATCTTATAATATGTCTGTCCAGGATGCGCTGCCTCTCGCCCAGTGACATCTGGGATTGAATAATGACTGAATGAATGAAGAATAATGTAAATTTATTCTCAAACAGTGGTTGAAACCTATAGACATTTGTTAGTTAGTTAGTTAGTTAGTTGTCCCTCGCTATAACGCAGTTCATCTTTTGCAGCCTCGCAGTTTTGCAGATTTTTTTAGTGTAATTTTGCATGCTTTTTTTTTTTTAACAGCGCATTGTTTTCTGCGTCCTGATTGGCTAAGGGACTGTAGACCATTGTCAATCAATCTCCTCGTACGGTGTGTCTTGTACAGTACAGAATGTGTTCAGCTTGCCATATTTACATATCCAGTATCTTTGATCGCTGGCAGTGTGACTGAAGTCGGTATGTTTGCAAGTTATTGAGAAAAGTGTATAAAGTGTGTAGTGAGGGGTTTTGAAGCCTTAAAACATTTATAATTATTGTAAAAAATAAAGCTGACTACTTTGTGGATTTTGCCTGTCGTGGGTTATTTTTAGAACGTAACTCCCGCCATAAACGAGGGACCACTGTAGCTTAAAAACTCAAATTATTATCTGTTAGACTGACAAAACGGCTTTTATAGTGTCAAAGTGTCCTCTTAGTTTATTTTATTTCCAGATGCAGAGGTGAGTTATGATTAAATGTTTGATTAAAACCCTAAAAATGTTTGATTAAAACCTGCTCCAAGCAACAAACAGGTCAACATTTCTGGGCTGAAACACGTCTCTCGCTTCCATTCATCCCTTCATCCTCCCTGCACACTTGGCCCATGTTCCCGACCTTCTTTCTCTCCGTCATCTTTTCTTCTTCCCTCTATCCGACTCTAATTACAAGAGGCTGACGAGAGCTTAAAGCTGACATCTTCCCTGTTTTTTTTCCCGCCGAGTCCACACTAAATGCTTAAGGTCCTCGCCGGCCATATGGTGGCATTATCGAGGCTCTTTCATTTACGATGGAAGAGCTCGCGGCGGCCGCGGGCATCATTGAGGATTTCGACGAATACAATGAAACAGATTAGAAACAACTGATAGATTAGAAGAAGAGATGCAGCATGAGCAAGCCTGGAAAACACAAAGTTTCCAGCTTTGAGTTTATATAATTTAAACATGATGCTGGAGAGGCCTTTTTCAATTGTGTGGACAAAATAGTGAAGTGGAAGACGTGTCCTTGGTTTCTAGAAACGTTCAATGGGCTTTTGTTGTCAGTCTTGTTTCCTTTTACAAAAATAAATCTTAAATTTCCTTCTTCAGAAAAAGCAAACCGCCGTCGTCAGTATAGGACAAGGCATTTGATCAAATCAGACTGTGAAGAAGAAACGGTTTGTTTCTGGAGAATTTCTCTTCAGAAACAAACCTACAATAGCCTGCATTATCAGAGTTCACATGTCCATACATTACGTATACAGTAGGTTAGTTTGGTTACGCACAAAAAGTAGAAACAGGCTGCGGCAGCCAACATCTACGTAAAAAAAAAGGTATAAACCAACATCTCTAGTCATTTATGTCTTAGTTAGTCCAGTCTGTGCCGCTAAAGAATGGACTACAGGTTGTTTTCATAACGTTATGTGGCGGCATATTTCCTGACCGTGGACTGTTGCCAGGCAACCCCCACAGAACTTTTTGAAAAGCAGTTTCTTCTTTTGAAAGATTCAAAGTGTTATATTCTGCAGGTCTTGGAAATACAGACAATAAAAATATTTTAATCTTTGAATCTGTTTCATGAAACGCCTCAAAATCATTTGTGGAGTACCTCAAGGTTCTGTTTCGGGGTCTTTTTCTATTTGCTACCTTCATTAAAACTGTCTATTGTCTACAAACACAAAGCCTTGCCTTCATTGATGCCTGGCTTCATTTATCTGCACCAACGTTGACCTTCAGGCCTCTGAGATCTGATCCTTTCTATCTGATCCTCAGCGGAGACTAGTGAGTGAGTGAGAAAACTAAAGACTGTAGATAAAAAAGACGACAAAGCGTCTCCACTTCTTACTGATCAAACTATCTCAAAGTATCGTAGGGATACGGGCAGCGCCATCTTTCGAGCTTGGGGCACCTGTCAATCATCATGATGTCACATCCTGTTTCTATAGCGTCAAATAACTGAAATGAAACTTCTCAGAAAAGTTGGACATACATACCCGAAACAAATTCATGGCTTATGTTATGTCTACTAACACGGAGGGGGTGGAGCCTATGACCTATACCGCAGCCCGCCACCAGAGGGAGCTCCAAACATTTTTTGGTTTCACCTTTGAGGAGCTGTCATGACGTCCACTTTTTATACAGTCAATGGGAAAAACAAACATCTTAATCTTTACAACAATTCTTAATGCCACGTGTGTTCCTTCACAGCTTTAACATCTTCAGGATTAATCCACAAAGTGTAAAATAATAAAAATAAAGAAAAGCCTTTGACAGTGTGTCCAGATCTTTGACTGTGACATGATTTGCTGCTCCCAGGATAAAGTCCGTAGACATAACGTTGGCAGCTTTTGCACAAGTTAAACAAACCACACAGGTTAGCTGTTTTTAGCCCTTTTTCCAGTCCTCATGCTAAGCTAAATGTACTCTCCCTGAACCCACACGAGTATGTCCCATAACGTCAAAGCACGCTATTAAGTTTTGTTCTGCAAGATGAGTGCGCTCAGTGAACTTTCTTTAACCGCGACCATTCACGCCGCCGCTGAACAATCTGCAGTCAAAGCAGAGAAGTACTTATTACACTGTGCTGCAAGAGCTTAACCTTATTTCTCTGTCCTCTCTGCTCTAACACACACTAACATGTGTGCACGCCACCTGCTTTGCCAGACTCTTTAGCTGTTGGACGGGTCTCCAGAGGGAGACATAGAGGGGCGAGGCCGCCGGGGCACTGCCGACGCCATCTGCCACGGTACTCAGTGTTTGAGCCTGTGCACGATTCGTCAGCGCTGCTCTGACATATGGACCGGACAGATTTCTATTCTAGTGTCCGTTTGGATAAACAAGTTTATGCCGCTGCACATTTTTGCAAACAAAGACATCTGAAAGGGTTGATATTGTGTTTGTTATATGAAAAATGAAAGGGTCTGCGTGTGCATGCATTAATGATTCCGTTGACCATTCAAAGTTCAGCCTCAGAGCTGCGTGGCCGTCTTGATTAGATTCAGATTAGATTTTTGACCGCGCTTGGATAAAAACTGCTGGACATCAAACAAAATGAAGCGCAGGTCAGGAGCCAGGCGACTCTTAAGAGGCTTAGAAGAAGAAGATCGCTTAAAAAAAAACCACCTTCAACACGCCCACTCTGAGACGCAGCAGGAGGAAGGATCAGAGCCGTCCTGCACCGCCAGCGTTGTCTCAAAACTGACACTCAACTCAACAGCCAGAAAAGGCTTTAGAGGCAGAGGAGGACGGTGACGTGATGGCGGCCGAGGAGCCAAACGCTCTCTGGTACGGCGCCAAACTTCAGAGGTTTTTTGACCGATGTGTGGCTGATGTCCCGCTAAGCTCATAGCGACGAGTGTAAATGCACGGAAAGGCTGGGTGTGAAAGGGGACATGCATGGGTGGACTATGAGACAACAGGCCTCAGGACGCAGACATGTAAAAGGAGGGGGCCATGTAAAAGGAGGAGCCCCCCCCCCCCCCCTTACTGGGCATACTCTGTCGTAATGAGACTGTCTCACAAACCTTTTTGTGCATCTTGCTGGTTGTTTTGCGTCTTTTTACGTGTCTCTGAGGGCTTTGAAATGATTTCGTTTGCATTTATTGGACATTTTGTGACGTTTTCTGTCTTATTGAAACAGTTTTGTAGTTCTGCATGTATATCTTTGTGGTTGTTTTGCCGCTTTTTATGGTATATTTTCCTTTCCTGACATTTTGCATGTAAATTTTGTTTAGATTTCATATTGTTGTGTCTCTTGGTGGATAATTTTTTGTGGGCTTTAAAATTAATTTGTGTGCATGTATTGGGCCTTTGGCGTCGTTTTCTGTCTTAACGAGGCAGTTTTGCATATCCTTAGCACATCTCTGTGGTTGCTTTGCCTCCTTTTGTCGTATTTTTGCATTTTTTTGTCGCCGTTTTGTGACTTGTTGCATCTCATTGTGGTTATTTTCCATCTCTTTGTGTCTCTTGGCGTCTTTTCAATCTTTTTGCAGCCGTGTGTGATGATTTTACATAATTCTTTGTGTCTTTTTTGGTCGTCGTGCATTTTTATTGGTCATTTTGTGTGTATATATTTAACTTTTTGGCCATGTTGCTTCTATTTGTGTCTGTTTTGTGCATCATTGTAGCATTAGTGCGTCTGTTAGTGGTTGTTTTGCCTCCGTTTGCCTTCCACTGTGTCCTCTTTGTGTCTCATGCTGGTTGTCTTGTGCCTTATTCCATCTAATTCCGATTATTTTTCATTTCTTTGTGGCTGTTTTGTGTCTCTTAGCGGTTGTTTTGCGTGTTTTTACATCTCTGCTGTTATTTTGTGTGAGTTTACAGCCCTTTTGCATTTTCTCCGTGGGTAATTTTGTGTCTCTTGGTGGTCGTTGTTGTCTTTTTGTCACCGTTTTGCGTCTGTAATTGTTTTGTGTTGTAACTTTTTTCATATTTTGCCTCTGTGTGGTTGTTTCTGGTCCTTTCGTGAGTCTTTGTGGTTGTTCTGCAACTCTTTTTGTGCGTTTTTTTTTTTCCAATTCAGTGTTCTTCTTTCCTCTGGGAAACCAGATGAAAATGTGTTCTTATCTCTGAATTAAAATGATTAAATTAAAAACATTTCATCTTCACTTAATCATCTTAGAAACGATCCAAGCTTCATGTTGTTGTTTTTTTTTTGAGATTTAAATACACAGGTGCATATTTTCAAGTCCTCAGCCTTTTACTTTACCCACTGAGCCTGACCCCGACCTTCACCACTCCTCCTCCTCCTCCTCCTCCTCCTCCTCCTGAGAGCCAGTGAAACCATAAAACCCCATCCTGCCCTGCAGCGAAGCCAAAGCGTGACCGAGCCATGTCATGTCAGAAAACCCCTCATGGAGGTCATCGTCCTCTTCGCTTCACGTTTTCCATTTATTTCTCATTTAATGAGCTTGTGTGTGGTCTGAGGCTGTGCAGCACCACTCCACCCCATAATAAGCTAATCTCAGAGCTGGCAATCAGACACAGGTGATGGGCGCCCCTCATTAATATGCATGCACATGTTTAGTCCAGACATGTGTTTGCAAAATGTCAAATTCACATAAAAGAATCTAATAAATACAAACATTTCTGAGCTTGTGCACAGAACATCTTTCTGTTAATGAATTTATTTCTGCAGATACAGATTCAGGCTGCTCACAGAGGTGAGTCCGTGCATTCTTACCTTGTTGAGGCTCCTCTCTGCCTCCCTTCTCTCTCTCTTTCTTGTCTGTCTTCCTCTCGGCTCGTCACAGCCTGAGCTGTAGCACCAGTCTGACCCCCTTTGTGTCTTCTTTCTTTCTCTCTTTCTTCCCTCTCTCTCTCTCTCTCTCTCTCTCTCTCTCCGTTCACTCTGTCTCCAGCTGAGAGCCGCACATTAGGTTTTATTTCTCGGCTCCATCCAATCTGACGCTCACTGAGCCTCCCCTTCCCCCTCTGTCACTCAGTTCGCTCTCTCTCTTTCTCTCCCTCCCTGCTGCCTTCAGGTGCCGCTCGTAAACTCCACTTTCAGGATTGCATGCCTGGCAGCAAGAGGAGCACATACTGGATATGTCTGATTAAACACAGGCACTCAGGCTGTGGTTGTTTTTGCATCTTTGCAAATAACACTTTGCAGTCATTTTGTTTCTGTTGTGACGACTTTGTATCTTGTTTTTATGCATTTTACGTCATGTATTTTTAATTTGTGTATATTTCTATGATTGATTGACGCCATATTGCTTCTCCTGGTTGTTTTGCATCTATCTGTTTGTGTTTTGTGCATCATTGTAGTATCTGTGCATCCGTTTGCCTTCCTCTGTGGTCTCTTTGTGTCTCGTGCTGGATGTCTTGTGCCTTTTTCCATCTCATTATGGTTCTTTTTCATATCTTTGCGTCTGTTAGCGGTTGTTTTGTGTGTTTTTACATCTCTTTGCTGTTGTTTTGTGTGAGTTTACAGCCCCTTTCAGTTTTCTCCGTGGTAATTTTGTGTCTCTTGGTGGTCGTCGTTGTCTTTTTGTCACCGTTTTGTGTCTGTAGTTGTTTTGCCTCTGGGTGGTTTGTATCTTGCTTTATGTTGTTCATTTTGCATCTTTCTGTGTGTAGTCTGCATGTTCTCCCTGTGTCTGTGTGGGTTCTCTCCAGGTTCTCCAGAGTACCAGCAGTTACAGATTTACTTACAGTTATCTTGTTGGTGTATCTTTTATAACAAACTCTGTTCATGGATGTGATCTTGCAGAATGGCCTCATTTCATAAACGATGATGAGACACTGTAATGGAAACTAAAACCAACACGTTCGTGGTAGTTTTGCATCTGTCTGGGACGACTTTACACGTCTTTATGTTGGTTTTATGTTTGTTTTACTTTTCTGCATCTTTTCTGTTGTTTGTCATGTTTTGAATGTTTCTGGTTATTTTAATATTTTTATGGTATTATAGTGTCTTCTTGATGAATCTTTCCTAATTTAAAACCACCTCTATTCATGTATTTTTTGTTGTAGTCTCTCAGTCTTGAATCTAATCTCATGAAGCTCAGAAAGGGGGGCAGTGTTGCTGTAAACCCCTCGCAAGAATAAACCTGGTTCATTGATTTAAATATTCATTTTAAGCTGTGTAAATTATTTTAGTGCAAAATAAATGTATCTGCCAGGAAAAGGAAAATAACGACACAGACTAATAGTAAGTGACCATTTCAAGACATTAAAGCAAGACTCAAAACGTTGAATTATTATATTTAGTCATACCTTGTTCTCTATTATTAGGTTAACTTTGCACTTTATGTCATTATCTACTTGCATTTGTGTTTAGATGCCAAATTGTGCTCAGTTGTGTATCTACTGTACCTGTACTATTTACAATGACAGTAAAGTTGAACCTGATGTAATGATGTCAAAATTAAATAAACGGACGAGTCGTACATTTTTTTCCCGGCTGGATGTTTCCTTGAGGACGGAGCGTACAATTTACAACAGCCCCTAAATGCAACACTGTGTGCACACATGCTGCAGGCTGCATGCCTCTCTGCTGAGCCTCTCACATCCATCCATTGCTACCCCCCCTCCCCACTCACTGATGCCTTTTGGGGGAACAAGTGAATCATCCTGAAACACAACACAGCTCCATTTACGTCCATCCATTAATCCCTCCGTTTCTTTCTTTCTTTCTTTCTTTCTTTCTTTCTTTCTTTCTTTCTTTCTTTCTTTCTTTCTTTCTGTCCTTCAGCCTTTTGTTCTTCTCTCCTGTTCGTCTTTTCCGGCCCCAGCTCTTACGAGCGCGTAGAGACCCTGATGTGTTCAGACGGAGCAGAATCATCCCAGTGATCACTCTCAAGTTTAAAATGAATGACAGCAAAGCACCGACTCTCAGTTTAGTGGGTCAGAGTTGAGTCCGAGAATAAAGGAGGCACCATGAGAAAGCCACAAAGCTTTTATAACAGATTTTTTTTTTTTTAACTTTAAAACGCTCTGACAATCATAATTTACATATTTTTTATCATCATAAATGCATAAGTTAACAAGTCATGATTTGCTTCATTCAGTTTTTGAACACTTACATTAAATCACAGCTTTTTAACACAAAGACAGAAAGACAGACCAAATTGTCCTGGTTGATTTGATCCAGTGTTTTAAATATTTCTTGAACTGTGCATTTCTTATTTAATAAACAAGATATGAATGAGGTCTCAGTTCTGAAATGGGGTCCAGTCTAATCCAGGTCGGAGTCTGACTCGTGTTCCTGAAATAAAGAAATTAAGAAAAAAAAAATCAGCAACGAGACGAGTTGTTGTTTCCAAGCTGTGCTTAATTTAACAAATCTAAATATACATACACAGTAATTAAATAATAATGAAACATAAAGCTGCAGAAACATACACCAATGTGCCATAACATTATGACCACCTTCCTAATATTGCGTAGTGCCTCCAAAACAGTTGGGACTCATCAGAGAATGGACATGGGCCTTCTGAGGGTGTCCTGTTGTTAGTGGGGGGGTCTTTGAGGGGAGGGGACTCTGTGGATCATCCCACAGATACTTGATCAGTTTGGGATCTAGTGAATGTGGAGGCCAGGTCAACACCTTGTGCTGTTCTTCTTCCTAAAGTGTTTTTGTGGCTGCATCCTGCTGGGGATGGCTGCTGCCATCAAGGAGTGTCATTGCTATGGGGTGGGGGTGCCTGGTCTGGTCTAGGTGGGTGCTACATGTCTAAGTAACATCCACACCAATGAATGAAGCCAGGTCCAGAAGTTTCCCAGCAGAACATTGAACTGGAGCAAGATGGTTTAAATGTTACTCACTTCTCCTGTCTGTGGTCATAATGTTTTGGCTGAATCTCTACATCCTGCACTCACCGTGTAAAAGACATTAGCTTAAAACTAATAATTTCCACATTCACATCCAAACACATCAACAGATCAGGTCGTGGTCATGATGAAACGTTCACAGCGTCTGTACCTGTGCGCTGGCAGCAGCTGCTTCTCCTGTGGCCGAGCCGTACGCCGGGTTCTCAAAGGCCCCCTGAAAAAAGAAACCACAGCCACTTTTAGAGGATATTAACTAAAAGAGAGAAGGCGAGACTTTAACTTGAACGCGTGACATCAACCTTTTTACTGGCAGGTTCAGGTGAAGTCTTGGTGGGTTCATTCACGACCTTAACGTCTTTCATATACAAGGGGTTAGTGATGTTCTCCTGAGGAAGAGGGAGCGTGATGATGAGACATAGAAAACACCTGACTGTAGTAATAATCAATGTTTTTTTTTTATTTATTAAAATAAGAAACGCAGCAGAGGACAAGAAGAAAAACTAAATGTAGCATATGCAGCAACACACTGCAAAAAATCTTAAATAAAGTATTAAAATGAGGGGATATTACAGAAAATAAGCCAAAAAGTAAACATATCTATAAAGGCTACAGATATCACAGATATCTCAAAACTAGAGTCTTTAGACTGAAAAAAAATGGATTCATGTTAAAAGGAGCAAAATACTTAATAAATATTATCATTTTTTGTCCATTTATGAATTTTTTTTCCTCCTCATCCAGCCTTCATTTTGGTGGCGTTAATGCATGTGGCATATTTTTTTTCCTCTACACAAAGTTTTAAAGTGAAAAAAAATAAATAAATCTTGAGTCATTAAAAACAAAAATGTCCACTTTCAAAAAACTGCTATCATTCTGGCTTTTTCACAATCTTTAAGAATGAACTTAACTGAGATCCACTAAGAAAAGCTTCTTAAAATCATTTAGGAACAAGACACTTCAACAAAATCAACTGCTTAAAAACACAACAACTGTGTCGTGAGAAGAACGATCTTGGTAAATAACAAAAGAAGTTTTTTTGCAGAATGAATGGATGCAGTCAACAAGCGAGGGCTGATTTACTGACCTTGTTTGCTCCAGGGGGGGTGACGATGGTCGTGGCGGTGGCCATCACCATCCTGTTAGAGCCCAGCTGTTCCTCAGCGTCGTAGGCCGGGTTCTCAAAGCTCTTCCCCTGAGGGTCCACCATGGACACCGACGTACAGGGAACCTGACACGAGGGTTATTTATTTAAATAGAGACACAGGCAGACTAATGGCCACTTCATTAGGTACACTAGTAAAAACTAATGCATGCACTAACACTTCATGACTGTTTTAATGATTAGTTTATATGGAGTCAGAAAGGTGGTGATGGTTTTGGAGGATGTTTGTGGTGCATTGAACTAAATATTAACGTTTGTCTCCAAAAACATTAAAGAAAGTCAACTTATATTTGTTTATATATATAAATACTATTATTGTAAAATTCCTACTTAATACAATAAGCGTAGCTTGTTCCTTATTATTTGGTTAATTTTCCAATAACGCTGTCTGCTACAGGTGAGTATCTGGTTGTTTGAGTTCCTATTTAAACCTCAACTCCTCCACCATCAGTCCTTTAAAACCGAAGACTTGGATGAAACGTCTCCAAGAATCTCTACAAGTCCAGTTTCCCTTTCTTTAGCGTTTTTGTATAAACCATGACCTGGATGGCTGAGAACCTTCACAGACAGAAACTGGGATCGTCAAAGTAAAAGAAACGGCAGCTCTGTCAGTTATTTGAATCAAAGGCCGAATACTTCAAGCTGAGATTTTGTGCAGGACTGTTACATAAGGACGTATTCATTTTAAACAGCGTACCTAATAAAGCGGCCAGTGGGTGTTCAGTACGTATAAATCTAAGGCAGTTAAAGCTCTTTCATAAATTACTGACCGCTTCTGAAAACTGCCTCTCTTCACCAACTTCCTTGCTCACTCCATTTTGGGTCGGCTCTTTCCTGGAAACAAATAAGACCAACAGTGTGTTATCCTGCTCTGATTAAGACTGACATCCACATATATAAACCTATATAATCAATAACATAAAGTATATTTATCCCAAACGCTGGACACGTCCTTTAGGAATGATGCTGGATGTGTATCAGCGATGACCTCGTCTCTTTTCCCCGACTCCAGCTCACCTGAAGCTCGGCATGCTGGGAATGTTGCTACGCAGCGTCTCCAGCACCTTAGACTTCTTCCTGGCACAAAAGACCAGAGCGACCAGCAGGATGATGATCGCTATCGTGACCCCGATGGCTATCCCGACTGCCAGGGAGGAGGAGGAGGAGGAGGAGCAGGAGGAGGAGGAGCAGGAGGAGGAGGAGGAGGAGGAGGAGGAGGCTCATTAATAATCAGAAGTGTGACGTTTAAATGAGTTTATTCTGGAGAATAAGAGCAAACGTACTTGAGGATCCGAGCACGGTGGACACGCCGGTCTCGCAGGTCTCTCCCGTCCAGTCTGGAGGACACCTGGGAGTTAAAGAAATTAAAAAAATGTGACAGTGATGAGCTTTGTATCGACAGGATTTCTTAAAAGAGACTAAAATCTTTTTAATTAGAGATCCCAGCTGAACTGTTTCAATGACACTCGACATAGAATCACATATTTGTTGACATCCCCCAAAGCCCCATGGGTTTTAGGACATGCACAAAGTGGAGAATCTGCAGAAAGACACTGAGTTTGATTAGTTGAATAAACCTCCGTTCACACCTGAGGACGTCATGTGGTGCATTCAGGTGCATTTAGTTTCTCTATTACTTTTAGCTTCACTCCACTAAATGTCAGATGTATATTTTATATATTTTATACTTCTACACTTTCTCAAAGCTTCAGTTATCTTGCAAAGTCTGATTAAATCTTTCAGCTGCGTCTTCTGGCCAAAGTTTTTATGTGTTTTTTTTTTTGGATCTGTCACGACCTCGACTATTCGCAGTTATTCACGCTCTGATAAGCTCCAGACTGGATCACTGCTGTGCTCTGTATCCTGGTGTCCAGTCAGTCTCTCTCGGCCGCCTTCAACTTGCAGCTGCTCGTCTTTTAAGCAGCAGATCACATCACTCCTGTCCTCTATTCCCTCTCCTGGCTTCCAGTCCATTTCAGAACTGATAATCGTATCATTGTTAAATCTTTTGTAAAGCACTTTGGTTCATCTGTGAGCTGCTGTAAAGCTACATGAATAAAGTACATTTACATTTACAATAATAAGAAGCTAAACACATCATGACTGTAATTTACAAACTATATATCAGCTTTAAATCAGCTCCATGTTTTACTGATGCTGTGCATTAATGCATCAGTAAATAAAACCCAACACATCTGCATCTCCCGCCACGCATCTCATTTATTTTTTATTTTTTATAAATGAATCAGAAACATCTGGACTTTGCACCCTAACATCTGTCCAGACTTTGGTTTATAATAACACAGCCTTCATGATTATTAAGCGTCAAGAGGAAGGAAAAAAGCTACGAGTCAGACTTGGTTGGGTTTTACTGCAGGACCTCTGTGTTAGGAGGAATACTGAAGGGAATTTGTGGTGTAGATGACCTCTGACATTAAATTACTAGAGGTCACCAGGTAAAACTGGTCCCGTGTGAACAGGGCAGAAGACGACAGAAGGTGGACCCACGTTTTCCTTCGTTGCTGCCCACGCTGATTCCATCTTTGCTCATCTTCTCAAACATTTATTTTTGGGCTAACACCTCATCTCTGTCTCTACCAGGTGAAGAAAACTGATCTGATCAAACATTTGTGCGTGGATAAGCTTTAGCACACTGCTCTCCATCCAGGTGATGTTCCTTCCAATCAGACCAGCTCTGCTCCAGCTGAGCCATTATTCTGATCATAAGCAGACTATTAGCCCTCATTTAACTGCTTGCATCTTGAGCTTGACCATTATTGACCGTTTATTTACAAACCCACAGTCGGGTTAAAGGATTGAGAGCAAACTCTTACTTGCACAGAGCCTGGTTGTCATCGAAGTAGCAGGTGCCCCCGTTTTGACACAGGCATGGCGGCGGCATGGTTGGTGGTGGATCAAATCCTGGTTGATCAGAACAATAAGAATCATTAAAATCATCCGCTCCATCGACTGAGGCATTGATATACAGCTGTGTTTTGTGCCTAGACATTTGAAGAAGGCAGCACAGATGTTCTCTCACCTGCGTCACATTCAGTTTTGCTGCCCGGGACGAAGCTGGTGCCCTCGGGGCAGGCGCAGGAGTAGCCTCCCGGCCGGAGCAAACACAGGTGGCTGCAGGTTCCCTTGCAAGGATTGGTCACTGAACGTACAAAGACGAACAGTATTTAGCATTCAACGAGTTAAAGATGTCAAAGTCATGATGCATGCATATAAACCAGCTTTGTTCTTGGTTCTGAAGCAGCGGTAGAGATCCATTAGAGATCTACTGACCCCCAGATGATGTCAGTATACAGAGAAACTGCGATCAGATCTGGAGATCCCTGGTGTGAACTCTCGTACCTAACGCTGGTCACTTAGCATAGTACTTACTAGCTATGGAGTTGTATCTCTGCTGCTGGTACACGGACACCTGGGTGAGCCAGGGCCCGGCGGTCAGCAGCCTGACCTTGTCTCCACGTCCGAACTTGTCCTGTCGAAACACCTCGCCCTTCTCCTGAGTGCTCCAGTAGACGTGGTCCTCGAACACGGTCACGCTGAAGGGGTTTCTCACGTCTACGCAGGGCGAAAGAAACATGCAATCAATTTAACTGAGAATGGTACGAGAAGAGAAATCTCCGGCTCGCCGTCTCCTCGAGCACCTCACCTATATAGACCGCTGTTCTACGCTGCTCTCCCGAAGGAAGGATAGACTCTATGTGGCTTTCCTTGGAGTCCGACCAGTAGATCCTGTCTCCGTTGGCGAAGTCGATTGACAGGCCGGTGGGCCAACCCAGGCCGTCTGCTACGAGAACTTTCCTCTCCTGACCGTCCAGCCAGGAACACTCGATCTTGGCTACGTCCCCACGGTCAGCCCAATACAGCATCCTGCAAAAACACAGCAGACGCTAACAGCACTGGTCCTTGTGGTGGCGGAGTCTTTTATCTGAGGCTCTCAATACGTCAACATGTCGGACAGATGCTACAGCAAGAGCTTTCCACATATTACCAAGATGAAATCTCATTTTGAAAATGTTGTGACGGTCTCTCAGACTCAGTTTAGGTCTCTCTGTCTTACCCTAGTCGTGGGTTGACGGCCACAGCAGACGGGTGTCCCAGCTCCGTCTTGACCAGATGCTTCCTGTAGCGTCCGTCCAACATGGCCACCTCTAACCTCTTCAGGCCGGAGTCCGCCCAGTAAAGGTTTCTAAAACGGAAGGAAATGCATGACTGTTCACAAAATCACTGTTGGTTCTTTGATACCACGGTGGGGAAATACACCTGGTCTGGTCTAGGTGGGTGCTACATGTCTAAGTAACATCCACACCAATGAATGAAGCCAGATCCAGAAGTTTCCCAGCAGAACATTGAACTGTCACAAGATGGTTTAGATGTTATTCACTTCTCAGGTCATAACGTTGTCTTCTAAGGCAGCGGGTTCACACCAGATATCTTATGGTCCCAACTCTGTTTAAATGGTGATTACCCTCAAAGATTGAAGAATAGGGTGAAGTTTAAAGCACAGACTCACCTGCCCACCCAGTCCACAGCGATACCGTCTGGACTGGTGATGTACTTGATGCCGAGGTCGACGGCAGCACCGATGTTATCACTGCCGTCGTCCACTGAAGGTATGAACGCTCTCTTAATGGCCCCGTGTTCAGAGTCTTTCCCAGCAACAGTGAAGTAGACCATGCCTGACAATCGGGATCAAACGCCATGTTAAACATCTCTTACTCTTCTACACAGACTCAGCTGGTCAGTCTGAGCATCTCTTACTGTAGCCGGTGTTGTTGTGGTCCCAGTCGTAGTCCAGAGCCATGATGTGCTCCTGTTCTTGGAGGAAGTCGTGGTAGGTCTCTGTCTGCAGGTTGAACTTCCTGATGCGAATGTTCTCAGGCAGAAGCAGCATTGGAGTTGGTCCTGTGGGACAAGAAGATATTTAGGCAGGATAACTATGATGAGTTCATGAGTATGCATCGTTACTTTGGCTTTGGTTTCCAAAGGCCAAAGAAATGCATGACCCAGACCAGTCCAGATGTGGTCAGAGATCAGATCTCGTCCTGGGGGTGATCATACTTGTCTTTTACGCTGGTCACTTGTGATCATATCGCTCTGATTGGATCAGAATCAAATTGTCGTGCATTTCCCTTTCCTAAAAGATCGCGCTTACCCTCTGCCTCGCACATGGTCCCGTCGCCCACCTTCCTGTAGCCGGCGGCGCACTCACAGTCGTAGCTGCCTTTGGTGTTCTTACAGATCTGAGGACAGGTACCATACTCCTCACACTCGTTGATGTCTAGAAGAGGGAGGAGAAATGAGACATGGGTGTGGTTCTCCCACCAGATAATCAACTACAATATTTAACAAGTGTGTATGTGTATCTACCAAGGCAGGTGTAGGTGCTGTCTGGGTCCACTGCGTATCCGGGCCTGCAGGAGCAGATGAAGCCGGTACCGTTCAGGTTGGTGCACTCGTGCTGGCACAGCTTCTCCTCACAGTTGCGATCGATGCCAAAATCTGGAACCAAACAACACCGAGGTTACCTCTGGTTCTTTGACATTTTAAAACTACGTTTGTCTTGGGGCAAATATATATATATATGTATATATATATATATATATGATCTAGCTATGTGGTTATGAGTCTCTACTTAAGTGAATCCAGTGTTTTGTGGTAGTACTCACTGCAGCCCAGTTCATCGGTTCGGTCTCCACAGTTGTCATTGTGGTCACATACGTAAGGCAGAGCCACACAGCGTCCGTTGATGCATTTAAACTCTTCCAGGGTGCAGGGAGGTAAGGTGGGCTCACGGCCTGCAGAGGACAAGAGTTTATATGTCAAAAAACAGAAAGTCAAAGAAAAAGAAATTAAAAGAAATAAGGGATATAAATAAAAAGAAAAAAGGTAGAAAGTGAGAAAAGAAAAAATATAGACAAAAAGAACAGAAGAAAAAAATGACAAAAGCCAAAATAATAGGAAAAAATGAAAAAGATTTAATGAAGAATATAATACAATAGAAAAAGGAAAGTAGAAAATGAAAAAATAGAAAAAGGAGAAAAGAGAAAAAGCAATAGAGAACAAATTACAAATAGTAAATTTTAGAAAGTAAAGAAATAGAAAAGTAGAATTATAAAGAGAAAAAGAAAATGAGCTAAAAGAAATAACAAAGAAAGAGGAAAAAGATTTTTTTTTTTTAAAAAATAGACAATTTTAGAAAGTATGAATAGAAAAAGAAAGAGAGTAAGAAAGAACAGAATGAACACAAACCGTAAACATGGATGCTCACATTAATGTTAACATATACTATCATAAACACTCACAGACACTTATATACTTATATATTATAACAATAGAGCGATGTCTGCCTTTACTCTCTGCCTGAACATGAATGGATTTAGATGAGCTAGTCAATGCCCACCTCCGCTCTGAACTATTTAATCCCCTCTCAGAATAATTTGCTCTGATTGAAGTTTAAGCCGATTGTGTAATGATTCCATAGAACACACTATTTTCTTGTCCCTTGTACGTTTCAGGCTTTGCGCAGACATCGGTGTCATTTTGGGATTTTCCCGTTTCACTGGCCTTGAGAGCAGGTGGGGGGGTTAAAGAGTATTAGTGTTGTTTGGGACTAATGCTCAGCGGTTCCCAGAAACCGATGATAAGTGGTGCGTTCGCTGAATCCAAACTTATTACAAATCTGGTTACGCTTAAAAGAGAAAACAATGGGAAAGCTAATGTATTCCACGGATTACTTAACCTAATTATTTAATCTAGAAGCACAGAGCATCTGTGTACAGTATCTACGTGTTCATCTGCTGTGTTTTATTGTAGTTTCTGGGTCCAGACTGTGTCGTGCATGTGTTGGAGTCCTACACAGATCTTCCGCCTCGTCGCTGCCATCTCCACAGTCGTCCTTCTTGTTGCACAGCAGGCCGGAGTAGACGCAGTAGCCGTTGGCACAGCGGAACTTGGACGGCATCTCACAGGTGACGTTTACTGCTCAAACACAAGCAAATGTTAATTTAGACTAATGTCAAGAAATGTAAAGTCTACATTTACACATCTACTGATTCTCAGTCTTTCATGTAAGTTTACAGTAATGGGACGACGTTAAAAGGCTTAATGACTACTCTGATCACAGCACACGCAACCTGTGGTACCAGCTCCTAGTTTGGGTTCTGGAGGAAGACACCGTCTCTGCTTTTAAGGTCAGGACCAAGACGTTCCGGTTTGATCCAGCTGAACCATACTTTAATTATGCTGCTATAGGCCTAGGCTGCTGGGGGACGATGCACTGAGCACATGTCCTCTACTCTCTTCTCTCTGACACCCAACTCCTAACCTCTACATTCTTTGCTCTGGCACTGAGCTCTTGTCCTCCAATTTCTTCTCTATTACTACTCATGCATTCTGTGCTACTGCTGTATATCATGTTAACTGCTGTGTTTCAGACCAGGTTTGAGACTGGATTTTGCAAAGCGTCTTGAGACAATTTGCATTGTTTCTGGCGCCCTATAAATAAAACTGAACTGAATTTTACATCTAACATGTGGTCATGTGGTGTAATAAAACTGCGTGGTTCTCACAGCATAGGCTGAGCTGTTCGTCAGAGCGATCCCCGCAGTCGTCGGTGCCATCGCACACCCAACTCTGGCTCACGCAGAGAGTGTTTGCACACTGGAACTGCTCCGGGGGACACCAGCGTCCTCCTGGGTAACGAGTGGCTGGACAGGGACGGGAGAATGAACACATTATTACGCCAGGTAAATCTGCAAGAGCTCAAGTTATTATCATATATTCTGCGTGCCATTAGATCTCATCTGGTTTACTTACGACAGCTGGTCTCATCCGACAGGTCCTGACAGTCGGGATGGCTGTCACACTCCAGGATGGCGGGGATACAGTGACCCGAGTCGCACTGGAACAAACCCGGGTGACACGTCTGCAGCTCTGGAAGACGACGGAGATGTCAACACACGTGTAAAAAAAACAACACTGAGAGGGAAGGGGGGGCAGAGTTTAATGCTCACCGCAGTCTCGCTCGTCTGAGTTGTCCCCGCAGTCGTTGTCGTGGTCACACACCCACCTCCCAGGGATGCACTGAGCGTTGTCACATCGAAACTCGCTTTCGGAGCAAGGCCTTGGCTCTGGAGAACACGGGGAGACACTTATGTTCAGAATGAGGTCAGGGAGAGACATAAAACACATAAAATATAATGAGCATCACGCTTACGGCAGTTCCTCTCGTCTGAGCCGTCGCCACAGTCGTTGGAGCCATCACACTGCCAGCGGAGGGGAATGCAGCGGTGGTTGTCACAACGGAAATCTCCCAGAGGGTCGCAGGTCACGTCCTCTGTTTGAAGGATAAAGTCCAGGAAGGTGTCAGGGTAAAGGTGTAAGTATTCATTTTTTAAGAAGACACAGTGCACGGCTTATTCTTTCATTTCCGATCACGGCACTGAAGCAGGAAATAAAAGACACGAGCACTGACCACAGCCTTGCTCGTCGCTGTTGTCGAGGCAGTCGTTGGTGCCGTCACAGCGGGCCCACTGAGGGATACAGCGGTAGTTGGTCTTGCAGGAGAACTCGGTGTCCTCGTCGCACTTGTACTCTGGACCCACTGGAGAAAGAGAGAGAGACGAGAGATGAGAAAGAAAGTAAAGTACGAATATGGAAGCTCTAAGATCCAATCTGGGCGGTCAGATCGCAAGTGGGCCAGCGTAAAAAGACGTGCACAGAGTAACCACCACGCACTGGAGGGATCTGATCTCACACCACATGTGGAGGCGTCCTGGGTCACGTCTCCTACTCAACAGAGGTTCATTCATTTATTTAGAGACATACAAGCGACTTTTATAAATCGCCTAAAAATGAAATCTGTTCAGTAATGAGAGCCTTTTTAAAATAATTTGCCCTTGTAGCTGATAAATGACTAAATAACAAATAAATCTAAAATGAGAATTAACAAATGAAAGTATTTAATATGGGAACAAGAGTGATTCTGTCATTAAATAACGTATCTGGATGAGGTTAATTATTGATGCATGAGGAGCCGTGTGTGGTTAGTTAAATACAGATTAAGTCCTAGGTGTTCATGTGTGTTGCTAAGGAAGTTTATTTCACTGATTTTTACAATGACAATAAAAACTCCTTGACTTGTTCTTCTCTTATCTCACTTCCTCAATAATCACACGTGCCTTTATTTATCTTGGATTGGAGTTATAAACTGAGTTCTGTGCAGGTCTGACTAATGTGAGAGCGTTGATGATTCATCTTCTGTAACTGCTTGGGCTGCAGCCTATCCCAGATTATACGCTCTGGACAGGTTTTCAGTCTATTACAGGGACAATTTAGAATCATCAATGAACCTAAGCAGCATGTCTTTGGACGGTGGGAGGAAGCTGGAGAACCTGGAGAGAACCCACGCAGACACAGGGAGAACATGCAGACTACACACAGAGAGGAACATGGATTAGAACCCAGAACCTTCTGGCTGTGAGGCAGCATTAACCATCACACCACTGTCAAAGTCATGAAAACAGCGACGTTCTTGGATAAAATGTTCTGCTGCTCCCCAGATGATGCATGGAGACTGAGGTCGGATCTGGACACGGATGTCCAACAGAAATTCATTTATCACTGGATGAGTCTACACTGAGAATCAGATAGACTTGTCCTTGATCAAACTCCCTCAGCGGAGTGGACAAGATCACCGGTTAGAGACGTCCCCCGGCTGTCCCACTTACTGCAGGTTTCATACGGCTCGTCAGATCCGTCTCCACAGTCGTCCTGGGCGTCACACACGTAGCTCGACGGCACACAGAGGCCGTTGGCGCACTGGAACTGCCCCGGTCGGCAGGTCCTCTGGGAGCAGGTCTCCGCATCCTCATCGCTGCCGTCCGAGCAGTCGTTGACTCCGTCGCAGTGCCAGGAGATGGGGATGCACCGCTTGTTTTTGCACTGGAACTGGTTTTCCGCGCATCGGTGATCGCCTACAGGAACGAGATGAATAAAAACGGAGACGTAGATTAAACCATCTACCTGAAAGCAGGCCAAGACGACGTTTTAAAACAACTAAAACAAAGAACTTAAACAACTTATTTTGATGTCCCATGGTAACTACACTAATAACCCTGGCCCTTAACTTAGTGTTAATCGAGTGTCTGTTACCCTATGTGGCGTTTACAGTCTCTAACTTTAAATGTTAATCGTGTCTTACTGCAGAGGGCTGCGTCTTCGTCCGAGCCGTCGGGGCAGTCTGAGTTGCCGTCGCAGATGAAGCCGGGGTAGGTGCAGTTGTTGTCCTGACACTGGAACTGGCCGACGGTGCAAACGCGAGGGGGGCAGGTCTGAGGTTCATCTGAGCCGTCGCTGCAGTCCGACTGGCCGTCACACTTCCACCAAATGGGAACACACCTGGAAAGAAACAAAAAAGACGCTGAATGTCTTTCTTTTGTCTTGAGTAAAATCAATAAATAAATGGAATAGTCCAGGGCTTTATTTCTAGGTAACATTACTAGACGCTAATTATATTTTATCCCACTAACTTCTCGTTGTCTCCACAGCGGAACTGCGTGCTGGAGCAGTCGGCGACACACTGGATCTTGAAGCCGACGGCCAGGCCAATGAAATGATCCGGACACTCGCAGGTGGCTTGCATCCCGCCAGGCGCGATCAGACACAAATGACTGCAGGTCAGGGTGTGGGAGGAGCAAGGGTTCTCACCTGGGAAATAAGAAGAAATTACAGATTTTTAGATTGCGAGCGTCAGTCGTTCAGGACATAAACGAGCACGGGTTTGATTTGCGTACTCCGAGGCTGCCTGTAGGGGTGATAGACGTGGATGTCGTAGGGTCGGTGCGTGTTGTTGCCCATGACTGTGCGCTGCTCGCCGGTGTACTTGTGAGCTTTCTCCACCGTGTGCGTGTTCCAGTCCGTCCAGTAGACCCAGTCCTCGAACAAGGACACAGCGAACACATGGGGAAGTGTACCGGCCATGGCGCGGTGCCGGTTCTGACCGTCCATGTCTGCAAAGCTGCAACAACATTCAGGACGATTAGTGCACGTCGTAGGTATTTTACTCAAAGCGACGCTGACTCGTGCCTCCAAACTCACTCCAGGAAGTTAAGATGGGCATCGGCGAAGAAGATCTTGTTGGTGGTGTAGTCTATGGTAAGAGCGTTGGGCCACTCCAGCTTGGTTGTGATAATGGCGCTGACGTTTGTTCCATCCATGCCAACTCGGCCAATATAAGCATCATCGCCCCAGTCGGTCCAGTACAGCCATCTGGGAAAAAGAAAAGATCAGGAGTAAGCTAACAGCTAGCAACGTCTGTCTGTGATGTTATGTTCCTGGCGTCAGGTTATTAAGTTTCTTATTCATGGGTCTAGATCTAGAACAGACTGGTGTCAGTCAGAGGTCGAAGGTGTTTGTTTGTGTTCGAGTACCCGTATTTAGGGTTGACAGCCACAGCACGAGGTCGGGTGATTGCGTAACTGTCATTTCCAGCTGTGAACCCTCCTGACAGCAGCTTCTTCTGGTAGCGCCCGTCCAGCTCCATCACATGCACGGAGCCGTAATAACTATCCACCCAGTACAACTTCCTGCAGGAGACACACAAAAACTCTGACATTTGTGCAACCATGACATTTATATATATATATTTTAGCCTTTTTTAGATTGGCTTAATTACATTTTCCTGTAAATTAAAAGTATGTTCAGAATCTTCTGCATTTTTGTTTAAAAATGACTCTAAACTTCAGCAGATTTTCACACAAGTCCTGAAAGTTGACAAAGAGACAAAGGAGCTTTCTTAGGAGCTCATAAAAAGAGCTCGTCAGGGTGGAAAAGCTTAAACCATGTAGATGTTGTCGGCTGCTTATTGTTAAACTAAATAATTATAGAGTTTGTTCCATTTTACACACCTGCCCACCCAGTCCACCGCCAGCCCTTCACCTCCTACTATGTCCTCCACCAGCGTCTCTTTCCCGGTCCCATCCAAGCCCATCCTCTCTATCTTTCCCACCCCTGCGTCCAGCCAGTACAGCTTCTTCTCAGAGTGATCGAAATCCAGCGCCACCACGTTGAACAGGCCCTGCAGCACCACGCTCAGCTGCGACCCGTCAGTGGATAATTTCCGGATGTAGTAGCGGTTGCTGTACAACAGGTAGGGGTCGACGCCGCTGTTCTGGCGACAGGTGCGCCCGTCCGGTTCACGGATGTACCCCTGGGCACACTTGCAGTGGTACGAGCCAGCGCTGTTCTCGCAGATCTGGCTGCAGACGTCGGGCGTCTTGAGACACTCGTCGACGTCCTCGCAGGCTTTGCCATCTGGCATGAGCTGGTAGCCTGGGTTGCAGGAGCAGTAATAACTGGTGGGGGTGTCGGTGCAGATTTGGGCACACTGGTGGACTGACGGGCTGCGACACTCGTTGATCCCTAAACAGAAGAAAAAAAAAAAAGAGTTTTGGCACAACACCAGTTGCAGAAAGTTGAAGGTAACGTAGGTTATTTCAGAAAACTGGTATCTTACCACAGCCTTTTTCATCGCTGTTGTCCTGGCAGTCCTTCTGTCCGTTGCACACTTTTCCGGCATCGATGCAATCCCCTGACTTGCACATGAAGTGCTGAGGGGAACACGTGGGCTGGGGCGTGACGCACAAGCTGTCGGCCTCGTCTGAGCCGTCCATGCAGTCGTTCTCCCCGTCGCAGGCGAAGGCGCCGGCGATGCAGGCCCCGTTGGCGCAAGTGAACTCGTCGCTTTTGCACGTGTCGTAGGTGCAGCCAAGCTCATCGCTGCCGTCGCCGCAGTCGTTCACGCGGTCACAACTGAGGGGAAACGAATGATTCATTACCCACTGGTGAAAGAACCTCTAGTGTTTTTTCACACATGTATTTCACGCTTACTGCATGGGGATGAGGATGCAGAGGCCATTGGAACAGGCAAACTCGTTCATGTGACACGTCCGGTTGGGACAGTTGTGGAGCTCGTCGGCCGCGTTGGCGCAGTCTTTCTCGCCATCGCAAACAAAGTTCATGGACAAACAGCGTGGGTGGCCGGGATACCAGGTTGGACAGGTGAACTGATCGGAACTGCAGGTACGCTGGCCTGCAGGGGACAGAGACAGGGCGATAAGAGGCAGCATGGTTGCATGAGAGGTGAGATGAGAAACAGAACTTTTATTCCTCTACACTCTCAAATTCAGATTAATAATAAAATGATGGATTTAAAAAAAAACAGGGTGTGAAGATCCCGGAAGAGAATTTCCGAACTTCCTGTGTTTAAATCAGCTCCACTTTTACTGATGTAAAACACACTGATGCTTGATTAAGTATCTCATCTCAAACGCTAACCATCGCAGCATCCTCTGAGATTTATTTCCTCTGATGGTTTTGCACTTTTCTCTGTGAATGGGTCAGCAACATCTACACTTTTCACCCTTACCATCTGAACAAACTTGGATTGCATGGACGACCTCTGACATTATTTCAAATGAATAGAGGTCCTCGGGTAAAACTAATCCTGTGGTTGTGTCTTTTTAGCCAGCTTTCATCAGTGTAACGATTAAATGTCTCACCACACTGCAGCTCCGGAGCTTCATCGCTGTTGTCCCAGCAGTCATTGTTGCCGTCACAGACCATTGACTGGGGGATGCAGTTGCCGTTGGTGCAGGTGAACTGGCTTGGGCTGCATGTTCGGATTTGATCTTCTGCACAGGGTCAATTAAAAAAAAAGTTGAGCTGCCATACAGTATATAAATGTATCTCCCCAATACAGCAGCTACTGAACAATTCAAAAATAATTTTAAAAAAAGTAAGCAAGTAAGGGCAAAAGAAGGACTCACCGCAAGAGGGAGGTTCATCTGTGCCATCATTGCAGTCCCTGAAGTTGTCACATACCCAATTCTGAGGGATACACCTCCCTTCATCACAACGGAACAGATTCGGAGAACATGTGCGGCTAGCTGCAGTACAGAAACACACAAAGACAGTTCCACAGATGTAAACCTACTGCAGGCAAACAATTAATTTCTGTGTGATAATGTTTCTGCAGAGGACACATTGTCTCACTCAGCTCTGACCCTGTTCCCCACTACATGTCATTAGTTTTTAGTTTTTGTATTTGTATTTATTGACTTACTGTAACACAATTTCAATCCTCTGTACGTTCTGCACATAACAACTGACAGTTATCTTTGACTTTCACTCACCGCAGAAGAGAGGATTTTCATCGCTGTTGTCTCCACAGTTGTTGAAGCTGTCACATAGATTTTCAGGGTAGATGCAGATGTTGGTGTTGTCACACTTGATCTGGCCGGCAGGACATGTGCGGTCAGCTGGAGGAAGGAAAGGACGACACAAGACCAGATTCAGACCAGACTGTACGTGAAGATTTGCAGGCATGACAGTCAGTCAGACATTTCATCATTATCACTCACGGCAGTTGATTTCGTCAGATGTAGCGTTGTCTCGGCAGTCATTGCGACCGTCGCACACAAAGTTTGCATTGATGCAGCGGCCGTTGGTGCAGGTGAACTCGGTGGCCGGGTTACACGTGGGGAAGGGGCAGCCCCGCTCGTCACTGTTGTCCCCACAGTCGTCCATGTAGTCGCAGGTGTAGCTCAGTGGGACGCAGCGCCCGTTGTCACAGGTGAAGTCCGTGGGTAGGCAGGTGTGGAAGGCTGGTTATGGTAAGAGGAAGCAAAGTAATAATAATTAACACTGATACATTTTTATTTGTGGGCACCTTTCACAGCAATGCACAAAACAATGGAGCAAAAATGAGATAGTATTTACAGAAAATAGGGTTGAGAAGGTGAAGGTAAACGATGAAAAGTAGGGGACCCAGAACAGAGCCCTGTGGGACTCCTCTGGTAATGACTGAAAAGTGAGATCTGAAGTGTTTAAGCTAACCAAAAGATATGATTTAAACTAGTCATGACAGGTGCCTGTGATACCAACGGAGGTGAGCCGTTTGAGGAGGATGTTATGGTGGATTTTATCAAAGGCTGCATTAGTCATTGCAGTTGTTTCTGTGCTGCTGGATGGGTGAAAACTGGACTGGACAGATAAGACAAGTTTGAAACGGGTTGAAAGTTTTGCACCATTTTTTTCAGAAGTTATGGAACATGGCCAGACATCAAGCACTGGCTGTAATCCAACAGTAGAATAAGCTTGAACTCATGTTAGCTGTCTGCGTTGGCTGGGTTTATCTATGTAATGTAATGTAATAAGTAAAATCCTGACTGCTCACCACACACTCTCTCAAGCTCATCTGACCAGTCCTGGCAGTCATTGCGGCCGTCACACTTCCAGCGAACTGCAATGCAGTCACCATTGAGACAAGTGAACTGGTCTGGCTGACAACGTTCCCCCGTGTCTTTGATGCAGTCTTTCCCATTGTTGGCCAGGTACCACGACCCCTCGTGAGGACACTGGCACTCTGGACCCGCTGGACCTGCAGGGCACATTATGAGAACGAGGGAGTTTAAGAACAAGGACAGTAAAAGTGCCTATTCCAGTAATAACACAAGTAAGAGTTTGCATTTACCTGAAACACAGATATGACTGCAGCCTCCGTTGAACTGCTGACAAAAGCTGACACAACTCTCCTGCTTTGATGCAGTATAAACGTGGATGTCATTTGGTCGGTACTGCAGGTCTTCGGCAAGCGCTGTAACGCCAGAACCATCTTCTTTCCCAGCCCTAAAGACGGCTCTGTCAGTCCAGTCGGTCCAGAAGATGTCCTGCTGGAAGACGGTCATGGCAAACGGGTACCGCACGCCCTGCACAATCACCTGTCGGTTCCCGCCGGTCAGAGTGGCTCGTTCAATCTTGTCCCTGCAGAAAGCAGTGGAAAAAATAAAAAATAAATTAAGGCATAAATTGTCCCTCTCTAGTTTTTTCTCTTTTAATATGAAACAAAGAAAAACTGGACATACAGGGTGGCGTCTGCCCAGTAGAGCATCCTCTCCTCGTAGTCCAGAGATAAGCCATTAGGTGTCGTCAGGCTGCTGTTGATGATGGCTGTCCGGAAGTTTCCACCAAGTGTGGCCCTCTCAATCTTAGCTGGGGAGCCCCAATCAGTCCAGTATAGGTAACTGAAGAGAGAACCATGAAGAAAAAAGGTTTATTGCTTATGTTTGAAAACTATCTCCAATGAGAAATGCTTTGCCGCTTTACCCATAGCATGGGTCAACAACGATGCCTCTGGGACGGTTTCCATGTGCGACGATCGAGCGGTTCAATCCTTCCATCCCAATTGACTGCACATTACGCTTGTAGTAGTCAGTGAAGTAGAGACGCTTGTTGACCCAATCATACGCCACTCCCTCCGGATCATCCAAATCTGAGCAGTGTGCAGAGGGGACAAAGTCAAACAAAACGACAAGAGCAATGACTGGATCATGAAGGAAATCAACCAGTGCTAAACTCACCTGAGGCAATAATGACAGGAGGGCTAGTGACGGATGTGGTGGATACATAGCCAATCACGCTCCGACCTATCCCCTTATACTGGGTGAAGAATATTCTCTTCTGCGCAAAGTCATAATCCAGCGCCATTAAATTGTAGCCCAGGTTTACTGTTGGATAGGGAGTGCTGTGATCCGTGGGGTCTAACCTCAGGCTGTTCAGCGTGTAGTCTGTGGTGAAAATCAGAAACTCATCCAGTCCATAACCGCATGATACTCCGTTACTAAGGAGCTTCCCATGCGCGCAACCACATTTAGGTTCCTGCTGCTCTGGGATGGCGAAGCAGAGCTGCTGGCAGCGTCCGTTGTCTTCATGGCAGGGGTTAAAGCCTACCAGGTTGGCGGATGTAGGCTGGACATGAGCATCAAAGACGGCGACATCCATCAACCCATCGAGACTGTCTCGGATTACCTGGCATTATCGTAAAAAAAACTGTTATGATCATGTCCGAACAATACAGTCGCTATTTACCACCTTGCATTTATCCATGTTATTCCTTCTTATGCAAAATCTGATATTTCCCACTTTTGCCTGCATGACTCTGTTTACTCTATGTTTACTCTATTTCCAAAGTGTAGTAATATGTCTTGCTTCTATGGAACATAATTGCTCAACAAAATAGTTCCACAGCTTTTCTTACACGTTCTAGACTAAGCAATAGATGTTTTGACTCACTTCTGTCTGGTTTGTATTTGTTGGATTCTTATTGGCCTGGAAGAGCTTTCCAAGTTTTTGATCCACCCACAGCATGTAGTTTCCAAATATGGCCATTCCCATTGGAGACGGATACCGACTCCCGTAACGGATAATCTCCCTCTGCGTGCCGTCTGTGGCCATGCGTGAGATCATATCTAGAACGTCATCTGTCCAGTACAGGAAGTTAGCGGTGTAATCGACTGTTAGGCCACGAGGTGACGCCAGGCTCTCCGATGCCAGGACTGTGCGGTTTGTGCCATCCAGCAGGGCTCGCTCGATCTTGGGCGTCTGGCCGCCATCAGCCCAGAAGAGGTAGCGAAGCTTGGGGCTGACAGCCAGGTCCCGGGGCTGGTCCTCAGATGTCTTCAAGAGAACCATTCGGTATGTGGTGTTGATGGCCAGCACCTCCAGGAAGGTCTCGCTTTCGAAGGCGTTGGAGAAGTACAAGTTACCTGAGAAAGGCATTTTTGTTATTTTCATGTGACTCTCTTGGAAAAATGATGGATAGTTGTGTAGGCGGTTATCATCAAACCTGCAATCCAGTCTACAGCAAGGCCTTGGATGCCTCTGCTTCCAACGCCGGAAGAAATGACACGGCTGTAACCTGCTCCATCTGTTTTTTCCCTGTAGATGCCCCGGTATGAGGTGAAGCTGCTATTGTCAGCCCAGTATACAAAGCCAGACTCAATGTGAAGGTCCAACCTGTTTTTAATGTAGTAGGATGCTAAAAAAAAAGTGGAAAGCTCGTATTTATAGTTAACCAAACAGCTATATAAAAACAGGCTTGAACACAATGCAACCAATATAAACATACATCCACCAACTGGCACCATAGCTTCAGAGTGGTCAGAGCTGTTGATGTGGAAGCCACGGATGTACTTGGTGGTAGAGACGATGGCGAAAGATTCATACTGTTCACAGCGGGAGCCGTCATGAGAGAGGTGAAATCCTGTGGTGCAGGCACAAGTCTTCTGATTGTCTGGTTTAGGAAGACACAGTTGTGGACATCCCCCGTTGTTGGAGCTGCAAGCATTGGTGGTCCCTGCTGAGTCTGAAGACAGAACAGAAAAGAATTATTCCCCTCATGTGTAAATTTTGTCTCTGCATTTAACCCATCCATTCAGTCGGAGCTGCCAGTTGGGTAGAGCCTTGCCTCCTCAAGGCACCTCAGACATGGACACCAACGAATGCGATGGGGCCTTCACATCTTCAGTCTAACGCTGTTTCAACTGACCTATTTCAACTTTACTTTTTGGGAAAGAAGGCGTGGTGGATCATTTAAGTCCATATTACTGTAATGCAATGTGCTCAAAACTGAACGACATCCAAACAGAGGAAAGAAGAAATGTTCCAAAACTCCCATACAAGACACGTTTATCAGGAGAATAACTTTCATCTTCTAAAGTATGCAAACTTTGATTTCTTTTTGGCAGAGTCCATCTCCTGATTGAACTATGAACAATATAAAAGGTTCTTATCAGCACAAAACAGAAGATAAAAGACAAGGGTAAAGACAGGGGCTGAGCTACTGTGAAGTATACTTGTGATACTAAATAAACTCTACTGTTTACATACGAGTATGACTGTTCCAGTGTCATTTATACAAAAGAAACTTCAGAGAAACTGTTTCCAGAGGAAATGGTCACTCAACAATACACGTACTGTCTCTGGCGTGGACTTTGAGAGCACGCAGTCCGGACATGCCACTCCTCATCACCACCATATTGGCCCCTGTGTCCTTGTCCACCCTCTCAATGACCTCATAGTCCAGGTCGGTGTAGTAGAGGTGGTTCTGGTAGATCGTCAGCCCCCATGGATGGGACAGGCCACTGACCACCGTCACACGGCTAACTCCGTCCATGGTGCCACACTCGATCTAGATAAAAACAGGAGATAGAGCAGAGTGGTACCAAAGAAACACGGGGTCAAAAGGGTCACGAAGACTGAGTAAAGATTAAAACAAAACAGCAACAGTTTAGATTACTGGGGTTGATGCTACTTGCTAAAACTGTGTGACAGTTGGTACAAATATTATTATTAAAAAAAGACGAGCCCCATTTTGCAACATTTAGTTGAATATGAATGAGATGAAACCTTTGATCATAAACAAAAGATAAAATGGCGGGGATTTCAATATCCTTAATGTAGCTACATTTGTGGTCACAGCCCTCGTGATGGGCAGGTGTTCTGTACGTACCACCCCTGAACCGGCCACACCCCAGTACAGTTTACTGGTCGAGATGTCAGCGGTGATGAAGCCGATGTTGGCCATGGTGCCTGTGTAGAGTTTTACGAGGTTGCTTCCATCCATGTTAGCGCTGCCAACCTTTGGAGGTACTCCGTTGTCCGACCCTTTGTCTGTCCAAAATAATTTCCTGTGGGGAGTTGTATAAAACGTGAGAGGGTTCAAATATGGCATTTTCACCATGTGGAAAAACTGGTTAGACGCACAGAGAAATCATGACGCCATTAAGTTAAGTCATGTTATCGTTTAGGTTGTTTATGAGGGGTGTAACGATATTCAACTGAACCAAAAAACACTGTACTGTGATACTCTCAGGGCATACTGAGATTTATTTAATTGCATTACTCTTAATTGCCAGTTGCATGATTAAAATACATTGTTCCAGTTATCTCTTGATCCATGTGGCTGACTTCAAATCAGGATCCAAATGACCAAAGCTTGTTGTTTTATTATCGTTCTAGTGTAGAATGAACTGAAGCTTTACCCTCTGGCTGGATCCAGGACAATTCCAATGGGTTCTCCAGTTCCCTCTGGTTTGCCAGTTGAGGTAATAAGAGTCTTCCTATACTTCTCAGTACCATCTACACGGATGACCTAAGTGAAATGACAAAGTTTATTTACTTGCACATTTGCAAAGTTGTAAGTCAGCATTATGACCATTTTTTTTTTTTATGTTGTTCTAATCGTTCTGAGTGTCTTGGACAGATTGCAGTTGGTATTCTCTGGATTTAAATGCTTCTGTCTCTTTGTGTAATCCCAAACTCACGGCACGATGCATGAAGTTTTTAAGAGCAATATATGTCGGAGGATAACTGTCAAGCTGCAGAATGAATTTAGGACAAACTTGATGCTTCCTTGGTGATGTGGCCTGATGCAAATCTAAAAATCTAAAGAGCTAAATGTTCGCATAGTACTTTTTAAAATGCACATAACTGTAGTAAATGTAATATTTGATCAAACCAAGGAATCTACAATCAATATAATTAAGACTGAATGTGCAACAACTGTACTACAACTGTATCACCTCCAATTATTATTATTATTGTCTGTGTAAGATGTCATTTTACAAGATTAATGTAACTACGCTGTCCCCCTTTGTACCCTGAGACTAATTTAGACACTGTGCACTCTGCCCCAGCAGGTTCTTACTTCGATGGATTTAGCGGTGGGATTGGTGTAATACATTATTCGACTCATCCAGTCGAAAGCCAGGCCAGAGGGTGAGCCCATGAAAGCAGCTGGAGCAAATTCAGATCTGTTGGTCCCGCTGGTTTTCACTCGCCAAATTGAGCCCTGACGCAACAAAAACAAAGAGTTTTAGAAGTGGCCATGACATAAATAACGGAAAAGACATAAACGACAATGAAAGGAGAACATCAGCAGTTACTATTATCATAAACCTGTGCCAGATGTCCTGCAAAGCCAAACATTTTTCTTCTCTTCTATGTGGATTGTATTCAAATCCCTACATGTCTGTTTGTTCAGTTTAATATATTCACTTACAATACTCTGCACCCAGTAGACAAACTGCTCCTGGTCATCAAAGTCAATGTCCCGCCCCAGGCTGATGCCAGACACTGGAATCATTGCATTGTTGGTAGTGTCAGTGGGGTCCAGGGGAATGCCAAAAATCACAGAATCCCTTACAACCATCAAGAAGGGGGTCTCATCTAGGGTATAACAGAATACACATGATGAGAAGAACACAATGCTAAACAAAACTCATCTCTAGACTCATTCACTTTGATGTATATGACATTTCTATATGATTAAATTCCATGGACAGTGACTCAGAGAGATCTGTAAAACAGAAACTGTACCTTTGATACAAGTGCGTTGGTCAGTGTCCAGTTTCCAGCCAGACTCACAGTGGCAGGAGTAATACCTGGGTCTCATGGCTGACAGCAGGCACAGCTGAGAGCACAGATGCTCACTGCACGGGTTCATGGCTAAAAACAAAACCACAATGTCACCTTCACGCTTAAATCTACATACTGTTAAATGCACCACAGAACAAAGACTTGGAGAGCCCACTGGTGTTAACTGTTCACGTGCTTATTTGTGGAGCGTGGGTTTGCGTTTTGTTTTAGAAACATATACACCGATCAGGCATAACATTATGACCACCTTCCTAATATTGTGTAGGTCTCTCCTGTGCCTACAAAACAGTTGTGACTCATAAGAGAATGGACATGGGATATACTTGATCAGTTTGGGATCTAGTGAATGTGGAGGCCAGGTCAACACCTTGTGCTGTTCTTCTTCCTAAAGTGTTTTTGTGGCTGCATCCTGCTGGGGATGGCTGCTGCCATCAAGGAGTGTCATTGCTATGGGGTGGGGGTGCCTGGTCTGGTCTAGGTGGGTGCTACATGTCTAAGTAACATCCACACCAATGAATGAAGCCAGGTCCACAAGTTTCCCAGCAGAACAATGAACTATCACAAGATGGTCAATGTTATTCTCTTCTGCTGACAGTGGTCATAATGTTGTGGCTGCTAATAATTTTTCTCTGCTAAAGTAAAATTTCTTTCGTCTGCACTAAGGATATTTGTGAAAACTTATGTTCAGAGAAACTTCAAGATCATGCTTTGAAGAAGATATACAGTTGGTAGCCTGGGTGGCTGAAATTATCCCAACATGTTCAAGATAAGATATTGTTTAACATTTATATGCTTCAGAAAACTACAGAAACTAGAATGGAGGTAAGGATTGAAGCTGACCTGAGGGTTGTTTGACGGGATGGTCCATGACCATGCCCATGGGCTGGTAGACATTGTTCATCAGAATGGTGACGTTACCACCGTGGAACTTGTTTGTCCTCATCACCCTGCTTGTGTAGCGCTCCGACCAGTAGACGTTGTCCTCAAAGATGGTCATGCCGTGTGGGTGCTGGAGAACCTGGTGTGACCCGGGGAACACATGGTTTTCAAACTTGATCTGAATGAAGTTTTTATTCAAATGCTCCTTTTCTGCAATGGCCTGATGTTAATACGTCTATGAATCTCCAGGCTTCAAGTTTTGTATTATGCAGCATGAAATTTAATTCAACATTGATCCTATCATGTTTTATGTTTCATCAAATGTCAAGAAGTAAACCCACCAAGTCACTTGCCATGACCTGATGGCGGTTGTTGCCATCATAGTCACAGTAATCAATATATTTCAGGTAGGCATCGGCAAAGTAGACCCTGTGTGTTGTATAGTCCAGCGCCAGGCCATTGGGCCAGAATAGCTTAGTGCTGACGATCACTCGTCTTACGCCTCCATCCATGCCTGCTCGCTCGATCCTGGGGTTCTGCCCCCAGTCTGACCAGAACATCAGGTTGGTACTGGAAGGAATGACATTGTCGTACAAAGCTCTGGTTATTTTGAAGTGCAAAATATTTAAAGAGGCAGCACAATCAAGAATTGCTGGAGCTGACCATAAATGTAAAAGAGTCTCTTAAGAGTCTCTACTCACTGGTTACGGGGGTCTAAAACCAGTCCGCGAGGGCTGGTAACATTTTTGGTCAACAGGACTTTCCGAAAGCGACCGTCCAGGGTGGACACCTCAATGTTCTCCATGACAGAATCGGTCCAGTAAAGGTTGCGTCCCACCCAGTCCACAGCAATACTCTCTGGTACCATTAGTCCAGTGGAGAACACCTATAACAGCAGGATGGATTTGCAAAGAAAGGGGAGAAGAACAAGGAAAAAGAGAAGAAGAAGAAGATGGGGAAGGAAGAGAAGGAACCTGAGAACCCATAACTGAACACCAGATGGCAGCAATGAGCTAAAAAAACACAATTATTTTTATTTCAATTTTCAGTTTTTTTAAAAGGATTAATAGTTATTCTGCCATCACATTACTGGTCCGCCCACCTTGAGATCAAACTGGCTTGTATGTGGCCCCTGAACTAAAATGAGTTTAAATCCTACCTAGAAAATACTTCTATCACTCCACTTACTTCCTGTTTGTCGGTGCCGTTCTGGAAGGCACTCCATATCTTCTTCTGGGAGGCGTCAGCCCAGTAGATTCTGGACGTCACGCGGTCAAAGTCGACAGTCACAATGGCTGAACCGCTGACCACTGGACGCAACTGTGGTGGATTCATGTTGATTCGGTTGGCGATGATTTGGCTGCGCTTGGCAACCATAAGTACTGCTGCTGGTGGGTCTAAGGTCGGAAAAAATTGTGTTTGTCTTCGACTTTTACATGGAACAAATATAGACAAACTGCAGAATTCACCTGGTATTGCACTGATTTAGCATTATATACTTGCAGGTTGAGTTTGCATCGGTGCTCACCTTCGACTTTGCAGGTGCGTCCATCAGGCTCCAGGAGGTAACCGTCTGAGCAGTAGCATCTGAAGCTTCCTCTCTCGTTATAGCACTCTTGGCTGCAGAAACCAGGGATCAGACACTCGTCGATGTCATCGCAGGTCTTGGAGTCATTGAGGAGCTGAAATCCCGGTGGACAAGTGCACTGAGCTCCAAACGGACCTTGCACACAATCATCACTGCAGCCTCCGTTGTTCAGTGCACAGTCATCTTGGTCTTCAGGAAAGTACACGGGAGTGAGTTAGTATTGTGCTTGTATTGGTAACTGGCAGTATTTTGTAATAAACTGCAATTAATTTTGACCTAACCGTTATATTGTCTTTCTCATATTTTTATTATTCATAGCGTACTACACAAAACTCAGGCATAACATTATGACCACCTTCCTAATAATGTGTAGGTCTCACTTGTGGCCACTCATCAGAGAATGGACATGGGCACTCTGAGGGTGTCCTGGGGATGGCTGCATCCATCAAGGAGTGTCATTGCTATGGGGTGGGGGTGCCTGGTCTGGTCTAGGTGGGTGCTACATGTCTAAGTAACATCCACACCAATGGATGCCAGGTCCAGAAGTTTCCCAGCAGACCATTGTATTGTCACAAGATGGCCAACGTTATTTACTTCTCCCATGGTCATAATGTTGTGGCTGATTGGTGTATATGCAGTATTTATTGTTTAAAATATGTTTTACAGAAGTTTAAACATGAAACACAAAGAATAAATCTCACTGCAGATAGGTGACTCATCTGCTCCATTTGGACAGTCCCTCTGACCATTGCACACCTTGTCCAGGTCAATGCACACCTGGTCAGTGGGACACAGCCACTGTCCGGAGGGACAAGTAAATGGTGGGGTGGGACAATTCTGTTCGTCACTCATGTCACGACAGTCGTTTTCTCCGTCACACAGCCAGCTCATCGGGATGCACATCTTGTTGGAACACTGGAAGAAGTTGGAACGGCAGGTGACGGGCGCGCAGGAATTGTGCTCATCCGATCCGTCCTCACAGTCTGGATGTCCGTCGCACTCCCAGGCGTTCGGAATGCAGAAACCGTCACCTTGGCACTGGAACTCGTCATCGTGGCAGAGGCCTGGACCTCGAGTGGCTGGAGGTGCCAGAGAAAACGCAAAGAAATTTGACTGCAGTGGCTTTTTTGCTGAGAAAAAAATCAGCAACCCACCAGCAGAGGGCGACACACTTAACAGGACACTTATTAGACATAGTGGGTGTAATTTATTTGTCACGTATAGGGTCAATCTATGTGGTTAACATACGACAGTCTCGTTCATCAGAATGGTCTCTGCAATCAAACACTCCATCGCAGCGATAACTGGAACTGACACACTGGTCTCCACTGGCACAGGCAAACTGATAGGAGGCACAGGAAAACTCTACCAAGGGAGGGAGGGCAAAACAAATAAGTCTACAAATAAATAAAGCTTTTTTTCTGTGCTATTGCTAAATGTTAAGAGATTCCTACCGCAGTTATTCTCATCAGAGCCATCCAAGCAGTCCTGGTCTCCATCACACACGTAGGAGGCGGAAATACAGCGGTGGTCAGGACACAAAAAGTAGGAGGGAGGGCACGTTGTGATGGTTGAATCTGACAATCACAGACACAGTTTGATTAGTTTTCTGTGCATTCATGACACAGTATTTGCACATGCGGCATTACTTTGATAACAGAGGGGGGTAAATCCATGCTTACTGCAGTTACGTTCGTCAGAGCCATCCCCGCAGTCATTGTCACCATCACACACCCATGCTGTAGAGATACACCTGCTGTTCTGGCACGTAAAGGCGTCTGCTGCACAGGTGGTAGGGAGCTGAGTGGGACAGTTCACTTCATCCGAACCGTCTCCACAGTCATCCATGCCGTCACAGCGCCAGCTGGAAAGGATGCAGTGCCTGTTGTCGCAGGTAAAGGCTCGCGGAGAGCAGGTCACTCCTAGCAACAGATGAACTCTGCTGTCAGTGGGATTATCAAAGTAGTTTGCTCTAGACTCTCCTATCACTATTTTTTTTACTTTCACCTGTGTCAGTGCAGTTGGCCTCGTCAGTCTTGTCTACACAATCAGCTATCCCATCGCATTTGTAGGAGTTGGGCCTGCAACGTCCCTCATCGCACTCAAAGGCATAGTCGCCACAGTTGTTGTCTGGCGGGGGAACAGAATCGTCCTTGATGCAATCCCTCTGATTGGCTTGAAGCTTCATTCCATACGGACAGCCACACACTCGGCTGAAGGACGGAGTCGGGAAACAGAAGTGGCTGCAGTGCCCATTGAGCACCATGCTACAACGGCTGGTCACCACTGACAGAGCAAAGACAAGGAATCAGTCAGAAGGTTTCTGGTAATAACTCTCAACTGAACTCAATTTTACTTATATTCGGTCAATAACAACTCAAATTGCCTGAAGGTGCCTAAAGATGCCTGAAACCCCCAAAGCGTCAAGAAAAAACTCTCTTTCAACAGGAAGAAACCTTGAGCAAGTTCATATGGAGGGACCTATCTGCTTGAGCTTTTCTGGGTAGAGCTTTCATAAAGCTTATAGTTAGTGCTGGCTCTCTATGCTCTTGCAATGAGCACCTACTTTCTTCTCCCTTGCACAGAGCGGCTGTTCTCTACTTCTAGGGGTCAAATCCCCCTGTTCGTACACACGGTTAGTGGATAAACAGGACCTTTAAATTCTTTGCCAACTCTGTGTGAACTTACAGGTGTGGAGATCCTCTGTGTAGGCCTTGACATTCATAATGCCAGTGACTCCTTGTCTGATCATAATGTTTCCACCGCCGTCCCTCTTCCTCATCTCGTATATCCCTCTTGTTCTTGTATCAGACACGTACAGGTAGTCTACAAGACAGAAATGGCTGCATTTTATAAAAGACAAGTTTGGGTACGAAAACAAATTAACATTAGATTTTTTTTTTATGGTGTGTGTTAAAAAGCACAGTAATGTAAAATGAAGGAGGGAAAAATAGTTTGAGAGCATCAATGCACCTGAAAAAACAGTCAAAGAGAAGGGCTGAGTGATTTGGCCGATGTTGGTGAACGTCTGCCTGTCATTTCCTTGAGTGTCAACGTGACCAATCTGATCCAGCAGGGAGTCAACCCAGTAGATCCTGTCATTTCTGTCAAAGAGTAATCATGAGCAGTCAGGTCACAGTACATATGGATGACATTCTGCTATTTCTGTTGTTCATGTACACCACACAGGTCATCACGACACTTACAAGTAGTCGACAGCAAGTCCAAACGGCCATCCCAGTGTTGTGTTGACCAGAGGAACAGCATTGCTGCCATCAGTAAAGCTTCTCATTATAACTGCCGGACGATACCAGTCAGACCAGAACAAGTAGCTGTGGACATTTGAGTGGACGTACAACCAGACAGACTGTTTAGTGTCATTCACAAATTAAAAATGAATGAATAAACAATTGTTATAATTATTAATGTTAATAATTTTATGTTACACTGTGACTACAAATGACATCAACTGGAGGATATTTCTTCTTTCAGCATTATTCAAAGACACCAAGTTGAAGAAATGCATTAGATGTGCATGAAAAGCCGGAGTAATACTACATAGACAATGAAGAGCACTCACCCAGCCCCAGGATGCACTGCAATCCCCTTTGGGTACCTCAGTCCAGTGACAATGTCTCGTCTAGACTTGTCTGTGATCTTGAAGGCCACTACTGCCCTGTAGCTGCTTGTGGTCCAAAACAAAACGTTGGAGGTCCAGTCATAAGCCATGGCATCGACTGTTCCCACTCTGTAGCCTGTCAAAATCTGTTGAACTGGGAGTGAATACAGACAACTCAGGGAGGTGTGACACACAGGATTAAGCATATACTTTTTTTCAAAGACAGAACTAACTGGTAAATTACTCAGTTTCCTCTTGATGGTCCTTTGATGCATAAACGTAATAAATACTTACCGGTGCCGTTGAGGTTTGACTTGTAGATCAGGCCTCTTGATCTGTCATTGTAGAAAATGGCCCCCTCCTTGCCGTCATACTCCACTGCAGAGCCAGAAAAGGATGGTCCAAGTCCACTGAGGGGCAGGGTGATGTCCTCCTGGAGGGAGAAGTTCAGCGGGATTCCCCGGATGGCGAGAGAGCTGGCCACCAGCAAGAAGTCCTTCAACTCTGTTCACAGAGTGAGAGCCAGTATGTCAACTTATGGCTTGTCATAATAAGCTTCATCATAGTGGTACATTTAACAATATGCTTTTTTTTTGTTATATTAGCAAAACAGACAATATTGTAAACTGAGCAACAGAAAGCTTGTGACATTTTATCTTAACTGAAGTGAACTTACTAAAACAAGTCCTCTGGTCAGAGTGCAGGTCGTAACCGTGGCGACATTTGCAGCGGAAGCCCAAGCCGTCGTTGTCGGAGCGGTGACTCAACAAACAAATGTGCTGACAGCCACCGTTGTGCCTGCCACAAGGGTTCATCACTGCAGAGCAAGATAGAAGTTTATTAGCTTGTACTTTGGCTTGTGCAACATTTTTTGTTAAAATTATATTTTAACTGATTTATTAATGGAGCTATATAAGACAAGATGGTTTGCCTTAAATGTGGGTTTTAGCTGGTTTGGAGGAAGGGTGCAAATGTGATGCATCACCTGAGCAAGGATAGGCACTTGTCCTGTTGTGGGAGTAAATGGGTTTCAAGCTTTTAGCTTGACCACAGAAGCTGTCCCCATGCTTATCACCATAACCCATGACCCAATAATGCTTTTAGTCAGTAAACGATGATATAGTTAAAGTAGGAGACTGTCTTAACCTCATGCCAGTATTTAACTTTTTTGTTTTGCCAATGATTTAAAGGTCAAAGAGTTTTTTATTTGTCATTTCAACCATATATAGCAGGTGCAGGACATAATTAGATGAGAGGACATTCCTCTGGGACAATGGAGCTACAAGAAGACACAGAACTAAGTACAATACAAGGGACCATAAAGTGCATGTGCAAGTTTATGCAGACAATACACACTGTGTAAATTGTGCAAAATATTTATGACACAAAAAGACACTACACAACAGCAGAGAGAACCATCGACTAATAAGAAGACTAACAGAGCAAGAGTTGGGGTGGTTGTAAACATTTGACTGATTCGCAGCGTAATGTGTGTCTATAGGTTATGATGTGTTTAAGGGGCGTCTGGGGTCTTCCACGATGATGTTGGCATTGTGTCAAGATTTGGTTTGGTAGCAGTGAAAAGTTGAAATGTGTGCACCCCTACCAAAAGGTTGCAGGACAGGGTGAGAGACAACAACATGTCCTGGTCGTCCTGCGGTGCGATAGAGGAGCACTGGGTTGCTGCCGTTGAACCGATTGGTCCTGATCACACCCATCTTAGACCAGTCAGTGAAGAACACGTGGTTTTCAAACACAGCAAGTCCAAAAGGATGCGGAGACTGGGTTGCTCCATTGAGGACGACTTTCCTGAGAAAACATGACAGCATTTTATCTCCTGGTTTTAAAGTTACAAAAATACTGACCGATAGCCTTTTCAGGCCAACCCATACCTGTCCAAACCGGTGTATGTGACAGTCTCCACGGTGTCAAAGTGGCTGTCGGACCAGTAGACCCTCTGGGTGATGATATCGAGGGTAATTCCCGTTGGCGTGCCGAGCCTGTTTCTTACCAGCTCTACACGATTACTCCCATCCATGAAGGCGCGCTCAAGCTTTGACTGTTTATTGGAACTACCCATGTCTGTGAAGAACATGTAGCTGCAAACAAACAAAAAGTAAAAAGTAGCTACATGAGCACTTTAACAAAGATAATTTGTTTTAAACTAGTACAAAATATTGTCTATGAGCTCTTAGCTCATGCAAACACTGGTCAAAACAATTAAAGGAACACTATGAAAACACATTAGATAAGAAATCCTGCTGGATATCTGTACTGGTATGAGCTGGGTAATGTTTTCGGAACCTACAGAGGTCCATTTTGCAGAAATTTCATTGCAGCTATTCAAAATGTTTCTCAGTAGTTTGTATGGCCCCCATATGCTTGTATGCATGCCTGACAATGTCAGATGGTGTCCTGGGGTATCTCCTCCCATATCTGGACCAGGGCATCACTGAGACACTGAGACAACTGCAACCTGGCAACGTCGGTTGGACGGGAACATAATGTCCCTGAGATATTGTGTTAGATTCAGGTCAGGGGAGCGTGGGGGCCAGTCAGTGGTATCAATTCCTTGAACAACCTGCATGAGGCCCAGGCATTGTCGTGCACCGGAAACAACCCAGGACCCACTGCACCAGCGTAGTGTCTCACAGCGGGTCCAATGATTTCATCCTGATACCACCGATACCAGCTCCTTGGAAAAACTGATGGGTGAAGGACCTTCTACGGCCCTGTCCAGCTGATTAAAATAGTTCCTTGCATTTTTTTGAGCAGTGTATTTTTTAATGCAAATGAAAAGCAGATGTTCTATAGGCATCCTGCATCCTACAGTAAGGCAGTATCTGCAGCAATCAAACCCACCCGACTGTAGGGTCCAGAGCGAGGCCATGAGGACTGTTCAGGTTTTCCGCCACCAGTGTCACACGATTCCCTCCGTCAAAGTCACACGCGTCGATGCGTTCCACCCTGGCCTCGAGCACATACAGCTTGAAGTTGATCCAGTCCACTGCGAGGTTCTGAACATTCTGGACCGCAGTAGTCAGAACCTCCTTCAGGTCATTGCCGTCATAGTTGGCAGAGTAAACCTGGCAGAAGAAAGAAGTGTGATGGAATGAACTCCAGTTAAATTAGCATCGATAACAATTCACATTTACACGGACATTATGACCTAATATGTCCTGATATTGTGCAGGTAAGTAACATCCACACCAATGAATGCCAGGTCCAGACGTTTTCCAGCAGAACATGAATTGTCACAAGATCTCCTGTTGTGGCTGATCGGTGTATTTACAGATACCAATCTTTGAAAGCCACACTAATTGAAACTACACCGGAATTACCCCAAACAATAAATAATGTAGAGATGTAATTGTAGAGATACAGATCAGATGCACACATACTTTTTGCCAGACTGACCTTTTTGGTATACGTATCACTCCAGAACACTATGTTGCTGTGCCAGTGGTAGGCCACTCCTACAGCGTCACCTTTGCCCTGCGACGGCACCAGAGTCCTGACAAAGCGACCGTGTATATCTGCCATCATCACTTCACCTCCATTGGTGAATATGAGCTGTGGTAGTCCACCTGAGAAACACAAAGCCAGACTTATTTAACTGACTGCATCTGAAAAAAATGAGTAGATAATGAATGGGATTTTACTTAGCTGATTTGTCAAAATATTTCTTATGGTGCTATATAAAGGTATTAGGCGATGTGCTACCTGACACGTTAGCTTTGCAGACATGACCCTGCTCCAAGAAGTATCCGTTAGCACAGCTACAGTGGTGCGTCCCGGGACGATCCTCACACAGCTGGTCACAGATCCCCCAGATCTGACAGTCGTCATAGTCTGGGTAACAGAACAAACAGCGGTGTTTTTATGTTACAGGCATTGAGGTGAAGATCAGTACGAGTGTGATTTTAGATTTCAGTACTGACTCATGTTGGGAAGCTTAAACTAAAAGACTAAACGCAGGACGGGAATGTTTCTCCAAAACTGTTCATCCTCCCAGAACCTCAAAACCCACTACTATACAGGTTTCGACAAAATATTGATCATGTTTTTTTTTTTTTTTTTTTTTTTTACAGCGTCTGAGAACTCACCCACGCAGGAGCGACTGTCATTGGCCACAATAAAGCCATCAGGGCAGTAGCATGTTCCACCCTGTGGAGACGGATGGCACTGGAACTCACAGCTCAAGGTGGAGCACCGCTCAAGGCCTGCGCGTAAAAATTATATAAAAACAAAAAACATGTAGTTGAGAATTTCAAAGTCATTGTTGTTTCTGGTAGCGAGCATGCCGGATCATTTCCTGGTCGGCTTAACCGCCATCATCAGCTGAAACTTATCTTTAAAATGTGTTAATCTTAAACCAGGTGTGTGTGAAGGGAGCAATAAGGAAGAATGAGTTATGATTATGTGTCAGCAACTGACTTCTGAGAAAGGTTTATGAGTGTCTTACATATATGTTTAAAACTACTGTACTTAACTTTACAGCCTCGTGAAGGTGAGGCATTTCACGTTTGACCACTTCTCTCTCACATAAGCTCGGCCTGATTTGAATTACATTGCTTTTTACTGTTCTCCTCAATAAAAACTGCACTACGGGTATAAAAGTAGGCATGAGTAGGCAGAAATGAGAGCATTCGTTGTAATCTTTGTGAATCATGTGAGAAAAATAAAAAATACGATACAATAAACAGCACAAAATGAGGCTTACTGCAGGTTTGCTGTGCTGTGGAGTTGGTCTCATCTGTCCCTCCAGGACAATCAGATTTGCCATCGCACACTTTGCCCACTGGTATACACATCGAGGAGCCCGGGCATCCCCACTCGCCGGGGTAACAGTCTCGAGAGTTGCTATCTGAAAACCAGAAATACTTCCATGTACTACTTTCTACTCTGCTTTTTATGTTAATGATGTTCTGCCAGAGTTTAGACTTGAAGAGTGTTTTCCAAAACGCTACATTAAAGTATATTCACTGATCAGTCATAACATTATGACCACCTTCCTGATATTGTTTATGTCTCCCTTGTAGTGACTCATCATGGACATGAGCCTCCTGAGGGTGTCCTGTGGTTGTTAATTGTCAGTATGGGATCTAGTGAGTTTGGAGGCCAGGTCAACACTTTGTGCTATTCTTCATGTTTTGTTGAGCTGTCCGTAAAGTGTTTTTGTGTGTGTGACTGCTGCCATCAAGGAGTGTCATTGCTATGGGGTGGGGGTGTCTGGTCTGGTCTAGGTGGGTGCTACATGTCTAAGTAGCATCCACACCAAAAGTTTCCCAGCAGAACACTGAATTTGCCCAAGACAGTCAATATTATTCATAAGGTCATAATGTTATGGCTGATTTGTATTTTTTTTTATCATTTTTTTTTTTTTTTTTTTTTAAATATCTCTTAATGTCTCTTCTGGATGTTTTTTTTTTTTTCCTTTTAGTCCTTTTAGTCCACCTCTAAGGAGAAACTATCTCACCACATCCCCTCTCGTCACTGTAGTCTCCACAGTCGTTGAAGTTGTCACACACCCAGTTCTGAGGAATGCAGCGGCCACTGGTGCATGTGAACTGGTTGCCACTGCAGCTCTGGTACACTAAAAAAAGTAGGGTTAAATATCAGTGTGTGTACTGATAAAATGAAAACAGTGCATGCAAGAGTCTGGTTCATCCTTACCACAGCCTTCCTCATCACTGTAATCCCCACAGTCATCCCAATGGTCGCACACCAAGGAATTAGAAATACAGTAGCCATTCGCGCACTCGTACTGGTGCATTGGACAGTGCTGAGTTGCTGAAAGTATAAACACAGTGACTGGGTTTAGAGCTTTTCTGTTAATTATTGAAAACAACTTATAAAATATAAGTGGCAGATTAATAGGTTTCAATTCCTCGTTAACAGAAATCACGAGGAGTAAGAAACATATAAAGATGCAAAGGAGGTGCAAAGGTCGAGGGTGCAGTGGTGGCGCCCAGATCAAATTGTGGCAAATCACATGCAACTGCAATCACACTGATGCTGTGTCTGCAACATTTTGGTTTTCAACAAGTCAGACTTGCTACCATGCAACAACAACAGCTAGCTCACGTGCTAATAGCCTATTAACTTTGAGTACATCAGCAGGATATAATAGTGTGCAGAGGCACATCACCACTACGCCTCTGCACACAAAGCATATTCAGATTGTGAATTCACAAACTACACACACAGATTTATAGCATCAGTGTGGCCCAACATACAATTTGGCACTTTTTGACCTTGGTGTCTGTTGCTGGTTTTTCGTTGATAAGGCTAGCTCGGCTAATTTTAACACCAAACTGATTAAACAAAGCCACCTAGCTAGCTATGCATCTCTTTTTAACAACAGTAATATCAAGAACTATTTTTGATTTTTTAAATAGATGCAGATTGTATGACAGCAAATTACTTTGAATTATTTTCAAAAGTTTTCGGCTTGCCACAAAAAATAGCTAAATTGCAGTGCCACTTCTTCATCCTAGGGGGCGACGGTTAGCAAAAGCTAAACTAAATTGGTGGCCGGAAGTGACTTTGTCTATGAGTGACAACTACTGCACTTATCATAACGAGAGAACCAGAAAACAAAAATAACGATATAAAATACACATTAAATGCGAAGTCTGTTTAAATACATGAATTAACCTAATAGTAAAGCATAAGCATTTTTTTTGTTTTGCAGGATGCAAAAGCATCAAGAGATGCTTTCATCAGGTTTTACATTCGTATGCAGATATCTAGACATGTAGTAGCTCCCATATTAATTTCTCCACTCGATACTCTGTGGTTTCTACTCACTGCAGTTGAATTCATCAGAACCGTCTCTGCAGTCCTGCAGGCCATTGCAGTGCTGGGAATTGTTGTAACAGGCCCCGTTAGCGCACGTCTTCTGGGTGCATTGCGGATAGTCTGCAAACGCAAACGCAAACTTAACACAAACACAAATATACCCTCGTACAAAGAAAAAGAAAATAAAAATATACATTTCTTCTTGGTTAGATCTCAGTTCACTATTATAGGAGAATATCTGGCAAAGTGTGAGGATTGTGGGCTGCAGACAACCACCATACTCTGGATGTAAAAGCCTTACTGCAGTTGTTCTCGTCTGAGTTATCAACGCAGTCCTTCACATGGTCACATCTGTATTTGCCGGGGATACACTGGCCCTCCTGGCAGGTGAACTGGTCGGGGCTGCAGGTCCGTCCATCTGAATGAAAACATAATGTTAAATCCTCCAAACACTGTATCGCATCTTCATTATTTCTACAACAGATAAGAGCATGTGAAACTGAAAAGGAATGGTCAAGTACACAGCTTGGCCTTTTCTTTTTTCTCACATTGTGTCTTTATTTAGTCATTTGGTAAAAAATGACAAATCACAGAAACATAACGACAAAATAAATCAGTTTAGAGAAGGGAACTACATCAAAGTTAAAGTAAAACAATACAATGAAGCTATGAATTTAGGATTTCTTTAAGAATCCTGTTACCTTTTATTATTTTAAATGTCAACACAGTCAAAACAGCTAAATGTGTCAGTAATCATTCTATTTATTTGGAGATCTTTAAGTTCCTGACTGTTCTCATCTTAAGCACGTTGTTGCAAATATATAAGAAATTGATTCATTAAGATTTGTGCATAACTCTATTTAAACTTTAAAACTGAAGTACCTAAGCTGAATACTGACAGGATGTGGCCATCTAGTGGTTCAGCAAATCCCTACTGAACATGAGCAGGCATCTGTTTGATTCTCTGTGATGTTCCCTGTGTTCATGTTTTTGAGTTTCCTGTATTTTTTTTTTTTTTTTAGGTTCTTCCTTGCTTCCTGTCTTGCCTTCTTACTGTCCTGTGATTTCTTACCTGTGTAACTGTCTGCCCTGTCCTGATTATTTTCATCTGTCCCTTTGTCCTCTGTCTCCTTATACTGTTTCTTTCCATGTCTTGTCTTGTCAGGTTTTCGTATTGAGTTACTGTTTCCATGCCAAGTTAATTCTTAGTCTTGTCATGTTAAGGTGTTCTGGTTTTTATTTTTTTAATTTTTTAATTTTTGATTGACCTGCTGTTTAGCAGTGCGTTGCGTTTCTTTTTGTCTAATTAAAT